>CM053581.1:423060033-423071666 GCA_028627135.1 Pseudochirops cupreus
CCGAGCTGACTTTAGTGGGAAGTATCTTTGTGTGCATTTTGGAGTTCCAGGATTGGTTTAGAGTCCTATTTTATGGGTATTTTGGGGTGGCTATGTGAGAGCTGCGATATGTTGCTGCTTCTGCGCCGCCATCTTGGCTCCGCCCCCCGCCATGTTTAATATTAACAAGGCAAGTAATAATATTTTGTTTCCGAAAGTATACTATGGCACAAAATAGAATTTTCTTAAATGTCTTCGTTCTGAAGTCTGTTCTAAAATTACTGCTGTATCATTAAATATGTGGCTTCTTAAATTGACTATTTGGATATTTTAAGTTCTAAAACGTTTTTTAGAAATTACCACATAGTTTATGATGACATAGAATTGACATGTCTGATTTTGAATTATGGTGTTCAAAATGGATTTTTTTTCCCCCAGTGGAAGATGTGTTTTCATGAAAAAAAATCTTAAAATATCAGAGAAATTAAATATTTTCTGAATTTGTAGTATAAAACAGCAGAGGAGAACAGACAACAGTAAAGGACGTTAGAGGCAAACAGAAATAGGAGTGAACAGAGCTTTCGCTCCGTCCCTCTCTGCTGTTTACTCCTTGTGTGGTCATTTTGGATAGGTCATTTAATCTCTCAGGACTTTAGTTTTCTTCTATGTAAAATGCTAGATCTTTCACTTTAAGTTGAATTTTTAAAAGTTAGAAGCATTAAAGATTTTTGGTAAAGCAGAATGCATGTTACTAATGGGTCTCACATTTATAGAAGCAATATTCATGGTCATGATCATTTCCTTTAGGCTTTGAAATAATATTATCTTGCAAAAATTGTCAGTAACATTTATTGGATATCCACTGTGTGTAAGACACAGGTAAAGTGAAAAATAAAAGAGAAAATGTATATCCTATAGGAACTTCACATCTGGTTAGGGACCAGAAGATTAAGCAAGGTAGCAATATGGTTACTTTTCTTTTAAAAAAAAATTAAATACTATTTTATTTTCACACAGTGATCAGCCTTCTTTCCTCCTCACTTTTCTCACCCTACTCCCCATTGAGAAAGCAAAAAAACCAAAGCTACACAAAACAAAATTTCTCATTGGTCATGTCTAAAAAAAAATAGGTCTTTCTGAACTAGCTCAAAAAACAAACCCCAGAACCTTAAGTTGAACTTTGGTGACTGAATCAGACACAATACTCATTTCCAACTTTTATACCGTGTTAGTCCTTGGTAGTAGTGTGCCAGAGGTGATGGATATTTAGAATGAGGATTTCCCTTTACTCGTCTGTCATAAATGCTTTCTTACAGAGCCACTTGGAATCAGCTTTATGTAGTATGCATGTAAACTCTGATTATCAAATTTCCCTGGATCTAAGTTGCTGAGATGAGGACTATTGTTTTTGGCCTGAACTTATGATAATTCATTATCTTTTCCCCTAAAACCTTTCTCTCTTTCTAGTTTTTACCCTGTTATTGTCAAAGTTATCATTCTCATAGTTACTCAGGTCTGCAAGCTTGGTGTCACCTTTGACTCTCTCATGTCTTTTACTGTCCACATCCAGTTGATTGCCAGCTCTTGTCATTTTTACCTTTGTTACATTGCACAAGTACACACTGCAATCACCCTGGCGTAAGTGCTCCTAGCCTCACACAGCAGTAGTTTGCTGAGAGGTCTTTCTGCTGTGTCTCTCTCCTGATTCCAGGCCATCTTTTACTCAGCTGTTAAAGTAATCAGATAAGTGTGACCATATCACTCCCCTTATTCAGTCAACTCTATTAGCTCCGTCTTACCTTTAGGACCAAATATTAAATCCTTTATTTTGCTTTTAAAGCCCTTCGTGACATCACTCCTTCCTACGTCCAGTCTTCTTACACCTTATTTTCACTAGCTGCTTTCCATACTTGGCTTTCAAGTCCCCCCTAAAACCCTGTTTTCTGGAAGCCTTTCCAGATCCCCATTTATTCACAATGCTTTCCCATTGTTGATGACTTTCACTTTATCCTGAATATAGCTTGTTAGTACATGTTTTCTTATTGTCTTTACCTTTAGACTGTGAATGCCTTGAGAGCAAGGACTGTATTTTGCCTGTCTTTCTATTACCAGTGCTTAGCACAGAGCCTGTAACACAGTAGATACTTAATAGAGGTTTATCAACTGTTGAATGATTTCATTGGTGCAGAAACTCCCAGTATGAAAAGTCCCTCCACCAGTGAATATCAGCAACTTGGTTGTTATTCTTAGAGAGTTGCCTGGAATTTTTTTTCTACCTATTTTTTTAGTTAAAAAACTTGAATGTATAAAATGAAGATGTCAGAAGCCAAATTTTATTGAAATATCCTAGCAGTTGTAATTTTTAGTGCTTCTTAACAATTATCCATCTTTTAAATGTTAGTTAAATGCTATCTTATAGGACCACTTGGAATCAACTTTATATGCTATACATGCAAATATTGATTTGCAAATATTGATTACCAAATTTCCCTGGATCTAAGGTTGAGATGAAAGTTATTTTTTAACCTGGACTTAACAGTAACTCATCTTTCCCCCTCAAACTCTCATCTCTTTCTAATTTCCCTAAAATTCCCTAATATCTCCCTAATTTACCTGTTAAGGATACTACCCTCCTGATATCACTTCCATCAAGGAACTCTGTAGCATAACTGAAGAAACTTGTTTTTGGAAACACATTAGGAAGCTGAGCTTTTAAAAAGAAAGCAACTTAAACTACTTTTTCTAGCCTATCTCAAAAGCACAGTGGTCAATCATCTTTGAACTATTAATAAAAGTTCTTAGCTTTTGAGATTACACAGCTTTGAGTTCTATAATTTGGTGCTCTTGATGTTTTTTAAATTTTTATTTTTTATTCTAAACTTAAACACCAAGAAAAGAGAATTTCCATATACATAGAACATGAAAAAGAATTGTAAAAGAAACAGAACCTCCAGTTTCCTAGTGCTTGCTTTAAAAAACAACAGCAGCATAATTCTACACATTACTTATTTCAAAATTGTCCTGCTTATCTGGGGTTCCTTCTGTTTTTGCCATCACTGTTGCTTGCTTTCTTTCCCTCTTCCCTTTCTTCCATATTAAAAAATGAGTGGGGGGATAAAACCTCCTCGTAATAGATAAGAGTTGTCAAGCAAAACAAATCTATACATCACCCACGTCCAAAAATATATCTTATTTTTCACATATCGTTCTCTGTAAAGAGATATGGGCAGCGTCTGTTATCTGTCCTCTGGCATCATGCTTGGTCGTGGTGCTGGCTAGGGTTCTTAAGTCTTTCAAAGTTATTTTTCTTTATAATATTGTCCTGTAAATTGTTTTCTTACTTCACACTGCATCAGTTCGTACTACGCAGTATTCTTTGAAATTATCTGTTTCATCATTTCTTATGATTCAGTAGTAGTTCATTTATATTCATATATCACAATTTGTTTTAACTATTCCCTATTTGATGAGTACCCCTTTAGATTCTAGCTTTTTCCTTTTTTGTTTTACTCACAATTCTCTCACCAGGATAAGAAAGTTGGATTTTTTTTTTTTGTAACTTCCCTACCCAGCATTATCCTCTCTCTTAAACCACCATTTCCTCTTGGTTTCCTGTTGAGTTTGATGAATTTCTACACCAAACTGTTTATTTTTATTCATCTTAATCTGTTTCAGATAAGATGGGAGTTCACCTGATGGCCACTCCACCGTTGCCTTCTTCCATGTTTGAATACTCTTTTTTTTCACACCTCAGTTATGAGAAATAACACTGTATTTCTTTTATTTTCCCTTCTCTTTCAATCCTTTTCAAACTCTCAGAACAGAAGCAGTGTTCCGGCAGGACTTCTCTTTTTCTTGCTTAATTTCCTTAAGTATCCTTTGAAGATGTTAAGGTTCTGAAAGGATAGTTGTTTCTTCTCTATCTAAATCATCATATGGAACAAATTTACCTTTCTGTAGAGTTTTCTGGATTTTTATGTTTGTATTTTGAAGTTCCTACTCGGTTCTAGTTGTTTTTTTTTATCAAAAATATCCAAAATTTCTCTATTCCATTAATGGTTCCTGTAGGATTATACTCAGTTTTTCAGGGTGAGTTATACTTTTTGCCTTTTGGAATATTGTATTCCAAAATTTCTGGTTTACTTTAGAAGCTGCCAGGTCTTTTGTGATCGTGGCTGTGGTTCCTTGGCACTTTAACTGCTTATTTCTGGCCACTGTAGTATTTTTTCTTTGATGTGAGAGCTCTGAATTTTGTGTCATTCCTAGTAGTATTCCTTTTGGGGTTCCTTTTAGAAGGTAGTCAGTTGATTCTTTCTGTCATTACTTTGCCCTCTGGTTCTAATTGATCTGGTCAGTTTTCATTTAATGGTTTCCTGAAATATAGTATCTAGGATTTTTTTTTAAAATCATGGTTTGCAGGGAGTACAATGATGCTTAAATTATCTCTCTTTTACCTGTTTTTCTAGGGTAGTTTTTGATACCAGATATCCTTTCTTGGATTTTGTTCTAATATTTCTTGCTGTCTCATAGATCCATTGATTTCTGTTTGTTTTATTCTAGTTTTCAGGAAGTCTGCTTCTTTGGTAAGGTTTATCAATTCCTAAACTCTTCTAATTTTTTTCTCTAGAGCTTTTAATGTTTTATTTCCAGCTTCACGTCTTCTAGATATTCAAGTAGTCCTTTTCGAAAACTTCACTTTTCCTTTTGCATTTCTGCGTACAGTTTTTCTCCTTTTGGGGGAGATCTTTAGATCTACAATACTTTTTTATACTGGCTGGTATCTTCTTTGGTTTACTCATCTCCTGCTTTAGTTATTTAGGGCTTTGTGCAGCTTTTGGTTAGAGTGGTAAACCATGCATGATCTTTTGTGGTTCCTTCCAATTCCTGTCCTGCTCTCTTTACCCACATCTTTTAGATTTAGAGCATTGGATCTTCAGGGCCCTCTTTGATATCCCAAGATCGAGTGCTAGGGACCTTAGAGCCCCTGGGTGCCTGGGCTCTTTTGATCTAAGTGTTGCCAAACCTCACTAGTCACCACTCACCACTGCTTCTTGAACTGTTGAGGTCCCTTTCCTGGGTCGTCCTCTGGGCTGGGGTGGGAATTTCAGGCTATTCATTTCTGGAACTTTTTGCTCACACTGGGAGGTTGCTAGCTTGTTTGCCTGAACAAGTGCCTGTGTTGGCTTTGCCAGCAGTCCCCTTTCCTATTTCCTCGTGGCTTTTGGCTGATTTTTTGTACAGTTCTGGGGTAGAAGATGTCATTTAATGTAAGTTTTCATTTTATTCATTTCATTTCATAATTGTTTGATCTAGTGTGGATTTCAGCTTTTTGCTGGAGTTTATATGTGTCTGCTATGCAATCTGCTTTGTTGAAGCAGCCATTTTAGTTAAAAAGTCTCCATTAACTTTTAAGTCAAAGCCTTCTAGAAGGAAGTGAGTTGATGGAAATTTCCTTCATGAAAGTTATGGAGAATTTTTATCAGCTAGAACAATTAAAAACTTACTGAGGTATATTTTTTTCCTTTCATTTATAGGCTAAGTGCCATTTATGGAGGTACCTATATGTTGAACAAGCCAATTGAAGAAATCATTGTAAAAGATGGACAAGTAATTGGTGTGAAATCTGAAGGAGAGGTATAGTAGCTTTGGATTTGGGGAAGATACCTGATATGTAACAAAATTTTATCATTTGTGAGTACTTACTATTGCAGGCTACATCTGATAAGTTCCAGATTATACAAGAAATCTATTTACCACTAATAACAATAGCTCAAATATATCTATATCTATATAGCTCTTGAACATTCTTTGTGGAGAATTACTGATATTTATTTTGAACTAGTTAGGCACAAGCTATGGGCACTGAAATAGTCAGATATCATTGGTTTAATAGCATCTTCAGTGCTGATTTCTACTTTGTGTCTAGAGTCATAAATTTTGGATGAACTTTTAATTGGTAAGGTTCAGAGTACCTTTTTTTTTGGAGGGGTAAAAGCAAGGCAGTTGGGGTTAAGTGACTTGTGCAAGGCCACACGGCTTAGAGTGTCAAGTGTCTGAGTCTGGATTTGAACTCAGGTCCTCCTGACTCCAGGACCCGTGCTCTGTTCACTGTGCCACCTAGCTGTCCCTCAAAGTACTTTTCTACGCACAAAATATATTCTTGGTGGCAAATTAGTTTTTGTTAGTTTTAGCTTTACTTTAGATGTGTCCTTGTATAATAGAAAAAAATATTATTTGATTGGAAGTCAGAGAATCTGGATTTCAGTCTCAGCTTTTGAGGTCTGTGATCTCTAAAGTGTCTTGCAACTCATATACTATAATTTTAGTTTTGTCAATGAAATAATTTAGTTAATGCTGCAGTAGCTACTTGTTTAACATTATGGTGAGGTTATAAAATATGGTGCTAATCTTAAAATAAGTTAATGTCTATAAAATTCTGTTCTGTCACTCATACCAAGGTAAATCATCTCTGGAATGTTCTTTTCTCTTGTTATTTAAGTATGTGCTTTCAAGGATCATATCCAAATAATTTCTCTTATTTCTTGGCTTAGTTGAAGTCTGATTAAGTGTATTATGTAGGCTAGCCTAGTAGCTTTCAGCCAGGCTAGGAATAGTATGAAGGGTTAAGATTTTTCTTTGTTGTGGTTAATAAGGCTTGTAAGGGGAAAGGGGAATCTGTGTACAACTGTCTCAGGTGGTGCTAGATCTGGCCACATGAGCCCTTACTCTTACTCTTCTTAAAACTTAACCTTGATACAAATATGAAACGATTTGAGGACAAATGTCATAGTAAATAAGATATCTTACTTTTTTAAAATGACCTTTTCTTTTTGCTGTTTATTCTTTTTATAATGTCGCTAACTAAACCTTTTTTAGAATTTAAGGTTTATAAGCGATGCTATGGGAAGCCAGAATTTATATACTTGCTTATTGGAAACTTTTGAAATGCCATTTGAGTTACATACTTAAAAGTTTCCGTTTTGTGAGTAGAGACTTTTAGGTGTCAAATATTTTTGTTTATACAATAGGATATAGAATTCATATATGTACTAGGAAAAACTGTTAAATTGCTGCCAAAATAGTGCAGTGTGTTGGAAAGAGCCCTAGACCATAAGCCTGAAATCAGAAGAGCTAGAGTCTGGTATCCTGCCAGCCTTCCGTCTCCCACCATCTGTCCACCAGCCTTCTCACCATTCTTGTTACTGTCAAGAGACTTGCCCTCAAGCCTGTCACTTGGCTTTGCAGGCTCAGTGTCGTCTTTGACTCTTCACTTGCATTCACCCGACACATACAGTCTGTTGTCAGATTTTGTCATTTTTACCTTTATAACATTTGTTGTATAGGTCACCTTCTCTCCATTGCCACAGCCACCATTGCGCTATTGCAATAGCTTCAAATTGGTTTTATTGTCTTTAAACCTTTCCTCATCTCAAGCCTCCATCCTCCACTCAGCTGTTAGTGATTTTCCTAAAGTTCAGGTCTGACCGTGTTGTGCTCACCCTACTCAGTAAACTCCTGTAGCAGCCTGTTAACTCCAAGCTCGAGTATAAAATCCTTTTTTGTATTTAAATCCTGTTACAACTTGACTCCTTCCTACATTTCCAGTCTTCTTACACATTGCTCTTCTCTATTCTTAAAATACATGTACACTGGTCTACTTACTGTTTTGTGCCCAGGATGCTCAATTTTTCAGCATGGTTGGCTATTCTCCTATGTCTAGAAGTCCCTCCTTCCTCAACTCTGATTCCTATGTTCCCTGGCTTCCTTCAGGACTTAGGTCAAATTACACTTTCTTTAAGAAGCTTATTCCCGTATTCTTCTAGTTCCAGGCCCCTGAGATTATCTTCCATTTACACTGTATATATCTTGTCTGTATATATTTGCATGTTGTCTACACCTTCTCCAGAACAAGGACTATGTTTTTGCGTTTTTTTTTTTTGATATCCCTATAACTTAGCACAAGTGCAGTGCCTATGTGGCCCATTAAATGTTTTTCTGCCTTTATTTCTACCTCTAGTACTTAACACCATGCCTATCACATAATAGATGTTTAATAAATATATGTTGACTTGACCTGACTTGGCATTTACTATGCATTCTAATAAATCCTTGTTCACTGATTTCCCTCTTGGTTCATTTCCTCATCTGTAAAATAAAGGGATCAGACTAGATGACAACTTTTCACGCCTGACAGTTCCAGTTCCAGCTAATTCCCAGTTTATCTAGCTTTATGCATATTAACTTTACCTGAAATACTGTTTTTTTCTAGAGAAGTTGTCATTGGAACACTTTTTAAAAGTATTAATTGGTGCTTTGCTGGGCTGAACCGTATACTAAACCTTTTCTTTCAGATTGCCCGTTGCAAGCAGCTCATCTGTGATCCTAGTTATGTAAAAGATAGAGTAAAAAAAGTAGGCCAGGTGATCAGAGTTATCTGTATCCTGAGCCACCCAATTAAGAACACCAATGATGCCAATTCCTGCCAGATCATCATTCCACAGAACCAGGTCAGCCGGAAATCAGGTAAGTTGTAAAGATTGGTGAATGATAAAAAGGTGTTATTTAGGGGATTTTTGTTTCATTATGGTATTTATATATTTCAAACATGTTATGATGAGGAAAACAGTTTTTTAACAGTTGGAAACTTGGAAAAAGTTGAAGAATTGAAATCTACAAGTTAAACTTGTAAGGAGTTTAGTGAATTTATATCATTTCCCAGATTAATGGGACAGAGCCTCCTATGTCAATTTTTGTCATTACTTGATTTTACTTATTTGTATGAAAATTACATTGTCATTAATTAGCAGTTTTCTTTCTTACGTGATAAAATTGACAAAAAAAGTAGGTGGCATCACATCTGGCTGGAATTGATGTATTTAATTGTGTTGAGTGGGAAAAAAGGAAAAAACAGTTTGGTAGAACCAGCAAATTGATAAAGTTCCCACCTCTTCAAATTAGGGAGGGATCTCTAATTTGGGGTCCAGCTTGGTCACAATTCAACATTCAGATTTGATTTTTGTTGACATTATTGTACTAATCATTATGGATATTGGTTTTTTTAAAATTGATGCTTTTTACTGCCTATCTGCATCCATTCATATGTTTTGTAGTTTTCATGCTCATTTCTTAAGACACAGTATTACATTCATGTGCCATTTATTTAGCTAGTGCCCAATTGATGGGCACCTGCTTTTTTCCAGTTCTTTGCTAGTGTAAAAAGTACTGTTATTAGTTATAACAGTATCTTTTACTGTTGGGGTTGTATATGCCTAGCCCTGGACTCAAGTTCTAGTTTCAGTTCTAAGACATTTTGGTTACTTTCTTCCCGAAGTTGCAAGCAATTTATTATCCTAGAGAATTGCTTGGTATAGTGAGGGAGTGAGTAGGTGACTTGATTTTTAAAAAAAAGTTTAACTTCTAAAAAAAGAAATGATCAGTTTTTATGCTTAACAGTTAAGGGGTACCAATGTGCACTTTTTTTTCCTTGTAAGAAATCTCATGATTTTAGAGCTAGATAGGACTTTAAAATAGCTAATCAGGCCTCCATTATTAAGAAAAGACAGATTGCAGCTAGGTAGAGATATAGGTAGGATTAGAATATGAGCCTTGATTTTCTGTGCCTTTGCATGACACTGTGCTAGGCCAAAATACTGGCTCAGTAGATATAATCCTAGCCAAGAAGTTTAAAATGTAAATGATGAAGAAAATACATGACTCAAAGTATTTTGTGTAATGTTAATATTATGTAATACATTATAATAATGTAAATATTTTAAAATGCAAAAAATGAGATTTAATGGTTTGTTGTAGATATCTATGTTTGCATGATTTCTTCTGCACACAATGTGGCTGCACAAGGAAAGTATATTGCCATTGTTAGTACTACTGTGGAAACCAGAGAACCTGAGAAGGAAATCAGACCAGCACTAGAACTTTTGGAGCCAATTGAACAGAAGTAAGTGTCTTATTTATAGATTGTTCTCATTGATTAAAAAACAGGTCCTGGTTATTAATTCCGCCTTTTATCTTGGTTCCAGAGGAGGTTAATGAATAGACACCTTAAATGGAAAAAAATATCTGAATTCCTTGCCCCTTGACTTTGTGTCTTGAGTTTTTACCTTCATTAGAAAGGTACTGATTTTTCAAGGCAAAACCTTCCTCAAAAGTGATGTCGCTCTATTTCCTCTTCAAATGTATTGAATATTTCTGGTGCCAGGTAATCTTGGGAGCACTACTATTCATTCAGAAAACATTAAGTGTCTGTTATGTGCTGTGTTCTGGGATAGATACAAAGGTAAATATGTTCCTTGCCTCATGCAACTCACATTCTGACCCATTCTTTTTCAGATTTGTTAGCATCAGTGATCTGTATATTCCAACTGATTCAGGAACAGAAAGTCAGGTCAGTATTGGGATAGGGGCTATGTAAATTTAGGCTTTCTTGGGAGGCATTTCAAAGTCATTTAAGTTTCTAAACTTTATTTCTCCAGATCTTCATTTCCCGCACTTATGATGCTACAACTCATTTTGAAACAACTTGTGACGATATTAAAGACATCTACAAGAGGATGACAGGGTCTGAGTTTGACTTTGAAGAAATGAAACGAAAGAAAAATGACATTTATGGGGAAGACTAATAGCAGTAATACGCTAATATCCAATTAGGAGAAATTTAAATTTCAGCTAATACAGAGTTATATCAAGAACCTAATGAACATTATATGAAATCAATATTGTATGGCCTGCTTTTGTAATCACTTCTTTGAGATTGAAGAGTACTATGCCCCTAAATGTTCCCCTCTATTCTCCCTTTTAATGTTATGTATTACTGTCTTTCTCTTGGGATGACTGTCCAGAAATGACAGATTGCTAACATTATGTTCAGTTTCCCTGAATGTGTGCGTGTGTGTATGTCTGTGTGTTTTTAAGTGAAAGCACAGTTTAAACATACACTCACTGAGGCAGACAAACAACTTGATACAGTATTTGTATCTTTTAATAGCATAGCCTTTTCATTTGTATGCTTATTGGGTTCGTGTTGATTTTATAAGTTCATGTACTATCTGTTCTCTTACTCTTAAACATTAGGAAAACTCTAAATTGAATACTTCAGTGCTGGGCAGCATCCCTCCAAGTCCCATAACCTTTGGTTTTTGTCTCATGTGAAGTACTATGACAGTGTCCAAATATAGTCATTAGTTATGGGCACAGATTTCTAACCCAGTTTTAGCTTTTGAAACAGTTTACATAATTTGGGAGAGGCTTGTATGCCTAAAAGCTCTTTTGGTGTTTTAAGCTAATAAAAACATTGAAAAAAAGTAGCAGTAGCAGGCAAGATGTTAAAGTACCTTCTAGCCCCTGGCTTTTTGGATGGACCAAACCACAATGCAGTATTAATTTGACAGAGCCTTCCAAGTCCATGAAGTGTCATAAAATGGCTCTAAATGATTTCTGTACTGCAAAGTAAAGCCAAATTCTGGAATCCAGTACCTGTTTATTGGTTTATTTGCTTCTCAGTGTAACCAAGGTTGTCACTGACCTGACCAGACCTGTAGACTTTGGCAAAGAGCATTCTTAAGAACGTAAACACCCACACCCACACCAGAAGCATTTAAATTTGGAGGTAATAGAACTCTTATGTTATACACCAACTA
>CM053581.1:423071766-423114413 GCA_028627135.1 Pseudochirops cupreus
CACAATAGAAAAATGTTTTATTTGCTTCCAGAAGATCTCTAAAAGAATTAGTGGGGGGGGGGGGGGGGGAGGGAGGGAAGACTGACCTGTTGCTATAGCCTTCTCCAGTGAGTGCACTAAATTCATGCTTTTACCTAAATGCCACCTTAGAAGGTAGGGAGAACCTGCTTAAAGGGGATTGGTATAGAATGGGAATGCAAAGTTAGGAATGCTGGAGGGGAGAAGATTGCCAAGTGATCACTCTGCTGTGAGACATCTGGGTAGTGAAGGCTCATTTTATTTGGGCATAGTTGTAGTTAAAGGAGTCCCAGTCAGTGTGTTCACAGAAGGTGGCAGGAAGAGTATGATATGGAAGTTCTTGACTCTTTCCTTTTCCAGTATTCTTCCTCCCACCTCAAAGAAGTGACTGTAGTTAACCCTGTTAATTTTTCTGTCTGAAGTCACCAAATTTCTATTAGGCTGTTCTTCACTGCCTGTAGAGCCTAAAAGTGGTCCAAAGCCAGTGTTTTATAATAAATCATGTAAGGAAGAAAAAACAATAGCCAAGTTAAAAAGTACCTGGTAAATTCATGCAACTACACTTGTGGAACACAAATACTGCCTGTGGTAATAACCCCTGCGTGTCCCCCCCCCCCCCCAATTTCCTTCTTAGGGACAGTGGCACTATAATAATGGGCCAAAGAATGATGTTTCAGTGCTACAAGATTTTCTTTTAATTACTGAAGCAGTGTTTGGTTTCACGTGTTCCTTGTCACTTGTGTAAACATGGGCAAGTCATGTCCCAAAAACATGAATTATAGAAGGGTACAATCCTTAAAGTAAAACAATATGAAACATTGCGGTAGCCAGTAAAGAACGGCAGTGTGGCCAAAGTTTGGGTTTTACTGGCCACTGGATAGCTATATCTAAACTACCAAATCTGGATCCCTTGAAAAGCTAGTATTCTAGTGAAATGTTTTAAGTTACACAAAGCTTTTTATTGGGAATACGAGAAAATATGCGTGAGGATCAACGAACAGCAACATTTAAGAGGAAGTCCTAGTGGGGATTGTTTTTGTTTCTAAATGTTATTAGTTATAAAATCATTCAGGGAAAAATATTTTATTTGTTTTTATTTTTTAAAAATTAGGTATAAAACCTGTCTTCCCAATAGTAGATACCACATATCTTATACAAAGTTTCTGTTTAGCTTTGAAGTGTTCAAAGACTACTATAGAAATTTCTGAAATACCATAAACATATGATTACTATTCCTCAGAATATTGACGTAGTGAGCTATTTACAAAAACTGAACAAATGCAAATAGGTACCATTTAGGAAAAAAAATTTAACTTCACGTAGTGTAGCAGTAGACTAACACCGTTTAGGTTAATTTTCTAGAAGATGGGTAAAGTGTATAAAAAGAATTTCAGACTACAACATGTACTACTTATGCCTTATTTACATAAACCATAAAAAATACACTTGTTAAAATGGACTTTTACATTACAGTTTTCCAACTTGTAGCCTTTAAGTAACATTTTCCTATTTTTTTATTTTAATGTATGCTACTAGCTTTGTTAAAATGCATCCTGTTTAAAAATAATTTAAAACCCTATAATCCAAAGCTTAACAATTAAGTCTACTGTGCCATTCTGACATAAGTCACATTTCAGCAGACTACATTGAAAGGAAAATGATCCTCTACGGATGTCTGCATTATAATGAAAAATTGAGAGTTTATAAGTGTGAAAATTTCTTCCTGAAGGTGTCTGTCTGGGGTTAGGGAGGGCAGAACTGGAAGAGGGAATTGTTTCATCAGTGTAGTTCGTCTTAGAAGTCATTGGAGCTGGTACTTTCATCACCTAGACAAAGATAAAATTCACAGTGATTAACATAACTAAAACCAAGTGACCAGGCAAATTTGTGCACGTCTGTAACAAAAGAGATCACTCTAGGAATCCAGGTCAGTGAAAACAAATGTTATTGAGATAAAAACATGCAGTCTTGGACGGGTTGTATGGTTGTGTACACTCTTGGAATTCCTGTTCATGGTGAAAGTAACTTACTGGTGCCTCTGTCTCCCTACAGACTTTTAGAAGATGTCATTAGTGGTTCATAAAAATTTACATCTATATTTATGGTTTACAACCTCCACCAGAATTTGCCCCCCCTTGCCTTATTGTGGTAAAAGTTTTTAAGTCTATGCCAGCAGAACAGTAAGTTTGTTCTAGCAGCTCCTACCGAACTTAAAAGGTTTCAAATGTAAGCTTAGCAAAAAAAATGTGACGGCAGATTCACATTTGGGATCTGTCCAAGAATTGTCTGAGAATTAGCTAGTCAAGTCACTACCAAATCAATTACAAGAAGATGATAATTGCAGGCTATATATTCTGAAGACCCAAGTCATAAAGGAGCTGCAGTATGCATTCATGGATGTGGCTTATATGCTTGTTTTCAAAATCCCCATGAGAGAGTGGAAGCATTTTTCTCCTGCAGATGAGAAAACTAGAACAGAATTATAAGCAAATTGCCCAAGTGGCAATTTTAACCAGATTTCTAGAATTGTTAAGGTTTTCTTCGTGTGTGTGTGTGTGTGTATGCGCGCGTGCACGTGTGTGTGAGCATGCAGCATTGATTTTTTAAATATTTATTGTATGTTTTTAATGATGTTTAATCATACAAAGTAGAGTAAATAGAAAAAGCTATAACAAAATGATACTCACCAATAGGTTGCCTTAAATGGAGCTGCTTTTTGTACAATTCCAGCAAAATTATTTATGTCAGTAACAAGGATTCCACTATTTTCAAATACCTCTCTGGAGGTACTGAGTTTATCTATTTAAAAAAAAAATCAAAACCACTAATTACTTGGTTGCCAAAAACATCACTAATGCAAGTTCAGGTGCTGTTTCCGGATCCGCTGTCCCCTGCCCCCCACCCCTTCCCCAGCTAGTGATTGGAAGCAATCTTATGGGTAAATAGCAGTAAACATAGGAATCCACAGGATGCAAAATCCAAGAAAGAATCAGCAGTAAAATGGCTACATATGCAAATGAAGACTCAGGCTTAGAATGAAACTTAATAGGTTAAAAAGGGGACAGTAGAATTGTGTATTAAGATACCGTCATGTGAAAAAAATCCAGAAGTAAAGGAGGGAAGCTCTGAGATAAAAAGATCAATGAAGTCTGTTGGTGTATAATACAGATGAGAAATTTGAGAAACTACCAGTCTGGCACAAAGGCATTAATAACAAGACTTCAATTATCAGGCCATATGGTAGAACTCTACAATGCAGAGCAGCTAACCATATCCTGACTTGTCTTAAGAACAATTTAAGGAACTGATTTGTAATGTAAGTAACTGAAGAAGAGGTAGGTTAGGTTAAAGTAGGGGGTCGAGGGGAGAGGAAGACGTGACCACCCTCATAAGAGTTTATGAAAGGGGAGAGGAAAGTGGGCAGAAACTGATAAGCATGCTGTATTTAGAAGAACAAAGAGTTCAGAGAAAGGTAAAGTAAGATTCCTTGGTTTAAAATTTTCTAGGGGAAGTCAGCCCAGAGAAATGGGAAATTCTAAAGAATTAAATTCTGAAGACATTCGGATGACTAGGAAAAAAGTATAGTTGTCTAAGAAGACCAATACTAGGGACTCACCAACCAGCTTAAATTTTTAAAAAGTATGACTACAAAAACACAGCAGGTCTCTGCAGTGCTATGTCTCAACATGAGGTAAGGAAAAACAATTTTTTAAAAGCTCTATGGGGAAGAAAAAGATTCAAGGGGCTTCTTGGTGTGGATGGGATTAAGGACAAGAAGAAAAAAGTATTGATCAGTTCCTTTCTCCAAACTGCTGAGAAGAATTATATTTGGATCAGAAAGGACAAAACAACAAAAATGCCAAATAGAGTTGAGACCAATGATGTCAACTTGGAAGAAAATGCCTCATGGTCAATAACTGAAATATTTTTGTTAATAATTTGGATTTATTCTCTTATACAGAAGAAAAGACCTAGGAGAAGCAACATAGCTTCAATTATATGAATAAAGCTGGTGAAATGAAAGAGAGCTATAAATACCATTTTTTGGCCCCTGAGTATAGATAAGAGTAATGGGATAGAAGTTACAAAGTGTCAGATTTAAGCTTTATATAATGAAAAACTTTTAACAATTTAATCTAAATGTGAAATGGTACAGTGGGTTCCCCCTTCACAAGAAGTCTTCAAGGAAAGATGATCATTTGCCAGGTATATTGCAGAATGGATTCTTTTGCCTGTATATGTTGGCCTAGATGTCTATATTCTGAAGTCTCTACCAACTCTTGAAAATGTTTGGTTTGATTCTGATTCATTGAGAGCTATGAGAGGTATGAGAAATACCACATTGAACTGCGCTAAAAATAAACTGGCAAACTTGGCAATACAGCAGAAGTAGTTCATTAAATGTAGTGAAATGAAGAACTACCAAATTTAAATATGGCTACTGAAGAGCCATTATGTGCATACAAGCTAAAAATGGGCAATAAACCTATTTTGTATGTCATAGGAAATTACTGAACATGATAGAATAAGCATTTATTTATACCACTTAGTAATTTGTGTAAATATTATAAATATATATGGCCCATATAAACTTACAAACACTTGCTAAGAATCCTGGCATTCTATTGACTATAATGGGATAGCGAAAGACAGATTTTAATCAGCTATTTACCTGTTAGATACACAGCAAACCTGGCATTGATGTGTAGAACTTGTAAGTTCAGGAGACATTTCAAATATTCAGATTTTGTTGATGATTTGGAATCACACTGGTGATAATGAAGCACTTCAATGATATTTGCACTCTGGTATGATTTCAATATTAAATTCTTGCTATGAGCGACTGAATCTACTCTGGAAAAGAGCAGAAATGTTAATTATTCAATTTAGCTGAGACAAAAGAATATGTAATCTAAAAACTATACATTCATTTTACATATTTCATTCCTGAGTATTTTTCTTTTTGTATATATTTATATTCTAACTTAACATTACTGTAGCTGCCTCAAACATTTAAATTCCCAAACCATAATGCTTTAAGGCTTACAAAACAATTTCCTCTGAGAAACTGACTGAGGCAAACTGCGTTAAGTGACTTAACCAGGGCCACATAGCTAATGTCTTGAGGCCAAATTTGAACTCAGGTCTTTGACTCCAGGCTGGCTCTCTTTCCACTGTGCCATTCCAGGACTCTAAAAGTCAAGGAGCCTTAAGAAGAGCTATGCTTCTAGCCCAATGCCTTGGCCATCATCCTGTAAAGTGATAACTATTGATATAGTCTGGCAATAGCTCTGGCAGGTGTCAAAGTTATAGTTACTGAAGAACTAGAAAGAAAAGCTCTTGCCATCAATGTTCTTGGTATTCCAAATGGTTCACTATCAGAAATTGTGATTTTATTAAAGGAAATAACTTTAAAGAAGAGGCACTGAAATCTGCTCTGCTGCTGAATCCTAAGGACCACGGGCTCTTTCTATCTGACCTGAAGCTGAATTTTCTATGTGTTGTCCTCCTCCATTAGAGTTTTGAGTTCCATGAGAACATGGACTGTCTTACTTTTCTATTTGTATCTCTGGCACTTTGCACTTATAAATGCATTTGTTTATTCATTTATTCAGACTTCTTTCCAAAACTGTTCAAGAACCAAGCTTAATTTGCTTCAGTGTGATTAAAAAATATTTTGGGGGGGGTGGGGGAGGTAAGGAAGGGTGAAGGTGGTAATGGTGGTGACGACGATGACTTAGCAGAAATATTTGGTTACAGCAAAGGATTGCTTGAAGAATAGGAAAAATTTATCTCCCAACCAGTTACGTTTCAATTATTTCTGTAGTGTTAAATAATTTACTTCTAATTTTAAAGAACATGGTAGCTACTTAACAAATGTTTCCTGAATTGTTTAATACTAAAGCTAGAAAGGAATATATTTCTACCCTTTAAGAAGGTCAACATGCAAATCATCTCACTTATGAAATAACATTCTGATTTTAATGACCTTAAGTACAGGGTTTGTTCTTCACATTATTCCTATTGCTGAAATTGTGGTAACATTCATATACCTTAGCATCTCCATTCAGGACATTCAAAGAAAAGGTAAAAGAAGTCATAAGTCTGATGACTACTCAATAAAAATGCTTTCTCTTGATGAGCTCTTAATTCAACTGGAGATTCTAGAAAGGAATTTTAGTTTGTAAGACAACGAAAACTCAAAAAGCCTTACCTTACATCCTCTTTTAGCTTTTTACTTTCTCTATAATGAAGCAACCATTTCCACCTTCCATTTGCATTTAGTTTTTCCAAGATTTTGACAATTTCCTTTAGCTGAACTGTAGAAAAGAATTTATCAAGTTCAACAAAAAACAACTGCTGGGCTCCAAACCCACTTATCTCAGCTTCCAAGAAGTACATTTCTAGGTTTGTCCGAGTATGACTAATGCTACTCTTTGGACTTAGGGTCTTATGCATGCATCTTATGCAAATGTATGCCGCATTTCAAGTACACATTTTAACATACTGTCCTTGAACTATATGCCAACCCTGATACTATGACATGTATGGGGAAGGGGAGATACAACAGTGTAATAACAGGAATATTTTATTCATTAGCATCTGAAATGCTAATCTGCTATGAAGCATACAAGAAGCAAAATGCTTGGATCCCAGATAATTCACCTTCAAGAGAGGCTCTGTCATGGCATCTGGAAATATACATTATATACTTATGAGACAACTCCCTGGAACCCAGTCTATCTTTGTGGATGCTTTTGTCATTCTTGTAATATACTTTTAAAATCTTCTAATCTTAGATAAGTCAACATCTTTGTAGAAACACAGACAATTAACAACAGACTGGGACTTAGTAGCAGGGCAGGATATGTTCATAAACAGAGATTTTATCCTGGTTATTAACATGTTCTTCCATGAGCATTCTAGACCAGAAGAAAAATATATTAAGTGTGAGAGGATCCAAACAAATTCTCTTTATTTTAAAAGAATTTTAAACCCATGATGAGATTCTAATATATCAGTGAAAGTTGGAGTAATCCTAAAAATTGATTCCTTTGGATTCTACTACATCTGGCATCCTACCTAAATGCCAACTTTCAAGTAAACTTATCTGCCTGAGTTCTGATGAAAGAGGAAAAAAAAGGACAAACCCAATGTTACAGCTTCTAATACTTTGTCATCAGATATGACAAAGCCTCCTGTACGAAACAGCTCCTGATAGGTACCATCCAGGATATCTCCTGGGCTGTCAACTCCAGCAAACATGACACTAGGGAACTGCTTCAGTCTCAGCAACGAAGGAATCTGTCCAAAACAAAATGACCATCTAGTAAAAGAAAATCCATGGGATTCTGTTTACTGAAACACATTTTTTCACTAGGCCTTTTTCTCCCCTTTATCTTCTAGGCTTTCATGTATGGGTCTAGAAAACCCTTCTCTGTGATAGCCTAGTTGTTAGTGTTTTCTCCTCCCTCAAATTACCAACTAAATTTGTTGCTTATCCATATGTATGAGAAATGCCCTTGATAAGTTCTTGGAGGACAAGAATAATTTCATATTTTTAAAAACTTGTAATCCTAAGAACTTTGCTGAGCTCTTCGTTTAAGCTGGTTATTTTAAGGGAAGTGTGCCACAATCTGGAGGTGCTTTGTGAAGAAATGAAAGACTGTAAACTAAAATGTAAGTCATCAAAAGCAGATTTCTGAACTTCAAATGCAGGAAGTAGGAAATATTAAGGTTGACAAATTAATAATGACAAATCACCGTGATAAAAGGCATGAAAATTGGCTGTTTTATCCAGCTCCTCACTTCTATTTCTCCACTATTATTAGTAGAGAACTATTAATAATCTGTTACATTGGTGCCAGTGGTAATTTCATGTTATAGTAGGCTAATGGTAGGTCACTTGTGGAATGTACCTCGTATGTGTTAAGTAAGCCAGGTTTCACTGACATACAGAATGTGAAAGCAAATACGCACTTTAAAAGGTTGCAAAGGCATTCATCACACATTTTAGATAATTAAGAATTAAGTAAATTTTGGCTTTTCTGATGAAAAAATGAAAGACTACGTAAGAAGCAAGTTCAAAAGCAAGCAACAACTGAGAAGATCCAACCCCAAGAGTGGGGCAAATCTCAGTTCCAACCTCCCTTCCAGTATGAAGCTTGAAGAGAAATAACCAGGGCAGAAATCCAAACTAAAGGGGAGCTTGTAATTGTCACTCTGTACTGGCAAGGCTTTCTAGAATGCTGAGAGTTGAGTCCAACAGCAGTCTATTGGAAATCCAACTATGGGAAAGTGTAAGGCATGATGCTCAGATCGAAATTCAAGTCAGGAATTTGCAGAGTTCGGACCAAGAAGGCCCTGATCAGACTTTGCTCCGGATCATAGAACCTTGAAAGCACTGAAAGCCTGCAGGTTCTTGGCCTTGAGACCCTAGAATAACATAACACTCTACCCCAAGAAAGCAATGAAAAGAACCAAGATGATATGATTTCAACCTATACATTCCCTTCAGAACTGTGAAGAGACTGGCTCTAAGAGAAAGTCCAAAGTTGAAAAGTAAACTAGAGGCTCAATCCCAGAAGAGAATGATTATAAAACATCAAAAAGGAAAAAAAGGAGCATAGGCACATAGTACAACTAAAAATCCCAGGAAAGATGAAAGACTTTTAAAAAATTTTAAAACTACACGAGAGCACTGAAAGAAAACTGGGAAAAGATGAGAGCTAAAGAAGAAAGATTTGGAAAAAGTTAACAGCTTAAAACAAGAGGTATAAAAATCTTACCCAAGAAACAAGTTCCCTGAAAATTAGAATAGATCAAAGAGAAGTTAATCCATGTGACAATGAGAAATATTAAAGTCAAAAGACTGAAAAATTAAAGGGGTACAATATCTCACAGGAGAAACAAGAGATTTGGAAAACAAACCAACAAGAAATAATTAAAAAATCAATGAACTACTAAACTGCCTGAAAGTCAAGTCCAGAAAAAGAGCCTCAACACCAAATTTTCAGAAATCTTAAAACTTCCTGGATCTTTTAGAACCAGAGGGCAAGTAGAAATATTAAGAATCTATTGGTTACCTCTTGAAAGAAAGCTCAAAATAAAACTGCCCAGGTAGCCAAAACACAGAGCTTCCAGGTCATAGAAAAAACAAACAAGCAATCGGAAGGAAAAAATTCAAATACCAAGGAGCCACAGTCAGGCTCAAATATAATTTGGTAGCCACCACTTTAAAGGAGCAAAAACCTTGGAATATATTTCAGAAGGCAAAAGAGATTCAAACTTACAATTAAGAATAACTTATGCACAAAACTGAGTATAAATGAACATTTAATAAAGTAGAGGTCTTCCAAGTATTTTGGATGAAAAAACTAGAGCTGGGAATGGCTAGGTGCTCTACAGTGTGTAAAGCACTGGCCTTGGAGTCAGGAGGACCTGAGTTCAAATCCAGCCTCAGACACAACACAAACCTAGCCATGTGACCTTGGGCAAGTCACTTAACCCCAACTGCCCTACCTTCCCTCTTCCAAAAAGCAAAAAAAAAAAAAAAAAAGGAAAAGAAAAAGAAAAAACTAGAGTTGAGTAAAAACTCTGAAATATAACCCAAGTTATAACCCTGGAGTCAAGAAAAACATAAGGAGGTAAAACATTTGCAAGCAATAATAAGGTGCTAACCAAGAAAGAACTGTTTACAATCTAACAGAGGGAGATGATACATATATCCTCTCAGAATTCTACCATCATCATCATCATCATCATCAGGAAGGATCTTAAGAGAATCTAATGGTAGTGGTTCTGTTTTGTTTTTATGATCTTAAAAAAAGAATTAAAAGGGAGGTGGGGGGAAGCAGTATACTAGAGGGGGGAAAAAGGAGAGGAAAGAGGGAGAAGATATCTATTTATATCTCAGCTATACATGGCAACTTTATAAAACTGATTAGAAAAAGTAAAATAGACAAAACATTAACTAATTTGATTTATAAAAAAGAAAATCAAATAGAGTTCAAAAATGAAAAAAGGCTCACAACCCATAAAGAAAAAATTACTAGAACCTATTTCATGTAAATGTATACCATAAAACTGATACTCTAAATGAAATGGATGAATATTTACAAAAAAATATAAATATCCGTTTTAAAATAACAATAAAGAAGACTTAACTCCAGTATCAGAGAAAGAAATTAAAGAAGCCATAAATGAATCACCAAAGGAAAAAACCCACAAGTAAATGAATTTACGGGTGAATTTTATCAACCATTTAAAACCACTCCAATACCACAAAAGCTATTTGAAAAAAAAAATAGGAAAAGGTATCCTCCCAAATTCCTGCTTTGATACAAATATGTTCTTCATACTTCATAATGCAACCAGGAAGTTTCAAAACAGAGAAAGAAACTATGGACCACTATCCCTACGAATGTCAATCCAATATTTTAAATAAAATTGTAGCAAAGAGAAGATAGCACTATACAGGGTGTCCCTTAAGTCTGGACACATAAGAAATCTCGTTAACTATGCATATTTTCAAGAAATGAAATGAATGAAATTTTCAACATTTTAATTAGCATAATTGAGATTTCATAGGAAGACATAGGGGACACATAGAAATCTCATTAATTAAGTTAATCTCATTAATATGGAAAATAGTCCCCAACAGCTAATGAAAGCTTTTATTCCAAATGAAATTGTCATGGCTAAAATTTATTACAATGACTAGCAACTATGATCAGAGTGATTTTATACCAGGAATGCAGGACTAGTTCCGTATTGGGGAAACACTGAGCATTAACTGAACACATAAATAACAACAACAAAATATTATTATTATACCAAACAAATGCAGAAAATATAAGATACAACCCCTACTTTTTTTTTTTTACGGTAGTGTAGGAATAAATGGATAAATAATACCTATCTAAAACCAAGAACCTGCAGTTTCAATAATGAGGATAAACCAAAGTTTTTCCAATAAAATAAAGGATAAAGCAAAACTGTCTAATACTACCACTACTATTTGATATAGTGCTAGGAAATTCTGGTTATAGTAATAAGAAAAAACAAAAGAAATTAAGGGGATAAACATAGGAAAGGAAGAAAAAATACTATAGCTTTTTTTTTGCTGATGATATGATGCTTTACTTAGAAGATTCTAGAGAGTCAATTAAAAAACAAGGAACAACTTCAGCAAAGTTGTAGGATATAAAATAAACCCACATAAATCATCAGCATTTCTGTCTGTACCTTATCAACAAACCCCATGAGGAAGAAATGAATAGAAAGATTCCATTTAAAATAACTATAGAACAAGACCTAGAAGCAGAGACATTAAAGGACCATAGGTCTTGGAACACAACATATTGAAAAGCAAAAGAACTGGGGCTCCACCTGAAAGTATCATACCCTGCAAAGTTAAGTATTATCTTCATGAAAAAAAAATGGATGTTTGATAAACTCTCAAAGACTTTCTCAGACTTTGTAAAAAAAAAATCCTGAACTTCATAGAAGATTCGACTTACAAGAAACAAGAGAAATACAAGACACATACCAAAGATTGATTATAAGGGATTCATAAGACAGACTGCTTACTTTTTAAATATGTAAAATGTCTAAGATTCTTATTAATACTTGGGTAGCTCATAAGAAAGACTGGGGTAAATCTGAGTATATGAATTTAAAAAGTAAAACCCATTTAGGAAGAGTTAAAAAGAGGCAAGAGAAAGAATAGATATAGAGGAATTAGATGGGGGAGGAGGGCTGGTTGTTCTGGTAGTTTCATTGGGAATGGGTTTAAGAGGGAACAATATACATATATTTAGAAGAGTCTTCTAAATTCAGAAGAAATAAAATGGTAGGGGCACAGGGAGGGGGAAGAGGACAAGGGAGGGATCTTTAGAGAGGAAGGTAAGGGAACATATAAAAAAGATGGATCTTTAGATTTATGGGAATGGAAGGACGGGGAGGGATTCTTGAGGGGGGTAGACAAGTAATAGGAGGGCAAGGTAGTGGGTAGAAGTAAAGTAGAGGAGGTAGAATGGATAAGGAAACGAGCTATGCACAAACAAAAACAAAGATCAGGAGTAGAGTATGTTTGGGAAAGTATATGTCTACACATGTATGTATATGTGTATGTACATATATAGTTATAGAGAAACATATCTAAACTTAATTGTAGTCTTCGGGGGTTGGCGGGTGGAGGGAGGAAAAAAAAAACCAAAGTAAAGAAGTGCATTGCAGAGAACAAAGAAAACTTACAAGGAAGAAAAGAAAAGATGGACAATTCTCAACACGAGTATCATTTATTATACAGGCTTTCTTGAAATGAATATTTATTGTTACATATTTTGAATCCTCTATTATGTTCTGCTATGCATGCCATGCTTTTTTTTTTCTAACTTTGTCTTTAAGTTCCAATATTTAAGTGTATGATATGTTTTTGCTTGTTTTCTCTATTCTGTAATTTGTGTTCTGGCCCTGGGGTCTAAAATTAAAAAATTTAAAAAAAAAACAAGGAAAAAAGTGAATAAAAAATAAAAGAAATAAAAAAGATAAAAAAGCAAAAAAGGAAAAAATAACAAAAAAAGACAAATGTTTTTAAAATAACTACAGAAAATATAAAATACTTGGGAATCTACTTGACAAGACATACAAAGAAACTATATGAAGACAGCTACAAAACTCTCTGGAACACAAGTAAAGACATCTAAATATTTGGAAAAATATTAATTGTCCATAAGTAGAGCAAGGAAACATAATAAAAATAACAATGTTGTATTTAATGAAGGGGATAATTTATCATAAAAAAATCGGCATATCAATTAAGAACAAGTCATTCCAAAACAACTTTATTAAAAAAAACAACCCAACTTATTGGGACCTATAAAATCAGTGTACATAACTTCCCTAGATTTTAACAAAACATTTAATAAAATCTTTAAGGTGATTTTTGTGGACAAAATGGAGTGATGTAGGCTAAATGACAAATGGACAGTTTTGAAATCAGTTAAATGGCTCTAACCAAAGAACTAATCACTTGATGTCAATTTGGAAGGAGATTTCTGGCTGAATGTCCTAGGGATCTGTGTTTGTTTTTGTGTTGTTTAGCATTTTTATCAGTGGCATAGGTGGCATACTTTACAAATTTGTATTATGCAAAGCTGGCACAAATTAATATTATAGGACAACAGAATCGGAATTTAAAGAGATCTTGACAGATTATAGCAGGGGGCTCCCATCAAATTTAGTTAACCTGGGAGATTCTGGTTTGCAAAGTCAATATGAATCAAGCATGTGATATGGCACATTGGTATGACACTTTATTCATGAGAGCTACTGGGACTTTGATCTGGATTACCAAACTATGTTTTGCAAGACCTAAATGGAACCTACTAAAAACTGGAATGGGCAACTACTGGAATTCTACATTCACTTCAATGGAATGACCTAGCAGTTATAAAGATTAGTTCAAGACTTTAATGAGTCATAAAAATTCACTATAATTTTAGACCAGTTTTTGAAAACAGAAATTATGATGAACCAGCAGGGCTGTATTTTAAGTATTATGTAGAGAATTCTATACACCAAAAATTTAAGACTGGGAGAGAAGGCTGACAGAGACACATTACTAAGGAATAAGGAAAGAAGAATCCTGTTACACTTTGCCTTAGATAGATTATATCTGAAATATTGTGTTGGTCTGGGCACCACATTTTAAGAAGTATATGAAAGTATATGACAAGCTGAAAAGTATTTACATAAGGGTGAGCATGATACCTAATGGTCTCCAAGGTATGGCATATGGTAACTGTTTGAGGGTACTTATGTTTTTTGTCTTGGAGAAAATAAAACTAAGTAGAACTATGACAGCTATCTTTAAATATTTAAAAATCTATCACATATTAAAGGTTAAGACATATTTTAGCTAGCTCCAGAGGGGAGAACCAGGACAACTGGTAGAAGCCACAAAAAGACAAATTTAGATTTGGTTTAAAGACAAACTTCCAAATGATAAGAGCTATCCAAAAGTGGAAGGGACTGTTTCAGGGGACAGTAGGTTTTTTCAATGGTTAGATGATCACATTGTTGAGTAAGATACCAAGAGAATTCTGGTTCAGATAGTCTGGCCTTCGAGGTCCCTTCCAATGTAACTCTGATTTTGCTTTTAAAATTAAGTTTATAATAAGGTGATTTAAAAAAATATATAAAATGAGAAAATGAATTGGAAAGACTACTATAAATACTGAAAGTTGGCCAACATTCTGATTATCGTGAAATTAATCAAAATTATTTGAAGTCAGTATTCTGTAAGAAATATTTTTTCAACCTACTTGATGTACATGTGTTGATATGTCCTCATTTTTAATGATGACTATTAGTGTATCAGTCTCCCTGTGCAATGCCTGACTGAAATGCTGGGGTTCAATTTCTTTATGGCCTTCTTTCCTCAGTAAACTCTGAAATACAGGAAAATAGCCATGTTAGCCAAATAACATTTTATTAAAACTAATACAACAGTTTATAAAATTGTCAGATTATGTTCTAGCAAAGAAATATAAATAGCTTTTACTTTTTACTATAAAATGCAGTATTTAGAACAATGATGAAAGAGGCTATTAGTAAAACAGTACATTGATTCAATATCTGACAAAAACGTAACAATATAAATTTTTTAAAAACAAAAATTAAAAATTTTATAACAAAATGCATGCTGTCTTATTCTGGAAGATTAGCATTGTTCAAAACATTTTCAGCTTTTTTTGGTTATTGCCTTCATAATACATTCAGTTAAATAATTAGCCAATCTTTAGTTATAATGATATAAAATGATTAATGGAAACATCTAGAAGCTAATTACAGTTAAATCTGGTGAACAGAAGAGATGATTAAGCTGAGTAATATTTTTGGTCAAAAAACAGTTCCACAGAAAGTATGCTATGAGTTGAATGAAGCACCAGTGGTAGAGAAGTAGATCAATGAGGCACAATTCATTTTGCACTTCAAAGAATTTCTCAAATATTGTAGTTTATATTGTAGGATTATAGGACATTAAGAGATAAAATTCATCCTGCATTCATATTACAGAGATGAAATTATCTTCATTTGTGCTTTTTAGAATAAGAATTTTCTTAGTTTGAGGATATTGTAAGTTTTCCACAGAAGACTTTGATGCTCTGTGTTCAGGTCATACTGGAAATGTTATATTTCACCGCTGGTAACTATTTTACAAATAAATAAGTAAATAAAATCCTATTTTGCAAAACTTCCCTTGGAAGAGTAGAATAAATGTTGAGTCTTTCTTGTTTCTATTTATCACTCAAAATATAGCATGTTTAAGAGAATCTTTGAGGTTAACAGTATTTTCCCATTCCAGAATAAGTTTTCTTTATCTAAATTTAGTGTTTTGCCCAGTCTCATAGTTAATTTTTCAATGTACCAAAACAATGACCTTTCAATTGTACTATGGACTGGACAAATGCATCATAGAATTTTGAGTATACAAAGGGAGTTCAGAAAACATCTATTCCTTTCTTTAAAAAAAAAAAATCAAACAAGGAAATACAGTTTCAGAATGATTTGTCTTAGGTGACACGTTTAGTTGGCAGAAGAGAGGAGAGATCAGAACCTCTGAGCATCCAGGTCAATGTCTTAACTTTATGACATCTTTATCTTCCTCTACTTTTTTTTCTACATTCTGTACCATCAAAAATCTCTTCTTCTTGATTTAATTTATTATCCAATAAGTTTACTTTAATATAGTATCTCACTTAATCAATGTAAATAACCATTTTATTTGCCACAACTGTTAACATAAGACTAACTGGCTGACCTTTATTAAAGTATCTCCTTAATAAGCTGAAAATGGTGCAACATGTCCATTTTGATCATTTTTCCTTGCTTCTAACAAACCACACATGAAAATCAGCCTCATTATTCTGTAGTCATACCTTCCTATACACTGCCCTTGTGAAGTAGGTAGAGAATAATTATTACTGACATTCCTGATAGACTTAAAACATAAGAGACCAAGTATCTTACTTATTGATAAAAAGCAGACAGTGGAAAAAGTTGAAAATAAGAGTCATCTATTTTTTAGGATAGAATTTCAAAAACTAGTCATCTTATGGGACAATTCAGGTGTTTCTCATGATCACAAAACATATCACTAACTTAAAAAAAAAACCAACAAAAACATATTAATTCTGATGTACTTAGAGCTTTAATGATCTGTGATTTAGTCCTAATTTGTTTAAGAAAATCATTATACAGCATTTTTAGAATTATCACATAATGAGAGGACATGGTATAGAAACTCTATAAATCATATTATTTACCAAATGTCAGAAAGATAGAAAAGTCCAGGGAAAAAACAGTGAGTTAGCTCTGTCTATGCAAGGGGGAAAAAAAACCATAAAGAATTCTCTGGGATAAAAATTTGGTTGTCAATAGCATACTAGCACGTTAAGTAGAAAAATAAGTTTCTGAGGACAAAAACATCTTGTCGACTGACTGACCACCCTTAAATAAATAAAGACATACCAAATTTAAATATACAGTTTCCCATTAATCACTGTTATTTCTTCTTTTCACATATAATTCAAGTTTATTCTAAACTAAAAAAAGATCTCTTCTACATGCTATTTAATTGTAAAATCATTACTTAAGCATAATAAACATCTCCAATGTTATTCCACTGGACAGAGGGACTGAATCCCTCAGAATCTGGTATGTAGCTAGTATACCTCCCAGTTTTTATGAATAGGAAAACTGAGGTTAGAGACAAAGCAGGTACAAAAAACAAAGTTGGTATGAATATTTGTTTAAAAAACAAAAACAAACACACCCTATTACTCCTAATCTGTTCTAAGATATCTGGGCCCTACAGGTGCCTTCAAATTTCCTGAAATTTAAATGAGTCAAACTGATGATGCCTGATTCTGTTTATTTTCACCTCTGGTTTGGACATACCAAGCATCTTCTAACAGCAACACAAACAGCAGCATAACCAGAAACCATAGGTTTTAGAAGAAAAAGTCCACGGTACTACTTACACTGAGTTATACAACTGGAAACATGTGGAGTTTATACACTACCTAAGAGTATGATTCAAACCAAGAATGCTGAGAATTAAATTAAGATAACCAAAGTAAAGGAAAAATATAAGAAAAAGTTGATGCCTTACCCTTGTTCTAATAAAGAATGAGCTATCTTCTGTTTCAACCAGGTAGAACAGGAAGGTGCTTTTACATGCCTCTTTTATAACGCTTTTTAGTTTGACGTGCAAATTGGAACACAAATCTGTAATCATGTGTTCATAGGAAGCCATCCTCCTGGGGAAAGATGGTATCTTCGGGGATGTAGCCTTTTCAGAGGTAACACTCAGATCATTATCTTGGTAGCTCCTTTGGCTATTATTAAGTATCACCTTATTGAATTCAGCATATTCACTAAGAATGAGTGAAATATCATTCCGAGATTCTTTCAGCTTCCTATCATATTTCAATTTATTGAGGTGGAAGGAAGTGGCTGGATCTCTCTCAGTATTTGGAATAGTTCTACTCTGGCTACCCTTGTCTTGCCTGGAAGAGGAAAGACTGTTAAAATCACTATGCTTTTGACTTTTTTTGTGCCAGTCTGAGGTATATTGTCTTGGTTCTGAGTGCACAATTGTTACTAGCAGAGGGCTTCTGCTCCTGGAGGTCGGATGTGTAACTGGAGTCTCAGTTACTTTTGTCAAGGGAAAGACTCCAACAGTTGTCTGAATATGTGATTCCTTTGGCAAAGGATTTGAAGTAGTAGAAAGCTGAGATTTCCCATTCTTTACCATTTGTTTTAGCTTATGTGCAAACCGCAGATATTCTAGATCCAAAATATTCTGGGTTGGATCATCTGTCACCTGCCAGGTACTTGTCCAGGAGCTGATCAAGCCACACCGATCTGTAACACAGGGGTGCTGCTTCAGGTTATGTAAAGTCCTAGTGGTGTCTTTGAGTTTCTTAGTTACAGTAAAATTAGTATAAGTCCTGGGAATGCCATTAAGATCTCGGATTTTAATGTAAAAGGGTACATACTTATCCCCTTTCTTTAATCCAGTTGAACAGCTCCTTTGCTGGGTGCCTTCATCTGCCACTGGACTTCTATGAGAATAATTCCAGCTCTCAATGTCACTACTTGTTGTGACAGTCCTACTACTCATCAGAGTATCATAATTATTCATGGTAGCTTCTTCCATTTTGTTGAGATGACTGGTTCTCAAGGGACAAGAATCTTCTAACTGCAATTGGGAGTGTTTAACATCCCCAAAACATTCTTGGTCAGATTCTCCAGAAAGTGACTCATAATAAATTTCAGTGTTCAAATCCATATCTGTATTTCTATCAGGGGATTTCATATCTTTCTCAGCTCCAATCCCCTCTACTGTATTCTCATCTTCTACAAGCTCTCTAGAGGGTTCCCAAGAAGGTTTTTGAATAACTAAAGCAGAATGTTCTTCCCCCATGTTTTTGGCTATGTTTGCCACATTTCGGTATGTGGTGGCAAAAACACCATTTGACTGATCTTTTGTTTCACAAACTGAAACTTCTTGGTGAATCTGTGTTTTCCCCTCCCCTTTTGGCAATGGTGTGAGGCTTGACCCAAGGCTAGTTCCTTTTAAATTGATGAATTCTTCATGCAAAGTGGAAATAACCTCATCATTATTGAGACTATTGACCACTGAAATTTCATGCTCTCGAAACCTCTCTTCATTTAGTTGTCCTGAACTTTTATGTGAAGCATCATCCATGGAAATACAAATATTTGGGTTCTTTGAGGGTGAATACATCTGTATAAAATCAGACTGATCACCTGAAGTTGAATTCAGAGATTGATTATGTAAATAATCATATTCACTTTGCCCATGCAAATCCTTCCTACTGTTCAAAAGGCTACTCTTGTGGTCCAATGAATTGCTTGTCAAATCTGATTCATCTGAAGAATGAATTTTCTCAGCTGCAGACCTATTTTCTATCAACTTTCTAAGACAAAGTGGAGCTTTATGGGTGTCCAAAACGGTATGTGTTAAGTCCAAACTTTTGTTTTCCTCACTAGTTTGTTGCAAAGTATTCTCTGATCTTTCCAATTCTTGAAAAGAAGTCTTGTAGTCCTCACACTTAGCAACTGAAGTGGTCTGGTTTGATGCTGTATCACAACACTGAAAGTTTCCTGGAAAAAATCTAGCATCATCATACTTGTTTTGGACCATAGGGTCTTCAGCTGCTCTCCTATGAAGGAGTAAGTGACTTTCTTTTTGTTCTGCATAACCAATTAAGGGCAAAGCCGTTTCAGCAGAAAGTTTTGTTGGCTTCCCCTGTGTTGTAGTAGGTTTTCCTCCTGGTAAAATATGACTAGCAGATGCACTATCTTCTTCTCCTGAAGATAAATCTATTGACTGAATCTGGGTAGCTTTACTAACTTCCTTAGATATTGTACTGTGGAGTTCTAACATCTGAAGAGGCACATCCTGAGACAGTGGTGTTTCTTTAGATGGCACTTGATCATCAGGAATTGATGCTGGTGACACTGGCTCAATTAAGGCACCATCAAAGGGTGAGTTAGAGATAATATTAACTTCCTGTCCAATCTCAAGTGCACACGATTCCTTAGCAAGTACTAAAGTAACTGGGTCTATAACATCTCTTTTACATTCTTTATTTTCTAATGGCTTCGGCAACACTGCAGTATGAAGTGAGGAATAGTCAGAAGAATTAGTTTCTCTGTTTTTGGGGAAAGTTGTGTTTCCTGGCTCAATTATTTCTTCAGCTACAACTTGAAGTTCTACATTCTCTAACGGAACAGCCTGAATCTGCATAATTTCATCAGATTGTGCTTGGTTTTGAGGACTTGTAGGTGGTGATATTGTTAGTGCTAATTCAATATCTGAATCATCTGATAACTCTATGCTGACTGCCTCTCTTCCCAAAGATATGCAAGTTTCTTTGGTAAATGCTAAGTTAACAGATTCAAAATTCATTCTTTCACTGTTCAAGCCATTCTCATTTGTCTCCTTTTCTAAAGAATAGTTCAATTTAGAAGTTCTTGGTGGAATATAACCAGCTGAAGCAGTTTGCTTGCTTTCCAAGGGGGCAAAAGTAGGTGTTAAAACTATTTCTTCAACCTGGGATGATTCTATAACCTCTTCAGAAGATATGCTATACAGTCCTGGAGTCTGTAGAAATGTGTCCTGAGGTGGTTTCACTTCATCAGAGGCTGCCTGATCACCAGAACTTACAACTGATGAGACTGCCTCAATTAACATTGTACTTGATGATGATGTTGACAGTGGAATGGGAACTTCCTTCTGAAGTGAGCCAGTTTCCTTAGCAAGAGCCTCTCTAGCAACCGAAGAGGTGCAGAGATATTTAGTTCCTGTTGATACAGATGCTGTCATAGATGGAATGTCTTGGAGATCCTGATTTGCAGATGAAGTCCCTTGTGCTTGGGCTATTTCACGGAAGGGGAATTGCTGTCTAATGCTTTCAACAGGTGATACTTTTTTAATCAATTCTCTATCAGAATCTGGTATTTTATCTGTTCCACTTGCAAATCCTGTTTCGACAGGCAGACAGGCATTTTTCTCAAAAGTGAAAGTGATTGGTTCCAAATTGATCATTACATATTCCAAATCGCCATCTTTGTTTTCTAATGACTCCTGGCTCTCTGTCACTCTGTTTCTGGTGCTGCTGTGCTCTGCAATGTTCTGTACGGTATTTGCTTTTGTGCCTAGTGCTTCATAGAGAGAGTCATCTCTGTTTTCTGAAGCTCTGTTCACAGGAGCTCCACAGATCATTGTCTGATCACTAATTCCATTTTGAGATGCTGCTCTTGAGTTAGCAACTTTCTGTGAATTTTCATCTTCATCAGCCATGGAAGGTTCTCTAGTCTGCGTACTTGCATGACTAGAAAGCACAATATTAGGTATCTCTGTATGACTTGTTAATTCCTGTTCCACTCTTTTTCTAATTACCTGAAATGATAAAAGTTTAGAATTTAGTATGCCAAATACAAAAATTTTTATCTGTGTGTATGTTAAACCAGGAAAACGTAAGCTGCTTGCAGGCAGAGGCAGCTTAATTTTTGTCTTTTTCCTAGCACCTAACACAACAGCATGAATTGGGTGTTTGCTGAAAGGCGGATGACCATTAAATAGGAAGTGTCTGAAATAACTATGGTTATATGAATGTAATGGAATATCATTATGCAGCAAGAGACAACAAATATGAGGAATCCAGAGACACATGGGAGACATCGTAATAGTGAACCAAGGTGAAATAAGCAGAACTAAAAGAACAATATAAACAACGACTACACCACACCAGAAACTGTGTAGATCATTAAAAGGAAGTCAAATCGCGAGTAATCGACAGATAAAGAATCATACCTCCCTTTTCATGACAGAGAGGTGGAAGACTACTAGGGTGAAATGCTGCATTCACTGTCAGATGCAGTCATTGTACTGGAAAATTGTGTTTAATTATTTTCTTTGCCATAATAGGGTCTGGTAATCCTGTTGGTGGTGGGAAGGAGAAAAGGAGTCCAGAAATGACTTTCATGTAAAGAAAAAAGATATCTAGAAGATTTATATTTAAAAACGTTTGTCACCATCTGCCTGCTCTGCTTCTACTCACATATTCCTGAACAGAGATGGAGAAAGTTGTATGATTGTTATCTAGGCACATTATAATTCATGTTACCCAATTCCAACCGGCTCCTCAAGGAAACAAAGCAATTCTTTTATTTCTCCCTAATTTAATTAATTCCCTATTTCATTCCCCACAGAAGTTACTCCAAACCTCTTCTCTTCTCTCATCTTCTCAGCCATTAATCTCTTGTTTTAGTGAAAAGTTAAGGTCTTTTACCCTGAGCTCTTTCTTATCATCCCCTTCTGCCTTGGTATCAGCAACTCTCCCCACCCCCATATTCTCCTCAGATAATAACATGGCCCTTCTCTTTGCAAAGGTCAACACCTCTACATGTTCTCTTGATCCTAACTCCTTCCATCTTCTTCAGCCGACTACCTGCTCAACTGCCTTTTTTCTAATCCTCAACTTCTCCTAATCTACTGGCTTCTTCCCTTCTACCTTCAAACATAGTAAAGTCTCTCTCACCCTTAAAAAATCTGCACTAGACCCTAAGATACCCTTAAGCGTTCTCTCTTTCACATGCGTGCGCACGGGCGCGCACACACACACACACACACACACACACACACGGGGATATCGCTCTACTCCTGTCCATTCTCATCCTAGAAAAGAGCTGTCCACTCAGTACTTTAACTTCATTCTATCATTTACTCAACCCTTTGAAAATCTGGCTTTTAACCTTGTCATTCAACTAAAATTGCCCCCTCCAAAATTACCAAAGATCTTTTAATTGTCAAATCTGAGCAGCTTTCTTTTTTCTGTCTTTATCTTTCTCAGCCTCTATGCTACACTGGACACTACTGATCACTTTCTCTGGGTTTTTGTGACTCTCTCTTGGTTCTCCACCTATCTTTCTGGCTACTCCTTTTCAGTCTCCTTTGATGGCTCATTACATATATCACAAACCAAAAACTATGTTTAAGGCCCAACTCTCTCTTTTTTTAAAATAAATTTGAGTTCAAAACTCTCTCCCTCTCTTTCCCATCCATTGAGAAGGCAAGGAATATATTATTACACATGTGAAGTTATGCAAAACACATTTCCATATTGGTCATGCTGTGCCCCCTACCCCCTCCCAAAAGGCAATAAAAAGTGAAAAAAAATATGCTTCAGTTTGCACTTAGAGTTCATCAATTCTTTTTCTGAAAGTGGACAGTATTTTTTATCACGAGTCCTTCAGAATTACTGTGGATCACCGTATTAATAAGAGTAGCCAAGTATTTATCATCATTACTATATTGCTGTTACTGTATACAATGTTCTGCTCACTTCCCTTTGCATCAGTTCATATAAGTCTTCCCAGGTTTCTCTGTACCCATCACCTGCATTATTTCTTATAGCACAATAATATTCCTTCGCAATCATATACCACAACTTGTTAAGCCATTCCCCAACTGATGGGGCACTGTCTTTTCTCTCTATACTCTTGTCCTTTCTGATCTCATCAGCCCTCTTGGGTTTAATTATCATCTCCATGAAGAAAACTCAAAGCTAAAATTTATAATCAGCCCTAGTCACTCCCCTGAGGTTTAATCCTAAATCACTGGATTTTTAGTCCTAAATCTACTGGATATTTTAAACTGAGTGTTCTGCAGACATCTGAAACTCAATATATCCAAAACACAGAACTCATTATTGTTGGGGTGATTTTTGTTTGTTTTACCATTTTGCATTAAAATTGGAGATTTCCTCAGCATTCTCATGACTTACACTAATTTTACTACAACTAAGAAGCTCAAAGACACCACTAGGATCTTATATTACCTGAATAGACACCCCAGTTTTAGAGTTTGATGTGGCTTGATCAATTCCTGGACCAGTAACCTGTGGCAGTTTAACCCCCTCTGGTCCTTCCATTTTCTGACTTGTTACTACTCTGCTCTCTAATCTTACATGTTTTATGACAATGATCCTGTACCATCTCACTTTTTTAAGCAGATAAACTATAAAGCTTCTGAAATGAATATTTTTAAAGCACTTCAATAAATGAAGTACATGACTAGACATCCAGATGCTCATCAAGTCTGGTTTCTGCTCTGTCAAGTCTCTCCAAATCCCATTTTGAACATCTGCAAAATGAGGTGTAGTGATACGTCATAGAAGAATTAATTATTCAAGAATACTGTCAGCATTATAGCATTCAGTCATTTTAGTTATGTCCCACTCTTTGTGATCCCATTTGGGGTTTTCTTGGTAAAGATAATGGAGCGGTTTGCCATTTCCTTCTCCAGTTCATTTTACAGACACAAAACTGAGGCAAACAGGATTAAGTGACTTGCCCAGGGTCACATAGACATACACTATCTTAAGGCCAAATTTGAACTCAGGAAGATAAGTCTTCCTAACTCTAGGCATGACACTCTATCCACTGTGCCACCTAACATCCTAAAGGGTGCTAGTGCTATGGATTTTAAAATGGCAGCAATCTTTGTCACTTTCAGAATATTGTTACAACTTTTGATATTTATGCCATTTAGGGCCCTGGCTCCCTGGTACTTAAGAACAGGTAGGTAGGGGAAATATTTTCCATATCAGAAGAATTATTTCATGTGGACCTGCTGACTAGGTCTTAGAAATTCAAGAATCCTTTTTTCCTTTGCAACCATTTCTTTTCTATCTCAAATGAGCAAGTTTTTCAAGCACATAATTAGGCCAAGCCTTAGCTCTTTCTGCTATCCATCAATAGTATCTCATAAATTTTGTAGGGAAATTCTTCCTTCACACCCAAAGCTTTACAAAAACTGTATGTTTTCCTCTTATACTCTGTTATATAAGTGGGACTATCAGTTCTTACAAACTAATATAATGCCATCTACTAAATATAATTTCTATTTAACAAAACAATGAAAACTACCCCCAAAAGAACATCATTTGTTTCATCCAGTACTACCTCATTATTAGAAGAACAGATAGTGCTCTGGAATTCTGGGACATCCTGATGGTCTTCTCCTGCTAAAGTAGCTCTCTCTTCCAAACCACTTGTGGATGGTTTGATGTTGGTGCAGGCCAATAATATTCCAGTAGTAGAACTACTTGAAGGCCAACTGGACTCCAGCGGTGAATCCACAGAATGTCGTTTCACACCTAGACATTCTTCACTGACTTCACTGAAATCCAAGGGATCCAAAGTACTATTTATAGAAACATATTTTGCTGGATTGCTATGCTCTACCACTTTTCGAGCTGAGGGTATGACTTTACTTTGATTACTGTAAAACAGAGCTACCCACATATGAAGAATAAGCTTCACTTCTTCTACATTATCTGGCACATCAGCATTCCAGGGTCTGAAGAGATCAAAGAGAAAATAAAAGTCATGATGAACCAGTGAAAATAACTTTTGGTGAATGTTATAACAAATAGAAGGTCTTCACTACTGCAGATACACCCATTTGAAAATATACAAAGTACAAAGCAGCAACTAAAGGAAAAAACTGAGATGCTGGTTTAACAAATTATTAATATTAAAGAACTTGAGCTACTATTGTACACAAACACTGATTCCTGCAGTAGGTCTCTTTCATGTGAGGAGAGCTGCTGTTCCTGTAGGAGGCATGCTGAATTTGAAGTCAGGAATGAGTTAAAATTCCAGTTCCACTGCTTCTCCTTAAAACCATGGGCAACTGGTTTAACTTCTATGAGTTTTAATTCCTCATCTATAAAAAGGATAGGGTTGGGCTAGATATTTGTTACAGATGTTTCCAGCTCTAACTCCTCTATCCTATTCTAGTCATTGTTTTGTCAATTCAGATGTACCACATCCATTTTGTTGTCTTTTCCCATAAGATAAAGGAAAAACAGGAGTGGAAAAAGAATCACCCTTGACAAGTCCTCCACCTTCCAAACTCTCCCTAAAAAAGGTAAACTTGGCATGGGGTGCTATACTTCTGATACTAAGAGATGAACAAAACTAGAACCCAGAAAAACATAAAATCCAAACTCAAATATGATGGCCTTCTATAGTTATACTAAGAACTAAAGACACAGTTTATATATGTCTTTCTTGAATAGGTAAGATGTGCAGATTACCTTTGAATATGAAATCATTCTTTCATCAAATCTAGCTTTACATTTTTTAAAAAGATTAAAATTATTCTTAAATTCCACATTGAAGGTGCTCTCCTTCCAATATTCAAGTTTAAAAAAGCAATTTAAAAATCCTTATTCTTTGATGTAAGATCTATTTAACTGAAAACCATTAGTGCCTTCAATTAAAGTTCTCATTATGCCTAAGCTATGTATCTGTTAAATGATTCTTCAGTTAGTGGAAACCAGTGGTAGAACCAGGACTATCAATTCCCATGTCTAAAATCTGTCTCCTAAGTCTGAGAGTACCCCACCAGTACTTATAACTATGGTTTTCCCCTTTCTCAACAGGAATCCAAGGAATAGAAACAACTCCTTTGTATAAGTTTACTCTAATGGAAACATTATACCAAAAATCAAGTCTCATTAATACTTACCCATGTAAAGCTCGTATTACAGTTTTCTCCAATGGGTTATTAGTATATTTACTATCTAAGCTGAAGACATACTCTGTTTCACACTTACAAGTAACCTTATATGAGCCATCACAGCTAAAGACTGTGTGAGAATGACAAAAATCTTCTTTTAAGTTGGAAGGCAATAATCGACTCTTATGTTTTATGATTGGATCCAGCAAAAGCTTTTGAACAGGTGGAGTGTTATGCTGATGTCGAAATGGCATCACTTTGCCCACTGGAGTTCCTGCTTCAGGGCCTTTTGTCCCATTCTTTGCAAAGGTAGGACCTTGTGTTCCACGCTGCTGCAGATGTTTCTTTGAATGTTCAGCAGTGAGTAAGGCATAAGAATGTTCTATGGCAATAAAAGAGCTATTACTATTGCTTTCATCTGAAGAGTCTAGTGTCTCTTTAGGAAGTGCTTCCTGGGTCACAGATATCTGACTATACTGAATCAAGCTCTTTTCACTCTGGCTGTCAGGTAAATTTGTCCTTGAATCAGTTGGTTCATAAGATGGCTTGGATAGTTCAAGAGAATACAATGCACATCTTTGGTTTTTAGCCAGCCTGTGATATTCATGATCATAAGTACCTTGCAAAGGATTTTCTTTACAGAACAAAATATTGTTTTGTGTCAAGTCAGAGGAGGAAGACAGGTCTCTGTGAATAGATGATGAGGTGGTAGAGGTAGCAGAACTTAGAGCTAGATCAGCCAACATATTTAGGGCTTGGGAATCAAAGTGACCAACACAGTTTTCTTGAAGATCTGACTGAACAACGGCAGTGTTTCCAAGTTGAACTGTATTCTCACTATGATCATCTCCTTGGTTATTTGACAGAATTTTAATTGGTGGCTGGGAGGGAATCTCTCTTTTAGCTGAGGCATAAAAAAAAAACAAAACAGTATTTGATATTCACGAAATTAAGTGTGTTGTCACATAATTGCCTATGAAAAATTACTTTGCTCTCATTATATATTATCCATCATCAGTCCCCCAATCAAAGCCCTTCTAGTGGGGTAGAACCTTAGAGAGCTTGTACTGTGCTTGCATAACTGTTAAGAAATCACAGTTTTTCTACGCTTCTGTAGGACTTCAGAGAATTTCAGTGGAATAAAGGAAAAATTAGTAGTTAAATATATCTACCAAGAAAAATCTCTATTATAATATTATACATTTGTATGAAATTTTTAAATATTTCATTTGTTAAATTTCTAGACATGTGAAATTAATTTGCTTAAAGTATCTCCATCCAAATTTCTATGAACCGATTAATTTACATTAATGGATCAAATATTAATTGACTGATTAATCCACAAGTATTTATTAAGCTTTTATTATCTGGTAGGCACTGAGGATGCAACGACAAAAAAGCAAGCCAGTCACTAATCTCAAGGAGATTATATTCTAATGAGGATACAATGTGTATGGTGTGAGTGTGTGAATGTAATGATATATCCATATACACATAAATATGTGCATAAATATACGTATACTCCAAATAAATAAAAAGGAGTCTGGAGGAAGGGAATTAGTTGGAGGACTCAGAAAAGTTGCCATGCAGAAGGAAGTGCCTGAATTGAGTACTGAAGGAAGTGAGGGATTCTGAGACAAAGCTGAAGAAGAGAGTCCATTAAGGACTAGGGATGACCAGTGCAAAGCCTTGGAGATGAGAGATGGAGTGCCATGTGTGAGGAACAACAAGAAGGCACGTTTGGCTTAACTACAGAGTTCAAGAAGGGAAATAGTGTATAATGAAGTATCAGAATTGGTGTTTGAGTTGTGAAGGGCTTTAAAAGACAAAGTTTATATTTTATCCTAGAAGTAATATAGGGGAACACTGGAGTTTACCATATAGGAAAATGACACGGTCAGACTTCCATTTAAAGAAATCAAAACTCTGACAGCTGAGAAGATTAAGATTCGAGTGGGAAGGGAGCACACCTGGAGCCAAGTGTAATTGTCTAGAAAAGAGGTGATGAGAGCCTCAACTAAGGGCATGATGGTGTGAGTAGTGAGGACAAGGATGTCAGAGATGTTGCAGAAGTAGAAATGGCAAAAGATTTGGCAAGTGGATAGATTAAGTGGTGTTCAAGGGAATGAGGATTCTATAAGTGGTTATGGACTCAGGAAAATGGAAAGATAAGTGGTAACCTTGAAAGAAGTAGGGAAGTTCAGAAGGATGGATTTGGCGGCAGAACAGAGAAAGAAGATAAGTTACATTCACTATACATAGATTTTTGAGATGTCTGTGGGACAGAAAATTTGAAACATCCAAAAAGGAGGTAGTATAGCTCTAGAAAGAGACTAGGGTTAGATAAGTAGATTTGGGAGTCATCTGCAAAGAGATAATAATAAAAAAACATAGGAGCTGATGAAGTCATCAAATGAGAGAAAAAAAAGAGGGCAGAGTCTTGGAGAACACTCATAGTTTGAGGTGTGATGGTAATTTGACTGAGAAGAGTCAGAAAGAATCAGTAAAGAGTAGTATCATGAAACTGAGAAGTCAACAACAGTGTCAAATGCTAAAGAGCGGTCAAGAAAGATGAGAAGAAACACCAGATTTGGCAATTAAGAGATCACTGGTTGATCACTCATTGGTTACAACCCTTCTATATGACCAAACTATTGTACAATGCGAAACTATTTGCAGATCCTATACATGGTTGCACGCCACCATGGGGGACGGGGGGGGGGAGGGGGAAGGGAGGGGAGAAAATCTGAAACTCAAGTGATTGTGGAACTGAATCTTGTAAATGAAAAGTAAATGATTAAATAAAAAAAAAAGATCACTGGTAACTCTGGAGGTAACAGTTCCTATTGATGAAGTTGTAGGTTAGGTCGTAAGGGGCTTAAAAGTGAGAAAGAGCAAAAGCAATGAAGGAAGAAAGGTTTTTATACAATTTGAGTAAAAAAAAGGGAGGAGAGAGATATGGGACAATAGCTTGGGGAAAATAGTAGGATTCAAGGAGGTTTTTTTAAGGTTGGGAGGGACTGGAGTGTGGAAAGAACTGGTGGATGGAGAGAGATTAAAGATGAGAAAGAGAAGTCATGTGAGGGCAATATCCTGGAAATGGTAAGAGGAGAATGGAATTTAGGGTACAAGTACAGGAGTTGCCCTTGGCAAGGAGAAAAACCAATTCTTATTAGAATAAAGGATGAGAGAGTAATCGATGACGTAAGGGGGTTATAAAATGAAGAGAAGTAGAGAAGAGGAAGCTCATGAAGAATGTCCTGTAGTTCTAAAGTATGAAATGAGCTCCTAAGCTAAGAAGGAAGAGGAAGAGAAGGTATGAGAAGTTTAAGATTAGAGAAGATTTAGAATGGCCTCTATGGAGAACAGGATTGGAAATCAATTAGGGGAGTAGTAAGGAATTGCCTTGCCGCAGCTGAAGGCCCAGTTGAGGTTAGGCAACATAATTCTGTAGAGCAGTGGGTTCTCAACCTTCCTAATGCCATGACCTTTTAATACAGTTCCTCATGTTGTGGTGACCCCCACCCATAAAATTATTTTCGTTGCTACTTCATAACCGTAATTTTGTCACTGTTATGAATCTATCTGATATGCAGGATGTATTTTCATTGTTACAAATTGAACATAACCCACAGGTTGAGAACCGCTGCTGTAGAGGATCTAATCAGTTTGTTGACCTAATACTTGCTTACCTAATCAGTTTCCTTGAACTCAGTTTAACAATATTAAAAATTAGGAAAAGGGGGCAGTTAGATGGTGCAGTGAATAGTGCACTGGCCCTGGAGTCAGGAGGACCTGAGTTCAAATCCAGTCTCAGACACTTAACACTTACTAGCTGTGTGACCTTGGGCAAGTCACTTAACCCCAATTGCCCTGCCCTCCCCCATCCAAAAAAAAAGACAAAAAAAATTTAGGAAGAAAACAGTATTTCAATACTCTGTCTTCACTGGCAATTTCATTCATTCCTATGATTCAGTCTTTAAACTGAAAATTCTCATATCCAGAGCTAGAGGTCTAATCCACGTCTCTATTCAGGTGTCATACTAAAACCTCGATCTCAACATATCCGAATGAAACTTTTCATTTTTGCCTTAGAATCTGTTTTCTTCTGACCTCTTTGTTGCTATCAGTGGTACCACAATTCTCATTTATCAGAGCCAATATGTCTCCAAGTCCCATCTATCCTATACACTCCATATCTCTCAAATCCATTCCTTCCTCTCCATTCCTACTATGCCATCCTTGTGTAGTCCCTCAAACCCACCATCTACAGTTTGCAGTAATCTCTTATCAGCCCTTTCAACTTCATTTGCTATAATGACATAATTATGTAGTGCGTAGAATACTAGATTTGAAGCAAAGAAGGACTGCATTTCAATTTCACCTCTGATCTAACTGTGCTACAGTCTACATAATATTAAATATAAAAGAATAATACCAAGATGGCTACATGTCCCATGACTGTTACTACCAGAACACCACAGAGAAAGAAGAGAAGAATGGGATGACTAACAATAATAATGATGCTGTCCTTCTACATGGAAGCACTATGGCATGATGGATTAAAAAGCAGGCCTCAGAGTCATAACAGAAAACCTGGCCCTAGGCAAGTCACTGAAGCTTTCAGTGCCCTGGGAAACTTCCTAAACTATGACTTGCAATGAATGTGCTCACCTGCCTGGATTGAAGAAGTACCCCACAAGGAAATTCCAGTGATATCACAAGTCTTAATTGTATGCATAATTCTGTTTTATACATCTGCCTGCTCAAAACCCCACTGTCTAATGACTTAAACCCAGAATTCTTTCTGTCACTGAATCCCTCCAAAATATAGTGTTAGTGATTTTTCTAAGCATTACCATTCCTTTCAATATATTCTATTCTAGACATAGTTGGACTACTTGCTTAATATCTTACGCTTTCCCACTCCCTTGACTCTGCTTTCACTATTCCCTATGCCTATCCTGGAGTTCAGGGAAGAGATTTGGGTCATATATGTGGATTTAGGCATAAGCTGTATAGAGGTGATAAAATCACCAGTGATGGTAACAGATGAGATCACCAAGAGAAAAGAGAGATTAAGTTAGAGCTTTTTTCTCTTTTCTTTTTTTTTTTGTGGGGGGGTGGGAAGGCAGTACAATTGGGGTTAAGTGACTTGCCCAAGGTCACACAGTAAGTATCAAGTATCTGAGGCTGGATCTGAATTCAAGTCCTCCTGACTCCAGGGCCAGTGCTCTATTCACTGTGCCACCAAGTTGCCCCTGAAACACTCATATTTTTTTGAGTAAGGGAGGAGCATCAGTAGATGTAGCAGTAGACAGTCACTTAACCTGTCTCAACCTGAGTTTCTCATCTGTCAAATGGGCAAAATAACAGTACCAAGCTCATAGAGTTCTTGTGAAAATCAAATTAGATAATATAATGTAAAGGGCACTGAAAACTTTTAAGGGCTATACAAATACTAGATGTCAATATTATTATCACATATCTCTAAAATCCATTAATTCCACTTGCTACCTTGCAATTTTTATTTCGTCTGTAACTATGGAACTGTAATTCATGTGGATATGAATCGTATCTTACCAGGTTGTAGTTGTTTTCTCATTCTTGGATTCTGGTTGCTTTTTACTATATTTACTCTCTGTTTCTGTGGAGGTTTTTTCATGGCTTGGTTAACCCTTGGCACAGTCTTGACTGGAGATGTCTCTGGTTTCTTTACCTTTTTAGCATTAGTTACCACAGGCACACTTTCAGAAACAGAAGTCTCTTGGCTTTTCTGATCCAGTTTTGTTGTCTGTATAAACTGTGCTGTCAGCACTTCAGCACCTCAAAAAGAAACGACATTTTTTTTCCTTAGAGGAGGGTTCAGATTGAAATCAACATCAGCACAGTTTTATCACTTTTTTAAATGACAAAAAACATATTTACATAGCTATATTCTATATTAGTGCTTTAAAAGAAATGCTAATTTCATTTTCTTTTGTTTTCTTTTAAAAAATAATCTCAATAACAATGAGTAAAACTTAAAATTTTGAGATCATCAAAGCAACTCGAAAATTAAACTTAAAATCTTAATGAAATTACGTATTTTAGAATTTGTTGTTAAACTTCACCCTGTAAGCCAAATGAAGAGGAACTAAAGGTACAACTATAAAAATGGCAAGGCACAATGATTTAGTGCAGCCTTCTAAATCAACAACAGACTGAGAAACATTAGTCTGGCACAAAACACTGAAGGAAAGAGCAGTACATTTTAAATGAAAGTATGCTGAAATTTGTGGGGCAGCTAGGTGGCACAGTGGAGAGAGTGCCAGGCCTGAAGGCAGGAAGACTCAGCTTCCTGAGTTCAAATCCAACCTGAGCAAGTCACTTAACCCTATTTGTCTCAGTTTCTTCATTTATAAAATTAGCGGGAGAAGGAAACGGCAAACAACTCCTGTATCTCTGCCATGAAAAAAAATGAGGTTACAAAGAGTTGTACACGACTGAAACAACTGACTACCACCAGTAAGGAAACAAGGCATTTATAAGCACCTATTATGTGCCAGGCTCAACTTAGAAGGCAGCAAGAAAAACACCCTACATTCTGATAATCACTTAGGATAAGAACCATAGAGGAGCATTTGAGAACAACTCGCAGAATCAATGAGAAGTGACATCAACATGACAAAAACCTTTACAAAAAAATTCACTGAAATGAAGTTTTTGGTTTTTGCTTTTTAGAGGGGCAACTGGGGTAAAGTGACTTGTCCAAGGTCACATGGCTAATAAGTGTTAGGTGTCTGAGGACGCATTTGAACTGAGGTCCTCCTGACTCCAGGGCTGGTGCTCTATTCACTGTGCCACCTAGCCGCCCCCTGAAATGAAGTTTGTAAGAATTCTATAATATACATAGAAGAAGTGACTGGGTATGCTATAAGTCCCATACTTCTCCAAAAGGTTACCAGTCTATTCCTATAATTCTGCGTATATACACATTCTCACTAAGTGAGAATCTGGGTGTGAAACAATCTCTATGTGCATAAATAAGCTAAAATTAGTGAATCTCCAAGATGAATTAAAGAAATACATCTTTGGAAACAAAAACTCTATACCTCTTATTACCTAAAAGCATGATTATAACTGGGGTGTATTAATGATTTACCTTTGGTTTACATCCTTATTCCCTTCCACATAATCTGGAATCCAGTGATTCTTTTCTGTTCCTTTTGTTCCTTGAATACATCTTTCAACTTCCAGGCATATTTGCTGGCTGTCTCTCAGGTCTAGAACTTTCCCCCTCCTCATTTCTATTTCCTAGCTGCCCCATTTCTTCAAATCTTAGCTAAAGTTACCTTTTACAAGAAGCCTTTCCCAAAACTCAAACTTAGTGCCTTCTATGTTCTGAGGCTATCCTAATTTATCCCACATATATCTTTTTATACATAGTTATTTGCATGTTGTCTCTTCCATTAGACTTTGAGCTTCTTTAAAGTTAGAATTGGTTTTTTGGGCCATTTTCGTATACCCAGAGCTTAACAAGCACCCGGTATGGAGCTGATACTTAATAAATACTTCCTGATTTAAATTATTCTGAACTGTATGCTAGATAGGTAAAACTGCTCAGGTCAGTTAAATATCTATTGATATTCACTGATACTTTAAAATTACACCAAAATGGAACTTACCTCTTTTTCTTTTCTGAGGAAATTGACCTTTTGCTAGCTTAACCGTGGTTTCAATGGTTGTTACAGGTCCTGTTTTTTTGGGGAAAGGGCGACATAAGTTCACCTTTTTATTCTGCATCACAACTGACATACTTGCTTTCCTCTTCGGCTGGATTCTAAGATTTGATGCTGGACACAACTGTAGAGTACTCTCATTAGCCTTACCTGTCCCCTCAGAGTCTTTGTTTTTTTCAGTTTCATTTCTTATTTGAGCCTCTGAGTCAACAAATTCAGGATCCGAAGGCATAAAGAGAGAGAAGCCAACATCACAGATGCCATCAGAAATTGAAAAACGTGATGGAGAATGCCCTGCTAGCAAATCCAAGGCTGTGGTTATTTCTAAAGCATAACCACTAGGATCCGAAAAGTAAGACTTCAGACGAGTTAAAGTCTTCTGAGTACATTTTTCAGAATGATGACCTGACTTAAATTCACTAGACAGTGTGTCAAATGGAAAAAACTCCGGTTCTTCAAATGAATTTTGGGAAGACAATGAAGAATTTTTGTTAAGCTTGGCAAATTCTTGGAAATGATGCTTCACTAAAACATTTGGATGAACTTCTTCTTCAGACAAAAATTTCTTTGCTTCCAGTAGAGCATAATGGAGGGTAGGCAAAATTGGTACAACTCTCACAGAAATGTCATCTTCACATTTTGATTCTTTCCTACCTAAAACGTATATGTGCACAACATATTAAAAATATATATATATACATATACACACATAATGTATAATTATATTAAATCTATAATGCAAAAATAATGCTTTTGATTTTACATATTCTGAATAGGTGAAAAAATGACTATATAAATTCAAAATGATAATCTAAACAGTGATAACATTATATACATTTATACCTATTGGTGGTATCTAAATAACAGTAGAGAGAAAGGAAAATAAGTTAAGTAAAAACAAATTTTCTTGTCTTTTTTTTTCACTGACTTGTTTATTTACTTTCAGTTTACAAGATTCAGCTCCACAATCCCTTGAGTTTCAGATTTTCTCCCTTCCCCCCCCCCCATGGTGGCGTGCAATCATGTATAGGATCTGCAAATACTTTCACATTGTACAATAGTCTGGTTGTACAGAAGGGTTGTAACCAATGAGCGAACAACGGGAAAAAAGAAACAAAACCAAACATGAAAAAGAACGACAGCATGAAAAACCAACTTTCAATGAACTCCCCATTAAATAGAGATTAAGAGGGACTGGCACAGAGGCAGGGACTGGAGCAGTGACCACCTTCGTATATGGAAATCCCAGTTTAGTAGAATCCCTTTACCAACGAAGGTCAGCATCTTATCTGCAACTAATGGTATTAAATAGTTGCCAATAACACAGTCAAATGCAGCTGACTAAAGCTGACCTTGTTCCTATTCCCAAACCCATTGACTGCCTGAGACTAACCAGACATTATCACTCCCAGTCTCTATTTTGTAAATGGTCTAAATTCTTCCCAATCTTTCTCTATGGACTTTCAGCAGTTATGGGAAACAACTCACCTGGCAAAACCACAGACTGTCTCAACCTTCTTGCAGACATCTGCAGCCCATCTCTCTCTGCCCATTTGCTGCTCTGTAGAACCCCAGTTTTAACTCTTTGTCCCAACTAAAAATCATAAGGGAACTTAAACTAATATCTTCCAGGATCTAAGATCAACTCTCTATTTCCAATCAGCACTCTATGTCACACCGACTCACTAAGGGATAATTCAAACTCCTAGCCAGAGGTTCCCAAAGTGGGTGATAGCACCCCTGGGGGTCACTGGACAGATCCAGGGGAGCAGTAGGAGCCATGAGTGCAATTGAGGAGCGTTGAATAAAAAGAAGGAGGTGGTAGAAATATAAGGAAAGAAGATGAGAAAATTATGAAAATTCATTTGTACGTTTCATCTGCTGTGCAACAGACTTAAAGTCATAACGATTGCATTATTTTCCAAATAAACACACAAAATGCAAGTTAGAACTGATCAGTGGTCAAGTCTGCCAACAAGTCTTAACAAGCAAGTGTTGGCAGGTGAGCATGTCACACAGTGTTGGGAAGTCCAGTGTGTGAGTGTAATGACTTGTTTATAATATGATACTATACAGTTACGTGATGCAATATAAAGGGTTAAATAAAGTAGATTTCCAGGGGGGTGATGAGTAATTTTTTTTAAAGTGGGTGGTGGGCCAAATAAATTTGGGAACATCTGCCCTAGACAATAATCACTTAAAAATATAAGACCATTTTGTTGTCCACCTCATCCTGCTCTCTATGACAGAAGTATCAGTTTAATGGGAAACAGCATGAAGGTAAACAAGAAGGCTCAGAAGTACTGATGGGTCCTTCAAGTTCTACGGCCTATGAGACAGGCAAATGGTGAACTAAATAATCAGCTCCTAGGAATACCATATTTAGAACTGCCAATAATAGTGAACTTCTATCAATGGATAAAAACCCAAGGGGATTCAGGCCTATCAAATGCAATAACACACAAATCTATTTAAGAGAAATGAAAGTTACATGTCTACTTAGAAAACACCAAGTAAATATAAAAAATTCCTTATGACAGAACGATAACAGTGTTCTTACAGCTTTACGCTAGTGACATTAAAGTACACGGTGTAAAATAGGCGAAACCAAATACATAAAAAGATATAAGAAAAATGTAGTCGGTCATTTAAAAATTATTTCCTTCATAGTTTTTTTCACCTTCCAACTCACCCCTCAATCTCTTTCGGAAATTAACTATATAAAGGGCGGCTAGGTGGCACAGTGAATAGAACACTGGCCCTGGAGTCCGGAGGACCTGTGTTCAAATCCGGCATCAGACACTTAACACAAAACACTAGCCGTGTGACCTTGGGCAAGTCACTTAACTCCTACTGCCCCACCTTCCCCTCTCCAAAAAAAAAAAAAGGAAAAAAGACAAGTAACTGTATAGAACTAAGAGAAAGAACAATGCTACACTGACAGTGCCTAATAATAATACTTATACAGTATTTTCTAAACAGTTAATATGTGCCTGAAAAAGAAGTGACATAATTGTGAAAATCTGTTTACATCATAATGTAATGGTATTTTCTAAGTTATCGGTGTTTGTCTGATAGAACTAAATGAGAAAACTGACCAAAGTGGTTTCCATCTTTGCACTAGTTGTTCTTCATGCCTGGAACACACTCACTCCTCATCTTACTTCTTGGAATTCTTTGTTTTCTTCAAAACTCAGTTCAAGAGCCAACTTCTATACAAAGCTGCCACCGATGCCCTCTCCCCAAAGCTGGTATTTACTTTGTATATACTATATTATGAATATATGTATATGTGTTTTGTGCATATTTACATAAGCATAAATTTCTTCCTACCCCAATAGAACATTAAAGGCAAGGACTTACTGTTTCATTTTAATTTTATATCTCCAATGTCTAACACAGTGGCTGAGACATAGTAGGCACTTAATAAATCCTTGACTGGCTGATAATGAATCTCTATAAATTGAACTAAGCTGGAGGGATGGTTATTCAAGGAAAAAATTCCTTAATTTTTCTATCTATGCCAAAAAAGGAATATTAAGATGGTCTAACATCAAGAACATGGAAAAAGTTTCCTTATGTGTTGCTGCACAGCATAATACCATGTTTAAAATATATACAAAAATTATATGCAAATTATATATCTATATCTATATATATGAAGAATTATTATCACATACAATTACATAAGGAGGCATACTAATACTCCTTATTTTGAGAGAAAAACATTTCTTTTAGGCTAAATGAAAACAATGAAATATTCAACTTCATCCCTGTAGTGAATCCTAAAAGCATATCCCTTAATTTTCTATACCTGTTGACAATGATGAAGGGAATAAAAACAAGGCATATAGGTTCATATGTTCATCACCAAAATCTGTAAAAAATGAAACAGAAAATGTTAAATCCTGTGGCATTCTATGAAAACAAATTAAAGATATTTTTTTCAAAATAGTTCCTCCTTACCTGCATCCCACAGTAAAGCAGATGATGTAAGCAAAATAAGAAAGCCTTGATCTTTTAAACATTTGATAATTGCCTAAAATTTAAAAAAATAACAACATATAAAATGACAGTCCTAGAAAAAATTATGTATATGCAATCAATAGGAATATCCCCCCCTTCCCTGAAGTAAAAAAGTTCTAAGATTTCTTTCCTTATGTCCCTATTAAAACTGAACAAACATCCTTCTTTATTGCTAACTGTTAAACTACAAAAGTAAATGTGTACCATTAGTCATAATTACTACTAGTTTTGCTTCACTGTCTTCAGGGATGTATTTTCTAGGGGGACTTGGGGTTTTTTGAACCCCAGTCAAAATAAAACACATCCTTTTCTTTCCTTTTTCAAAAGTTGCACAGTAGTGTTAAGAATAACTGGCTATCTGACAAGAAGGAACTAAATGGAAATTTCTAAATTACATCAGAGCAATTATTTACTTCTCCCCTTTTAAATGTTACAAAATTTAAGGATAATGAGAACAATGACCTCATATTTAAAATCATGCTTTACACTAGTCAAATAATGTGTTAATGTAGGAAAGAACCTTACTGGTCATCTAATTTCCCATCCAGTATAATAATACCTTTAACAGTATCACTAACTTTAACATATAGCAGACACTTGAACACCTCCCAGACTCAGAGTGCTCCCTTTCTAAACAAAATCTAGTCCATTATCAAAACAACTCTACATTTTAATTAAGTTCTCTTATTTTGAGCCCAAACCGGCATTTTTCCTTACAAATTCTACCCACTGGTCCTACTAAGTACAATAGTATATTCACTTAACCTAGGACCTGGTCAATCACAGATTGAAATGCTACACCTAAAAAAAATTAAGTCAAACATTCCACATATGCTACAGGTCTCATATGCAATAAAAATAAGCATTTATTTGATCTCCCTTGTCTACCTGGATTGTTCACCAAAATAAATACTGTCTAACAAAGAATGCCATCAAATGTTTAAACACCAATTTGTTGCATTTTAAGGATAGCTTTATCCGAATTATAAGAATGCCAAATGAGAGAAGGAAAAAGATCTAGCTGGAAAGAAAAAAAAATCTACGGGTCCTAATGAATTCACAGGAAAATTCTATCAAACTTCTAAACAATAATGAGTAGCAATACTTTGCAAATTATTCTCAAAAAATGAGAAAGAAAAGCATCCTATCAACAACCTTTTTATGAGACAAATATTGCCATAATACCTAAACCAGGTAAAAACAATAGGAAAAGTACTGGAAAATTTTAAACAAAATTCTGTCAGACTACAGTGAATTATCAAAGAAATCGCTTCTTATAATCAAGTGAGGTTTTACATCAACGGCTCAAGAATGGTTCAACATTAGGAAAACAATCAACAAAATTAATTATATTAAAAACTAAAACATCTAAAACCATATGATTATCTCAATAAATGAAGATAAAGCTTTTTACAAAGGGCAGTACTCTTTTATACTAAATACCCATAAAATATAGGCACAGAAGGATATTTTTTAATATAAAAAGCATCTATTTAAAAGCAAAAGCCAGCATCATATGCAATGGGGATGCACTAGAACATTTTTCCAATAAATATGGGAGTAAATCAAAGATGTCAATGTCCACTCTCTCTAGTATTATTTAATATAGTTCTGTAAATGCTAGCAATATCAGTAAGACAAGAGTAACTGAAGGCATAAAGATGGGTAAAGAGGAGATAAAACCAGCTCTATAATTTACACTTTCAAGGCCGGACCAACCAAATTACCAAGTGTATATTTTGTAGAACTTGGTAAAATAGTAACAAAATTAATTTGGAAAAACAAAAAATCTGAAACATCAAGGGAAATTATGAAAACAGGGACCAAATGGAAATAGCACTTCCAGATCTGAAACTATACTAATTATATAGCAGCAGTCATAAAAACTATCCAGTATTGATTAAAAAATAGTTAGATCAATGAAACAGAGGAGACAGAAGAAATCAGAAATAATGGAACTCAATAACCTAGAGCTTCATAAATTAGAAAACATAAATTAGCTAGGAAAAAAACTAAGTTGTTAAAAACTTCTGTTAAGAGTAGAAAGCCTGGCCAAAATCAGAATGAGACCAACATTTGTATTATATTCCATAATATATTCTAAATGAAAATGCAATCTTAATATTAAAAGATGATACTATGTTCTAAAATTTTAATAGCAGCTCTCTTTGAAGTAGCAAAGAACTGAAAATTGCGGAGATGTCCATCAACTGGAGAATGTCTGAACAAGTTATGGCATATGCTTGTGATGGAATACTACTGTGCTATAAGAAATGATGAGCTCAATGACCTTAAAAAAAAACATGGACAGATGTGTAGGAAATAATGAAGAGTGAAATGAGCAGAACCAAGAGAACGCTGTATACAGTAATAGTAATTTTTTTTAAAGAGAACTGAACGATTAAGTCATTTTGCTATTATAAAAATCTAAATTAATTACAAAGGATATATGAAGACACTATCTGCATCCAGAGAAAAAACTGATAAGCAGAAGTATGTATAGAATGATTTTACACAGACACCCTCCCCACTCACATATGTGTGTCTAGTGAAAACTGGGGGATGGGAGTAGAGAAAAAAATTTACATGAAAACTTTATTATGCACTTAAAAGGAATAGCAAGCTCTACATAACAGATTTGCAGTTTTAAGTGCAATTAACTTCAAAAAAAATATACTTGTTATATTCCATAAATTAAAAGCTCATACTATAAAAAAAATTATTAAAGCAATTCATAAACCTCTCACAGGGTAGAAGTTCTATTCCTAACTAAACCAGAATAAGACACAATTACAAAGGATAAAATAGATAACTTTACTTATATGAAACAAATGTTTCTGCACAGACAAAATTAAAGTACCTAGTATAAAAGAAGGAAAGTGGCCAAATGGGAAAAAAATCTTTGCATCAAAATTTTTTGATAAGAGTTTGGTATCCAACATATGCAAACAATCAATCAATCAATCTATGTGTGTGTGTGTGTGTATGTATGTATGTATGTATATATGACTAACAATCATTTCCCAATAGATAAGCACTTAATTAATGCTATTAATAAACAAAAAATTCTCAAAAGAACTACAAAGTATTCACAACCACATGAAACAATCCTCCAAATCACTAATAAAAGAAATACAAGTCAAAACAACTCTGAGGTTTCACCTCACACCCTGCATATTGGCAAATATGACCAAAAAAAAACCGGCAAGAGTCAATGTTGGCAGGGTTGTGGAAAAATGCCAATACATTGTTGGTGGAGCTGTAAATAACGGTATAGCCATTTTTTAAACAAAATGGTACAACCATTCTGGAAAGCAATTTAGAATTACGCAAATAAAGTAACTTCATTACTGGGCTTAAACCCCAAAAAAGTCATTGATAAGAAGATAGTTCTCACATACTCCAAAACATTTATTTTGTTCAGTCATCTGTCAGTCATGTCTGAGTCTTCATTACCCCACTTTTGAGGTTTTCTTGGCAAAAATATAGGAATGGTTCATCATTTCCTTTTCCAGCTCATTTTACTGATGAGGAGACTGAGGCAAATAAAATTAAAATGACTTGCCCACGGTCACACAGCTAGTAAGTGTCTGAGGTCAGGTTTGAATTCAGGAAGAGAAATCTTCTGGACTCCAGGCCTGTCATTAGCCACTGTCCCACCTAGCTTCCCCCAAAACATTAAGAGCAACACCTTTTATGACAGTTAAAAATTTGAAACCAAGTAAAAGCCCATGAATTGAGGAACGGATAAACCAATTATGGTACATGAACGTAAGGGAACATCACCGTACCATAAGAAATAATGCATGATTATTAGTGCGAAGGAGAATGGAAAGATCTAAACAAATCAATAGTGAAGCAGACCTAGGAAAACAACATGTATGGCAACCAGGACAACACAAATGGAAAGATGAACTACCCCCATCAAAGTCAAGTGAAGGTAACAAAACCACAAAGATCAAGCGTGGCTGGAACGAAGACATGAAGGGAACCCTCACCCGCCTTTCTGTGGAGACAGACAACGCGCCAGACGTTGCATGTGTTGTTACACTTTTTGTCAATCACTCATGCTGATTTTTTTTTCCTCTTGAAAGAAAAAGTATTTGTTACTTGGGATGGCTCACTGGCACAGAGAAGGGATCCTGGGGATAACGGTGATGATGAAAGAAATAGAAATTATCAATAAAAACTTACCTTAAAAGTTTTTTTAAGGATAGCTAAACTGTGTTTTGCAATCTGAGATTGTATATTACAGCCAGGACAAAATGACCAAAATGGTTTTTTTTTTAAAAGAAGGGAATGAGTCACCAAAACACAATAAATAATTTAATAAAAGTATCACAATGAAAATATGAAACTACAAGATTTTTTTTCCATTTGATGACTTAGCCTTGGAGGTTATTTATACCAGCAAGGACAATTTGGTTCCGAAACCAAAACTGACTTCCACTGTCTGTTTCCCACATCAGAGGAAAATGAAAGTAAAAATGATTAGGCCCTTCATTGTTTACCTTTTCAACCAGGAATACAAAGTGAAAGTAAAGTTCTTGAGACGATCAATTAAATTCCCCACAAAATCTTCTTTAAAAAAAATATGCAGGGGGGGCGGAGCCAAGATGGCGGCGTAGAAGCAGCAATATATCGCAGCTCTCACATAGCCACCCCAAAATACCCATAAAATAGGACTCTAAACCAATCCTGGAACTCCAAAACGCACACAAAGATACTTCCCACTAAAGTCAGCTCGG
>CM053581.1:423114913-423155658 GCA_028627135.1 Pseudochirops cupreus
TTATTATTGACTACATCCAATTGGAACTTGAGATACACAGGCAATGCAGTTGGGAGATCCATCCTGCCCTACCAAAAAGTGACACAGGAGAGAATAGACTGGGGGAGGGGGGAAACACTGGGATGGGTGTTTTGGGGTGGTGGGCGGGGGAAAGATGGGGAGAAAATATGTAACTCAAAAATTTAATAAAATAAAGAACAACAAAAAAAAAACACATACACACACACAAACACACGAAAACCAGATATCAATAAGGGGCTCAAGATTCAACCCCTGAGGAAAGGGTCTCAGAAAGGTTGACTGAAAACTTGATTCCCCACATATAAAAAAATATTTATAGTAGCTCTTTTTGTAGTGGCAAAGAATTGGAAATTGAGAGGATACTCATCAATTGGGGAATAGCTGAACAAATTGTGGTATATGAATGTGACGGAATACTATTGTTAAATAAGAAATGATGAGCAAGCTGACTTTGGAAAAACCTGCACAACTGATGTTGAGTGAAATGGGAAAAAACAGGAAAAGATTGTACATGCTAACAGCAACACTGTGGGATGACAAACTTTGATAGACTAAGCTTTTCTCTACAATGCAATGATCTAAGACAACTCCAAAAGGCTCATGCTGGAAAAATGATATCCAAATCCAGAGAAAGAACTATGGAATCTGAATGCAGATCAAGGCATACTATTTCTTTTCTTTCTTTCTTTCTTTGTTTTTTCTTTCTTGTGGTTTTTCCCTTTGGTTCTAATTCTTCTTTACAATATGACTAATGTGAAATGTTTAATATGATTGTATATGTATAGCCTATATCAAACTGCACATCATCTTGGAGATGGGGAAAGAGAAGAAGGGGGAAAAAATTTAAAACTCAAAATCTTACAAAAGTAAATGCTGAAAACTTTAAAAATAAATTAATTTAAAAAGAAAAAAGAAAACAAAACTTGGTCCTCAAGAGTCTTAAGAGAACCAAAAACTTGAGTAAGAAGGGAAAAAAATGAGAGGAAAGGGAGGGAGGGAGGAAGAGAATGAGAGATGTCCAAGAGACAAACCAAGAAGGTAAGAATAACTCAAAGACAGCTAAATGAAAAACTTCCAAGAAAAACAAAGCCTGTCTATAAGATTAATTGGACTTCAAAAAGAAAATCGTGTTTTAAAAGGAGTTTATAATCTTGCAAATAAAATACAATGCAGCTAGATCCTGAATACTGTGAATAATGAATTCCATGAAATGGTTATATTATTTGAATTTGCACTATGTAAAATATGATAATTGGCTCCAACTCAACAGAAACAGCAATGAAAAATTTTTAAATAAATTTTTATCTGTTTAATAAAAACAGAAAAGGATAAGAAAATATACTTCTGACTTCTCTATTACAGAGTGGGTATCTAATGCAAAATTAAAAAACTAAAGTTACTAATTATACCTGAAGACTAACACCAGTATGACAAAAAAAAATGTCCTTATGCTTGTTTAGACTGAACCGTCTTTTCCTTTAAATTTCCATATGTACAATGACAGGTGTATATATCTCAAAGAGGTTGCACACTCCCATTCTTACATAATAAGCCAAGTATAACTGGACGCCCTGAGACCTTATTTAAAATCAGTAATGCTTTAAAAGTGATACATACTGTTGCACTGGAATATTTATGAACAGCTAGGCTAAAATAATGTGAAAATCAGATCTTTTTCCCATATAATTTTATTTTTAGTTCCATTCTCTCCTTCCTCCCAACACTTCCCCCCACCCTGATATTTGTGTGAGAAACACGAGGTCACATAAAACAAAGTATATTAGCCATGTACTGGGGGGAAAAAACACAAGAAAGAGGAAAAAATTGCATCAACCTAGTATATCAGTTCTCTATCGAGAGGTGAGTAACATTTTTCATCATCAGTCCTTTGGAACTTTGGTAGGTTATTGTGTTGATCAATTACTAAGTCTTCCCCAGTTGATTATCTTTACAATACAATAGCTAACGTTTACTAAGCATTTCATGTGGTAGACACCATGCAGAATGCTTTACAATTATTTAATTTGATACAACACTGAGAGGGAAATGCTATTATTATCTTCATTTTACAGATGAGGAAACTAAGACAAAAAAGTTTAAGTGATTTGCACAGGGTCAAAAAACTGGTGTCTAAGGTAAAATCTGAACTGGATCTTCCTGATTCCAGGTCTGGCACTCTATCCATTGCACCACCTGTATTGCTGTTACTGTGTAAATGTTTCTCTTGCTTCTGCTCACTTCATTTCTAATCAATTCATATGAGTCTTCCTAGGGTTTTCTGAAACCATTCCCTTCATCTTTCTCCTAGCATAATAGTATCCCATCACACATATATGCCATAACTTGTTCAAGCATTCCCCAAATGATGGACGTCTCCTCAGTTTCCAATTCTTTGTCACCACAAAGAGCTGCTATAAATATTTTTTGTAAATGAGCCTTTTTCCTTTTTTTCTTTCATCTTTTGGAGGTACATGCCTAAAGCAAAATATATGCATAGTCTAACAGCTTCTGGGGAAGTTTCAAATTGCTTTCCAGAATGGCTACACTACACAGCTCTACCACCAGTGCATTACTATACCTATTTTCCCACATCCCCTCCATCATGTGTCAATTTCCTTTTCTATTATCTTAGCCAACCAGATAGATATAAGATGACACCTCCAAATTGTTTTTAATGTGCATTTCTCTAATTATTTAGAATATTTTTCACATAACTATTGATAGCCTTGATTTCTTCCTCTAAAAACTGCCAGTTCATATCCAATAACAATTTATCAACTAGATAATGGTGCTTCTTTGTTCAATTGTTTTTTAGGCATAGTCAACTCTTTATGATCCCATTTGGGGCTTTCTTGGCAAAGATACTGGAGTGGTTTTTCATTTCCTACTCCAGCTCATTTTTTGTAGCTTAGTCGCAAACAGGGTTAAGTGAGTTGCCCAGGGTCACAAAGCTTGTGTCTGAAGTCAAATTTGAATTTAAAAAGATGAGTCTTCTTGACTCCAGGTCTGTCAATATCCACTGTGCCACCTAGCTGCCTTGAATGGCACTTATTTTTATAAATTTTACTCAGTGCCCTACGTACTTGAGAAACGAGATCTTTATCAGAGAAACTTGCTGTAAAGATTTTTCCCAGTTTCCCATTTTTCTTTTAATTTCCGCTGCATTGGTTTTGTTTGTGCAAAATGTATTTTAATTTTATGATCAAAGTTATTCACTTTACCTCCTGTGAGCCTCTATCTTGTTTGGTCATGAACTCTTCCCCTATCCATGTTCCACTAAATTGCTTATCATTATATCAAAATCACGAACCCACTTTGAGCTCTCTTAGTATCTGGTATGAGATATTTGTTTATGACCAGTTTCAGCCATTCTTCTTTCCAATTTTCCAGGCAGATTTTGTTTAATAATGGGTTCTTGCCTCAATGGCTGGGATCTTTAGGTGTATTGATCACTATGTTTCTGTGCTCATTTGCACATAGGTACATATTGTGTACCTAATCTATTCCACTCATTAACTTTTCTATTTCTTATCTGTACCAAATTGTTTCAATAATTATAGTTCCATTAATATAGTTTGAGATTCGGTACTGCCAAACACTTTTCTTTCCCATTTTTTTTTCACCAATGCTCTTCATATTCATGCCCTTTTGTACCTCTAGATGAGCAGTTCTCAACATGTGGGTCGTGACCCCTTTGGGGGTCAAACAACCCTTTCACAGGAGTCACAGGGGTTGCCTAAGACCATCGGAAAACACGTTTCCAATGGTCTTAAGAACCAAGACACTGACCTCCTCTATCTGTCTCCAGGCAGGTCCGCCCACATGCAGACATGCCCATATACAAGTATTAAAGGGTTACAGCATTAGGAAGGTTGAGAACCACTGCTCTAGATGAATTTTATTATTTTTTTTCTAGCTCTATAAGGGAGTTCCTTGGTTACTTGATTAATTTAGCATGGCACTGAAAAAGTAAATTAATTTCGATAGTGTCCTGATTTTTATTATATTGGCTCAGTCTATCCATGAGTAATATTTCTCAGCAGAGAAATTCCCAGTATAGGATGCCACTGACAGTGACTTTAAATGGGATATCTTTATCACTTTCTATTGGGCTTTGCTAATAATATATAGAAATGTTTGAGGATTTCTATAGGTATACTGTATATCCTGAAACTTTGCTGAAATTGTTGTTTTGACTAGTTTTTTTAGTTGACTATCTAGGGTTAAGTAAACCATCATATCATATTTAAAAAGTGATCAATTTGTTTACCTATTACTTAGGCATATTGCTTTATATTTCTTTTTCTTGTCTTACTACTATAGCTAGTAGTTCTAGAACATGAAAGAGAATGATACTAATGGCTATTCTTGTTTTACACCCCTGATCTTTCTTGAAAAGGTTCTAGTTAATCTTCATCACAGATAATGCTTGGCCTTGGTTTTAGATAGATTACTACTTACCATTTTAAGAAAATTCTATTTATTCCTGTTTCCAAGTGCTCTTAAAAAGAAAAGGTGTTGTATTTTGTCAAGATTTCTTCTTGCATATAAAATAATCATCTTTTTTTTTCTTTCTGTGGTCTTAGTATAGTCAGTTTCATTTACAATTTTCCTAATACTGAACCAACCCTGAATTTCTAGTATAACTCTAGCCTGGTCACAGTGTATGATCTTTCTGACATATTGTTGTAATCTTATTGTTAGTATTTCATTTTAAAATTTTGCATCAGTAGTGATTAGGGAAACTGGTTTATAGATTTATCTGTTTTGTCTCTCTCTGGTTTAGATATCAAGTCTGTATTTGTTACATAGAAAGAATCTGGTAGGATCCCTTCTTTAACTATTTTTTTTTAAAAAATAGTTTATATAGCACTAGAACTGTTATTTAAATGTTTGGGAGAATTCACTTCTAAATCTAACTGGTCTTGGGGTTTTTTTTCCTTGTGTTGCTTATTTGTAGCTTATTCAACTTCTTTTTCTAGGCTAAGGTTAAGGATTCTATTTCCTATTCTATGAATCTAGGCAATTTATATTTTCAGAAATATTCATCTGCTTAATTTAGACTGCCAGTTTTATTAAGCAATTCATATTTTTGTAAATATTTATCTACTTCATTTAGATTGTCAGTTTTATTGGATATAATTTGGCAAAATGGTACATAAAATAATTGCTTTTACTTTTATCTTCATTGGTTGTGAATCCACCATATTTACTTTTGATACTGGCAATTTGGTTTTTAAAAATTTTTTATTTAGTGTTTTATTTTCCACCAGTTACATGTAAAAACTACTTTTAACATTCATTTAAAAAAACTTTTGAGTTCCAAATCCTCTCCCTTCCTCCCTCTGCAATCCTCCTCACGAAGAAGGCATGCAAAACACTTCCATAATAGTCATATTGTGAAAGACTAACTAAATTCCCTCCATCCTATCCCCTGACCCCATTTATTCTATTCTCTCTCTCCTTTCACCCTGTCTTTCCTCAAAGTGTTTTGCTTCTGACTACCTCCCCCAATCTGCCCTCCCTTCTATCACTCCCCCTTCCCTTATCCCCTTCCTTCCTACTTTCCTGTAGGGTAAGATCTATTTTTATACCCAACTGAGTATGTATGTTACTCCCTCTCTGAGCTAATTCTGATGAGAGTAAGATTCACTCATTTCCTCTCACCTCCCTCTTCTTCCCTTTCACTATAAGTTTTTTCTTGCCTCTTTTATGTAACATAATTACCCCATTCTAGTTCTCCCTTTCCCTTTTTCCCAGTATATTTCTCCATTTCATCTTAATTTTACTTTTTAGATATCATCTCTTCATAGTCAATACACACCTGTGGCCTCTATCTATCCATATTCCTTGTAACAACCCTAATATGAGAAAGGTCTTATGAGTTACAAATATCTTTCCACATAGGAATGTAAACAGTTTAACTTTAGTAAGTCTCATGATTACTCTTTCCTGTTTACTTTTTCATGCTTCTCTTGAGTCTTATATTTGAAAGTCAAACTTTCTATTTAGCTCTGGTTATTTCTCAAGAAGGCATAAAATTCCTCTATCTCAACTGAAAATCCATTTTTTCCCCTCATGGATTATATTCAGTTTTGCTGATGATTCTTGGTTATAATCCTAGCTCCTCGGCCCTCTGGAGTATCATATTCCAAGCCCTCCAATCCTGTAATATAGAAGCTGCTAAATCTTGCATTATCCTGATTGTGGTTCCACAATACTTGAGTTATTTCTGGCTGCTTACAATATTTTCTCCTTGACCTGGGAACTCTGGAATTTTGCTAATATTCCTGTCAGTTTGCTTTTTCAGATCTCTCAAAAAGTGGATTCTTTTCATTTCTATTTTATCCTCTGGTTCTAGATTATCGGGAATAGCTTTGCTTGATAATTTCTTAAAAGATGATATCTAGGCTCTTTTTTTGATCCTTGCTTTCAGGTAGACCAATAATTTTTAAATGATCTCTCCTGGATCTATTTTCTGGGTCAGTTGTTTTTCCAATGAGATATTTCACATTATCTTCTATTTTCATTCTTTTAGTTTCGTTTTATACTTTCTTGATTTCACATTAAGTCATTAACTTCCATTTGCTCCATTTTAATTTTTAAGGAATTATTTTCTTCAGTGAGCTTTTGTACCCCCTTTTCCATCTGACCAATTCTGCTCTTTAAGTCATTCTTCACCTCATTGGTTTTTTGGACCTCTTTGCACCATTTGGTCTAGTCTATTTTTTAAGGTGTTATTTTCTTCATTATTTTTTTGTATCTCCTTTACCAAACTGCTGACTTATTTTTCATTATTTTCTTGCATCACTCATTTCTCTTCCCAGTTTTTCCTCTGCTTCTCTTACTTGATTTTCAAAATCCTTTTTGAGCACTTCCATGGCTTAAGACCAATTCATATTTTTCTTAGAAATTTTGGATTTAGGAACTTTGACTTTGTTTTTTTCTTCTAAGCATGTATCTTGATCTTCCTTGTCACCAAAGTAAGTTTCTATAGTCAGAGTTTTTCCTGTTGTTTGCTAATTTTCCTAGCCTATTACTTGACTTTTTAACTTTATTAAATGAGGGCTCTGCTTCCAGTGTGGAGGACATACTGTCCCAAGCTTCAGGGGTTTTGTAAAAAGCAGCTGTTTTCAGAGATACTTCTAAGGACCTATAAGTTTTCAATTCTTCCAAGGTGGTATGATCTAAGGAAAGGGGTTTACTGCTCTCCTGGACTGTGAATGACTACAAGCACTCTTTTCTGCCCTGGAACTATGGGGAGGGTCCTCTCTCTACTATTGCCACAAACTCTGCTATGCTAGTGTTCCTCTTCACCCTAGGACTGCCGCCCTGGACTGTGACCCAAATCCAAGTATGGACAAAGCAATAGAGTCCTGCCTCAGTGCTAGCAAAGAGACCCATGTAATCTCCTTCTGACTAGCTGTTTGATTCCTTTACCATCTGTGGGCTGAGAACTCCAGAAGCAGCCACTGCTACTACCACTGATGATTCAGTCACTCCCAAAGCCAGCTCCTGTTTGCTGGGGCCAGGGGTGTGCTGGTGTGGTTTGCGCTGAACTTTGCTGCTCTCTCACCCAGCTCTGAGAGACTTTTCCTGTTGACCTTTTAAGGTGTCTTTGGTGTCTGTGGGCTGTGAAGTCTAGACACCACCACTGCTGCCAGTGTTTCAGTCCCCTAGGGCCTGCTCCGGATTTGCTGGGGCCCAGTCTGCATTGGCGTGGCCTGTGCTTGACTGAAGTCCTCTCTTAGCCTGGTGCAACAGACCTTTCCTATCAACCTTCCAGGTTGTCTTGGGCTGGAAATTTGTTTTACTCTGTCTTTTTATGGATACTGCTGCTCTAGAATTTTAGAGTCATTTTAAAAGGTATTTAGAGGGGTTTGGGAGAGACCTCAGGTGAATCTTAAGCTTTTATTCTATCATCTTGGCTATACCCCCATTTCTTCTTTTTCTTTTTTTTTGGAGGGAGAAGGCAAGGCAATTAGGGTTAAGTGACTTGCCCAAAGTCAAACAGCTAGTAAGTGTGTCAAGTATTTGAGGCCACATTTGAACTCAGGTCCTCCTGACTCCAGGGCTGGTGTTCTATTCACTGCACCACCTAGCTGCCCCCATTTCTTTTTTTAAAAACAAATTAACCAATGCTTATCTATTTTACTTGTTTTTCAAAAAATCAGCTCCTAGTTTTATATATTAGTTCAATGGTAGTTAAAAAAATCTTTCAATTTTATTAGTTGCATGTCCAATTTGCTGATATGCTCTTTTTTTTTTTACTCTTTTATTGATGTACGCATTAAGAGACAAACTTTCACCTAAGTGTTGCTTTGGCTGTATTCCACAAATTCTGGCATGTTAGATCAAGTGTTGTCATTCTTCATGAAATTATAACTTCTCTATATTTTTTTAATCTACTCATTCTTTTTTTTTTTTTGCCTTTTTTTGCAGAGAGGAAGGCAGGGCAATTGGTATCAGGTGACTTGCCCAAGGTTACATGGCTAGTAAGTGTTAAGTGTCTGTGAGGCTGGATTTGAGCTCAAGTCCTCCTGACTCCAGGGCCAGGACTCTGTTCATTGTGCCACCTAACTGCCTGCAATCCAGTCATTCTTTACGTGTAGGTCGTTTAGTTTCCAATTAATTTTTAATCTATGTTGTTCTGCACGTTTGTGGGCAAATTTTTAAATTTAGGTTTTTGGAGGGAAGAAGGCAGAGCAACTGGGGTTAAGTGACTTGCTCAAGGTCACACGGCTAGTAAGCATTAAAGTGCCCTGCATAACTGAAAAAAAAATGCATACTTCCTTCTATTCCTATTCAATATTCTCCAAAGATCTATTATAAAATTCTTGTTACATCCTTAACTCCTTTTCTGTTTATTTTATGGCTAAATTTATCTGGGTCTGAGAGGGGCAAACTGAGGTCCTCACTATCATAGTTTTGCTGTCAACTTACTGTGACTCATTTTCCCCTCAAGAATTTGGGTCCGATGTCATTCGGTGACTATGCAATGTTTGGTATTAATATTAATTCGCTGCCAATGGCATCCTCTAGCAAAATACAGTTTCTCTAATTATCTCTTTTAATTAGGCCTGTCTTTCTCTTCATTGAAGTTTTGTATCCCTTTTGCTATTAACACAAAATCTAACATTTGTGGTGTTATTTTCTTCAATATTTTTTATACCACTTTAACTAATTTGTTGATTTTCTTTTCAGGATTTTCTTGCGTAGCTCTCATCTTTTCCCCCAATACATCCTCTCTGTGGTTCAGTCACGTCCTAATCTTGTGTGACACCACGGATATGCCAGGCCCTTCTATCATAGCTCCACTATTTCCCAAAGTCTGTCCAAGCTCATGTTCATTGCTTCCATGATGTTACCTATACATCTCATCCTCTGCTATCCTTTTCTCCTTTTGTCTTAAATTTTTCCCATCTTCTCCAATAAGTCCTGTTTCCTCATTATGTGGCCATAATATTTAAGTTTCAGCTTCAGTATCTGTCCTTCCAAAGAATAGTCTGAATTAAATTCTTTTAAGTATTGACTGATTTGATCTACTTGCTGCCCAAGAGACTCTCAAGTCTATTCCAGCACCATATTTCAAAAGCACTGATTCTCCTCTAATGCTCTCATTTGATTAAAAAAAAATTTTTTTTAGTCTTTTAAAGAAAGACTTGCCTAAGGTCACATGGTTAGTAAGTGTTGAGTGTCTGGAGTCAGATTTGAACTCTGGTCCCCCTGACTCCAGGGCTTATGCTCTATTCATTGGGCCACCTACTTGCTCCTCCTCTAGGAATTCTTGATGGTCTTGTATACAATCTGCATTTTTCTTTGTTGTTTTTAAAGTGATAGTCTTATATGTTTGTGTCTTGTGCTTTTTAGGCTTCCCCCCCCACAGTGCGTGTTCACTCATTTTTCCAGCCTACTGATTAATTCTGGATTTTCTGCTAGTGGTGGGCACTCTGCTAACCTATGGAAAGGATGTCCAACATGAGCTTCCATCTTTTATGTCATTCTGATGCTTTCACAGGTCAGTCCACAGGCTGTTAGGTTTTCAAAGTGGTACAATCTGGAGAGTGATCCACTGCCATCCTGATCTGAGCTCTGCAACTCCTGACCCAGTTTGAATTTTTGGCTTGTGGGTGGTTGAATTTCTATAGAATGCTGCTGGACTCAGTCACAGTTAAGCCCACTGGAAGGTTCTGTGGGTTCCAAACAAGTGAACAATAGGTTTCTGCTTGGTTTTGGTTTCTTGCCCTGGTTCATCCCTTTGTAGATTTATTTAAGTATATGGGATACTCTGAGAAGACTGTGTGTGAGGGATTGCCAAACCCTTTTCAGGGCTGCTCATCTACCTTAGGTGTCCACTTTCACCCAACTCTCACCTGTGGCTCCAAAAAGCTGTAGCATGCATAGCCGTCACAACCTGGTAATGCTTTCTTGGCAGAAGGGCTAAACCAGGTAAATGGTAATCAACAGGCCTCAAACCTGCTGGTGAGTTGGATGTCTACCTTAAGCATGTGAAGACTTTCTCTGGCAGAATGGGTGGATGGGAATGATTTGTTCCAACTGCCATGAAAGGAGCTAAAGCAGGAGCTGTGGAGCACTTAAGAGTTTGGTCACACGCTGAAGACACTGGGGTCATCCATTACATCCTGAACCATCACCAGTCATCTTGATTTTTCTCTTGACACTAAACTTTGATGATTCAGGAAGAGAGTGAGGCTGATGATTTTGTGCAATTCTGCCTCACTTAAATCCAATTTACATACAAGTCAAGAACCTGTGGTGTCAGTGGTCCTCTTCAAAACAAAAGACAAATAGCAACGTTTATGTGTGGAGCTAAAAGTTAGAATCAAATCCCCCTCTGTTCTCGGCCTTAGATCCAAACAACTGCTTCTGGAACTTGTTCTTTGTTCCTTACATGGGCAGAGATGGGACATTCTTCTCTACTCTGGAACTGGGTAATGGCAACAGAGCTGTCAAAAGACACCCATTCCTGCTCCAAGTGCTAGTACAGGTGTCCCCTGGGTTCTCTTTCTGCCCAAATGTTCAGTCCCCTTACCGTCACTGGGCACTGGGCTATTCACCACTGCTGCTGCCACCACAACAGCCCACTGCTGCTTCTGCCCACTGTCATGCTGTGCTCTGTGATCCTGGCCAGTCCTCACACCAGTGTCTACTGACCTCTCTTTCTTCCTAAGCTGCCCTCAGCTGGAAAAATAACTTGCTGTGACCCTTTCTTGGCTTTTGCTCTCAGAATTTGGTGCAATACACTTCATAGGTTCTTACAGAAGAGTACAGAAGGAGCTACAGTGCAACTGCTAATTCTCCCTTCACCACCTTCATTTTATCCCCAGAAAACTAGTCTTAAAAACCAACTTTAGTCACTCACACTATCTTATTTGACTGTCAAAGAACTGTGATCAATGACTGTAGTAGGCTCTGAGAGCTTGAGAATTTTGAGACTGATAAGCAAAGACTGTGGTTTTAATTTCAAATTCTTTTCTGCATTACCTCCCAATATAAGTGTTAGATAATCCTTAGATACTTTAAATCCAAGATGGTTTTTTCTTTTGCAGAACTCTTTAAGTTTTGAATGGCATTCTTTTCCAGAGAAAACTTGTTTCATCCATGTGACAAATCTGTTTATCAGTGCAGTTGGCAAGTATTTAGCTGCTAAGTCTTACCACGGCACTTGCTGCCTTTCTAATAATTGTAACATTATGCAACTAAACTCAATTTTATGAGGAATTTAACCAACACTTGCAGTAAGTTTCTTCACTATTTATTACATTTCATTTTCTTTCACCGCCTTATTAAATAAACCCAAACTTTTAAAATGACTGTTCTACTAAGAAGAATGCATTTTTAATTGTTGTCATCAAACAATGTAGCTAAAATATGCACTATTCCTATCATTGCAAACTTCTGTTCATTGTAATTCTTTGCAAAACACAAAAAGCTGGTGCAAGTTTGCCTTTCTCTTATTGCACCTGTTTGTTTTATAACATTCTATACTATAGATTCAGGCATTGCAATATCTCATCCTATTTTATACTTACTATGACCATGTTCATTCTGTTCAACCAAATCTTTGTCTGAATAGTATAACAAGCCTCTTCTTTTTAATACTATTAGTGTTTCCTTTATACTAGCAGTTTCTTCCTTTTGTCTATTTTGCTAACGGTGCTTTAAAAAAATTAATACAACTTTTGGTAACATGGTATACGGCAGAGTATCATACTGAAACAAAATGACGGGCAAATACAGACTGACTAAATGGCAGCAAGTTAAAACCCTCAACTATGTACGATCATATTAACTGAATTGTGGATCACATTAAATAATACCTGGTATCATGTATAATTTATGCTAAATTAAATTGTACATTATTAGAACTTGCATTAATCATTACCTAGCTGTAGGGCTAAGAATTAGAAAAGAAAAAATAACAGCTAAGAGGAAAGGTTTGAAAAGAGAAATAACAACTTAAACACAAAAGTTATAAAACCTTACCCATGTAACAGACTCCCTAAAAATTAGAACAGACTGAACAGAAATTGAGTCCAGGCAATAACAAGAAATATTAAAAACAAAGTTAAAAGATTAAAAAAATTAAGAAAATATAAGTAACTCATATCAAAAACAATTGACCTAGAAAACTAATGGAGAGGAAACTTAAGAATTGTTAATTCATGACAAAAAAAATGAAAAGAAGAAAAGAGTCTAGATATACATCAAGAAACCATGAAAGAAAATTACTTAGAAACATTAGAATAAGAGGACAAAATGAAAATATTAAGAACACTGATAATATCCTGAAACATCAAAATGAAAACTCTCAGGAATATCAATGCCAAAATCCAGAACTTTCAGAGGAAAGAAAAAATAATACAGTCAGAAAGAAACAGTTCAAATATCCAGGAATCAAAATCAGGATCACACAAGATTTTCCAACTAGCATTAAGGAGTAAAAATCATGGAATGGGATATTCCAAAAGACAAATGATTCAGATCTACAGCCAAGAATAACTTACCCAGCAAAACTTAGTATAATCCTACAAGGGAAGAAATGAACCATCAGTGAAAGACAGGACTTCCAAGCACTCCTGATGAAAATACTGGAGTTGAATAGGAACTCTGAAATACAAATATAGGAGTCAAGAGAAAAATACATAAGTAAATATAAGTGAACAATCAGATGGAACTTCTTTTTAAAGGTTGAACTATTTACATTCTAATAGGGAGGAAGGGAAGATGATACAAGAGTCCTTTCAGAACTCTGACATCATGAGACACAGAGGGATTAGGAGTAGTTTTGTTATGTTTGGATGATATAGACAGAGGGAAGATATACTAGGGAAAAAGGGAAGGAAGAAGAGAGAAATTCATTATCTCGTAGAATACACAATGAGAAGTCTATATGAACGTGAAAGAGGTGTCAGAGAACAGGTATCAAAAGAAAATCACTTTCATTTGAACTAGTCAAAACAAGGCCAGAATATAAGCACATAAATATACACAGAGTTTGGTATAAAAATATATTTGACCCAATGGGTATATAGAAGGGAAATGGGAGGAGAAAGGGGAAATAACAAAGGTGGATTTCTGGTGGGATTAGACATAAGCAAAACAAACTATCCACTTAGACTAGGAACATGGGAGTGGATGGAGGTGGAGAAGGATGTTAAAAGGAAGGAAAGCATAAGAAGCTACAATAAAGAAGAGAAGAGCAATGAAAGGAAAATGCATAAAAGAAAAGGATGGGAACAACATGATCAACAAGATGAAGACTAAATTTTTTTTAGATCCTCATGACTTCTCAAACATCTCCAAAATGGTAATCATACACAAGAGATAACACCATTTCAGCTGTCTCCATGGTCTACAATTCAGAAGAATTGTAAAAAAAGAATATAAAAAAGTAATGAACTAACAATATTCCCTAACATTTAATGTGCTCCCTCAGTCCTCCCTCCCACCTGCATGCAACAGAACGGAACTCAACATACAAACACTGCCTCTTCCCCGTGGCATTAAGATCCAAATGGCAGAAATTTGCTCAGGCTATAAAAGCAGCACGGAAGCATTCTGGGCCACAATAGAACTCAGCCACGTTCATGAGGAACAAAGGGAGCTAGGGTAGGATGTCAGACTGTATGGAGATCTGCATGTAAATCAGGCCTTTTCTATCCCCAAAAAAGTTACTCTGGGAAGAAAATTGGGCAGATCCATTATGAGAAGAAACTGAGATAGCACTGAAGTCCAACTCACAGGCAAACTACACTCAAAGGGGAAGAGTCAGAAAGTGGGCAATAGGGAACTATAAGGGTGGGGGGAAAAATGAAATTACCAAAGATTTCAGGAGGAACAAAATTCACTTGAAGACTTTGAGCATAAGCAGATAAACCTAAAGGGAAGATATTAACAAAGGATAAAAGAGTTTAGGCATCTATGAATAAATATTGCACGACCAAAGAAAAAGAACTAACACTTGATAAGGATAAAGACCCAGAGGATTGGGAAGACAGCATTAAACCATAACAGGAAGATATTGAATGGTTTAAAACAGAAATCAGATTTCTGAAAGGAAAACTTATGGCCTGCACAGCAGAAGTAATCAGGAGAACAGAAAAACTTTCATTAAAATTGGCAAGTCTCAACAAAGAAATAAAAGAGAATAACTGATTAGAAATGCAAATATACAGAAATGAAGGACAATGTAAAATAAGAAAAGCAAAAGGCAACAATGTTAAACGAGAGCATGATTTCCATATAAAATTTACTGATCTGGAAGGCAGGATGCACAGACAACTTAATGACTACAGAGCAACCAGAGGCATACAACAAATCAAAACATCTAAACACCATAATACAAGAAATAATACAATTGCCCAGAACTTCTGAAAATAGAAAACAAATGCCAAATGAAAGAATTCTAGAAAAATGTGCTCCCACTTCTGCTCTGAAAAATGATCTTCGTGACTCCCTAAAATTTTAACTAAAATCCTAACTTCTACAAAATGCCTTAACTCATTTTAATTCCAAGGCTTTCCCTCCTTTAATTATTTCCTATTTATCCTGTATACAGCTTACTTTGTATGTATTTGTTGGCATGTTGTCTCTCCCATTAGTTCCTTGGAAGGAGGGACTGCCTCTTTTTGGAGCCTCAGTGCTTAGCATAATGGTACATAATAGGTACTTAATTAGTTTATTGATTGAATGAATGGTCAAATTTAACAATTCCACAGACAAATCCTGCAAGAGACCAGGATAATACCTTCAAATATAAAAGAATGAAAATTCAAATACGAAAAATTCAGAAAAAGAAAAAGGAAAATTAAAATTCAAGAACAGAAGACTATTCTGCACTCACCAGAAATACGGAAGGAAAAAAAGCATTGTGTTCTGAAGAGCAAAGGAGCTCAAGAGAAAACTGTTAATAGCAATACTTAATGATCCCAGCAACATCAGAATTTCGATAAAGTCTTTATATCCATACTCAAGATATATACTCTTGATTAGGTTGAACTGAACTACAACTAAGTTCCCCCACCCAGAGAATTTATCTTTATTCCTCAATTCCTGGCTCTGACTTGACACATTTAAAATCCAAATCTAACTATAAATGAAAAAAAGATGGATTTCAATAAAAAAGATGTATTCAAAACATTCTTAGAAAGAAAAGCGGACATGATGAAATTATTTGCTTCTCAAAGACCCCAGACTACAGAAATACAAAGAAAGGTAAGAAAATACACAACCAAGGACAACTGCAAAAAACAGAGATCATTTAGATATATTTCAAAGTGCACACAAAGTGCCAAGGGTGAAAGTAGATGTCAAAGAAAAGTGATGGTGGAAAAATTCGCCTAAAACATCATGGAATAAATATTCCAACACTATCTACAAGTGCATTGATATTTTTTTGTGGGACTAAATTACAGAATAGGAGGATACCTAAAAGTGGAGAAGAGAAGAAGATAAAAGGGAATATGATTTATTCTTTAAAAAAAGGTCACATGCTAACAATTGAAGGGGAAAAAATTCTAGCTGTTCCTCAGGGGGAAAAAGCCTACAGGAGACTGGGTGATGAAATACCACTGACGAATGCTCCAATGGGAGAAGAGAGATGTTTTATAAAGGAAAATAGGGACCTTAAAATGGGAATGATCTTCAGAGATTTGTTATTTAGAAAGAGTACTCATCCTTCAGGAGAAGAGGAAATCAGAGCTCACGAGGGCAACTGACACCTAGAAGAATAGGAGGGCACAGAATTAGAGAAGAGATTTTGGGACAAATGGAAAAAAATTACCAAAGGGAGGGAAAAGGTCAATAATGAACTACATAATCACAAAATAAAACAATTCCTGCCAAAGGATAATATTCTCTTTATCATCTGAGGGAGATGATATTTCTAAGATTTTGGCACAAAAGAAAAAGGGGGTTAGAGGCAAGACCTAAAAGAGAATAAATAGGAGAAGGAAGCCAAAATAACCTTTAATTCCATGCGGAATATAGAGAATGAAGAAAACTCAAATAAATAGAAGGGTCAGATGAGGTAAAGACATTCTTTTTTCTTTTAATTTAGAAAAAAGGCAAAGGAAGTGAAAACTTAAAAACTAATAAAGTAAGTTGAAAAAGAAAAAGGGGGAATTTACTTGAGTACTTAACAAGGGAAGTGGGGGAAGATAATAAAAGCAAGAAAGAAAAAGGAATTAATAAGCAGGCCTAATTAGGCAGCTACCTAGTGCAATGGATGAGTCACTGGGCCTGGAGTCTGGAAGATTTGAGTTCAAAGCCAGACTTAGATACTTACTCAGATACTTACAGAGGCCAACCTCTGCTCCAGGTTCTTCAACTGTAAAGTTAGGATAATAATAACATCTATCTCACAGGGTTGTTGTATCAAATGAGATATTTGTAAAAAGACATAACATAACACTTGACACATAGTAGGTACTTCACAAATGCCAAGTCCTTTCCCTTTCTCTAAGCAAAACTCCAAAATTAGGGAAAGGGAAAATAAACAGTAAAGGAGCAGTTGCAAATGAGGAGGAGAGAATGGAGAGAATCAGTGTAACTAAGACTGTCTTTAAAAAATAACTAAAGAGACATAGTATTATTTTTTACAGAAGAATGGGGAAGAAAGGAATGTTAATTTTTGGGGAAAAACCTATTAAAGACAAATGGAAGAAAAGATAAACCTTTGTCATAACTTTAAATTAAACAATCCAATAAAATGAAAAAAATTGATAGAAAAGGTAAGGAAAAACCCTACAAGCTGTTGCTTATAAGATTTTAAACACATTTTTAAAACAAAGGAAAGAGAGGAAATAAAAAACGAAAAAGGTTAGGAAAAAATATTTACTAGACACCGGGTAAATTTTTTTTAAAGCAGAAGGTACAGCCATGTTACAAGAACAAAAACAAAGATTCAAAGCATAAAAAGGAATACACAAGCAAACTAAATTATGCTAAAAGGAGTTGTAAACAACAAACCAATATCAATAGTAAACTTATATGCGCCAAATGCTCCAGCAATCTAAATGCATAAAGGAAACATTAACTGAATTACAAGACATACATAGTAACACAACAGTGGCAGCAGATTTCAATTTCTTTTCTTAATTACAACAGAAAGATAAACAAAAGGTAAAACACAGAATTGAACAAATTGCTGGAGAAACTAGAACTAAGATATTTATGGTTTCTTCTAAATGAGTCTGTTGAAGAATATACACATATTTCTCAACACATGGAAGTTTTACAAAAATTGAGCATATATTAGGGCACACATATTGCAAACAAATGTAAAAATGGCAGAAATAATAGATACATTCTTTACGAACTATAATGCAATACAAATAGTAATCACTTTAGAGACAACAAACAAAAAACACAGACCCAAATGGAGACTTTGACAATGAAATCCTAAATAATGGCTGAATCAAAGAACAATCATAGAAACAATTAATAATTATGTGAATGAAAATGATAATGAAACAACATACCAAAATTTCTGGGATGCAGCTAAAGCAGTCTTCAGGGGGAAGTCACATCCCTACAAACACGTGTCAACAAAATAGAAAAAGAGAGGATTAATGAACTGAATGCATATTTTAAAAATTAGAGTCAACAAACTGAAAATAAGCATAAAAGAAGATACTGAAAATTAGAGATATAAATAAAAGTGAAAACCAAAGACTATGAAAATAAAAGTAAAAGTTAATTCTTTGAAGGATCAATAAAATTAATAAACCTTTAGCCAAGATTAAAAAGGCAGAAAATCAAATCAACAAGATGAAATCACAACAAAACTAAAACAAATAAAAATAATAACCAGAGCCTATGATTCACAGTTATGTGCTAACGAGAGAAAACGCAAACCAGAGGATTACCTTAAAAAATATCAAACACCCAAACTCACGGACGATGAAATAAAGACCTTAAGCAACCCAACGTCAGAAAAGGAACAGCACTAGCTGTAAAGGGCCAGTGCGGGGTGGAGGGGGGGCGGGGGTGTTGGGGGACAGCACCCAAAACTCGTCCTGATGGAGGCACAGGAGAATTTATCAAGCCTTTAAAGAACAGGCAGCAGCGCTCACACTACACAAACTGTTCTCAAAAGTTACTGACATGAGCATCACCAGATTTTACAAAACAAAGCATTCCTAATACCTAACAGAGGTACTTTATCCTTATGATAAAGCACAAAACTATAAACCAATATTGTTAAAGAAAACTGATTTAGATTTTTTCAGTAAAATCCTGTCAAAAAGACTAAAATAATTCAATTAAGATATCATTCATTATGACCATGTTGGATTATACTAGGGATACAAAGAGGTCTAGCAATAGGAGAGTAATTAACATAATTAAACATATTAAAAACAAATACATCCAAAACCATATGACTCTTTCAATAGATTCCAGAAAGATTTGTGACAAAGTACATGTCATTTATTTATGCTAAAAAAAAAAAACCCTACAAAGTATAAGCACAAAGGGAATTTTTTTTAATATCATAAAAACGATTTAAAATGGAAAATAAGCATAATGTGTTCTAGAATCTTTTCCCAATAAACACAGGAGTAATGCAAGATGCACAATCTCTGTATTAAGATTTCATGTAGTTCTGGAAATGCTAGCAATAGTAACAGGAGAAGAGAAAGAAAATAAAGGTGTGAAAACAGGTAAAGAGAATATTTAAAAGTATATCTATATGTGGTTTACTGGGAAAATCTGAAAGATCCTGAGACAATTAACAGCCTAAGCAAAGTTGCATGCTATAAAATAAGTCCTCAAAAACTGAAAGCATTTCTAAGAGACAATAAATAATTAAAATGGAAATCACATTCCAAGTAACTACAAAGTATCTGAGGATGAGACTACAAAAAACACTTGTATTGATTCCATTACAAAGTGTTCTTTAAAGAAATAAAGGGGTGCCTAGTTGGTGCAATGAATAGAGCACCTGCCTTGGAGTCAGGAGGACCCGAGTTCAAATTCGACCTCAGATACTTAACACACACACACACACACACACACACACACACACACACACACACAAAAAACTAGCCATATGACCTTGGGCAAGTCACTTAACCCCATACAGATTGCCCTATCTTCCTCCCTCCAAAAAGCAAAAAAGAAAGAAAGAAAGAGCTTAAATAGTTGGAGGAACATTTAGCGCTCATGGTTGAGTCAAGGCAAAATAATAAGAATGACAAAATCATTAAAATTAATTTATACTTTTAATACTATGCCAATCTAATTATCAAAGGGACACTTTATAGAAACTGATAAAATAGTAAAATTCATTTGTAAAAAAAAACTAGAATAATAAAGGCAATGATGAAAAGAGCTATGGAAGAAGAGAGAATAGTACTTTCAGACCTCTAACTAGATTATAAAGTAATAGTCATCAAAACCATCTTTTACTGGTTAAAAAACAGAGAAGTAGATTAATAAGACAAAAGATAATTACGAACAACGGAAACCAATAAACCAGAAAACATCAATTACTTAGGTAAGAACTCCCTATTTGATTTTTTCTAACTGTTGAGTAAAAGCAATCTGGAAAAAATTAGGTTTAGATCAACACCTTACACTATACTGAACAATACATTCTAAATAGATTAGCGACTTTAATGTTAAAGATCATACCACTTTTAAAAATTATCAGATCATATATTTCTCATGGCTTTGGATGGAGATGTATTTATAACAAGGAAAATAAAACTACAAAACTGGTGGCTTTCATCACATATTGGATGGGCTGTAGGATGACAGGCAATAATGGTGCACTGGGGAATTATGAATCAGAATAACCACACTGAAAAGCAATTTGGAATCATGCAAATAAAGTGATTAAATGTCCATACTCTAGAAGCAGAAATTCAACACCACTGATACGAAGAAAGTTCCCATAAACACTAAAATATTTATAGTAGCATTTTTTGTAATAGCAAAGAATTGAATACACAGTAAATGCCTGTCAAATGGGACACGACTAAGCAAATTATGGTGTGTGAACGTAAAGGAATATTCGTATGTTGTAAGAAATAATGAATGTGATGAATACTGAGAAGCATGGAAAGACCTACATGAACTGGTGCAGAATGCAATAAGAAAAGCCAAGAAAACAACATAATCACTACAACAATATAAACAGAAATACAAAAGTCAAAAGTGAATGTCGCAAAACTAGAAGAAACATGAGAAAACGCTTCCAGCTCACGGCCTTCCAGGTATGGAAAGCCCACAAAGTGCTGCACGTTGAGCCTCTTTTCAGATTTTTGTGATATACTGATCAGTTATACTTATTTTGTTCCTTTCATTGTCGTTAAAATCTAACTTGTTATATGATGTGCCTCTGTGGAAGGGAGAAAGGTGAGTATATGGGGAAACTATGATGATGTGAAAAACAAAAAACACGAATAAAACTAATTTTTAAAAATTTTTTAAAAAGAACAAAATGGAGGGAAATAAAAAATTAAGCATCCTAACTGTGAATGTGAATGGAATAAATACTCATAAAATGAAAAAGGAAAGCTCAACAGATGAGAAACCATTTAAAAGAAACACACTTAAATATAAAGTGTTACCCTGTGTCAAAATAAGGGGTCAGAGCAAAATCTATTATGCATTAGCTAACTCACAAAAGCAAGAGTAGCAATTATGGTTTCAGACAAGGTAACATCCAAAAAAAATTTAATTAAGAGATCTAAACAGGGAAGCTACATTTTTTGTAGGAAAGTATGATAGACAATGAATTAATCTCAATATTTAATACACATATCAAATGACTTAGCATAGAGGTAAAGAACCTGCAGCCTTGAGGTAATATGTGGCCCCTCTAGGTCCTTAAGTGCAGCCCTGTGACTGAGTCTAAGTTTTACAGAACAAATCCTTTTAAGACAACTCAGTCAAAAAGCTGCAGGTTCCCTCCCCCCCCCCCCCCGCCACCCCCCTTAGCTTCTAAGAACTTAAAGAAAAAGATAAAAGAGTTAAACGGATTAATAGACAGTAAAGTAATAATAGTGGTAAATATCAATATACCCCTCTCAGAATTAGAAAAATCTAAACAAAAAACCTAATAAGAACTAGAATAAAATGTTTTATAAAGTTACATATGAAGGTTCTCTGATGATTACTAAGTAAGAATAAAAAATAGTGTACACATTTCCCAACCAGTTCAAGCCTACATTTTCCTCTTCTGTCTAGGCTCTTCTTTCCTTAGCCTATTTTAGATCTAACACGGCTAATCCTCCCACCATTTGGTGCCTTCAATTCTACTTACTTGGGAGAAAATAACAAAACTGTGCAAATTAGGTTCACTACAGATTTGTTACATAATCTCAACTGGACCATCAATGAGAAGGCAATCCTTTGACATTTCTCTAACTATCCTAGTTATCACAGTGGCTTTTCCAAATCTTTCTTTCCCTCTTCAAACTTACTATATAGCTCTCCCTTCACCTACCCTCTTAACTGAGTGCCTTGTATCTTGTTTGACTGAAAAAAATTGAATCCATTCAAAAAGAACTCTCTTTTCTCCTCTTCTCCAATATAATCCAGATGCCCTCTGCCACTATCTCCCCCTTCACTCCTGTCTCACATGAAGACATGAGACAAGAAAATTCTTTACCTGTACAAATACTCCATTCCATTCTATCTTCTACAGTAGACTGCCCCCCTCTATCCTATTTGCAATCTGTTTACTACTTCCCTATTGCTAAGAAACATGCCCATGTCTCTCCAACCTCAAAAAACCCTCACATCCATCCCCACTAGCTATTGTTCCACATCTCTTCTCTCAGAAAGCTGTGTACAATCCATTGCTTCACTTTTTAATTTCTCAGTCTCTTACAAACCCTCTCTAGTCTGGCTTTAGAACCCATCACTCAACCAAAATGGTTTTCTACAAAATTACCAGTCAATCTCTTAATAGCCAAATATAATGGTCTTTTCTTAATGCTAATTTTTCTTGACCCGTCTTGTAGTCTTCAATATTGTTTGTCACCCTCTTCTCCCTGATACTCTCTTACCCAATGGTTCCCATGACACTCCTCTACCCTGGTTTTCTTCCTATCTGACTTCTGTCTCCTTAGATGAACCATTATCCAGTTCATGCCTGCTAACTTTGGCAGTGCCCCAATGTTCTGTCCTGATACACTTTCTCTTTTTCCTCTATATTATTTCATTGGGTGATTTCATCATCTCCCAATGATTCAATTAACTTTCTGCTGATGATTCCAAAATCTACTTCTCTAATCTCTAACCTCCTGTCTCCTACTGCTTACTGGATTATCTTGCCTAGGTGTCAGATATCTTCAAGTCATCAGGTCCAAAACTGAACTCACTGTATTTTCCCCAAACATCCCCCCATATTGTGAACTTTCCTTTTACCATTGAAGGCCTAGTAACCCAGGTTTACAACATAGATGCCAATCTCAACTCATCATTCTCTTCTATACCTCCCTATCTATATCCAATCTATTGCCAAGTCCTGTCAATTCTACCTTTGAAAACTTGTATAAGGTACAAAAAGACATACATTTTTGTATGTATAACTCATGGTTTTTTTTTTAAATCAGGAGCAGGATAATGGGACAAAAAGGGTATAAGAAACACTGTTGGGGGGAAAAAAGGCCACTGAAACTTTTTTTTAATGCACAGAAGAGAACAAAAGGAAATCCAAATAAGTAAAACAATTTCAAAGTACTATATAGAAACTATTATATACTTTTCTTAAAAACCAGCATGAATAACTCTATCAGGAACACATAACCAGACACAATTTAAGAGCAAGCATTTTGTTACAGAAATAGCATCTGTCTGCATGCAGAATATAGGAAGCACTTTTCTTATCATTGTCCCAATCAAAATGCATAGTTTAAAATGGACAATAAAAACCACTTTTTCTTAAAAAAAAATCAGCATGAATTGGAGATCACAGCTTCCTTCATAAACAATCTTTTGGGGTTTTATGTGGGGGGGGGCGGCTCCTTTTTGCTGTTGAAGCTCAAAATCTTTTAAAATATATTTTTTAAAAGAGACTAAAAATAAAAGTCACAAACATCATCCATGGGATTGGGTGCCTAAGGAACAACTCTTATTTTGATTCACAATTACCTTTATTCTTGCCCTTGATAAAAACTTTGCCCTATTGAGAAAATTGCCTCTCCAACTGTAAAAAATTTTATTTTTTTCAGAAAAAAAAATCTTTTGTACATAGCTCCTTCTCTCCAGACATTGCCACCACCCTGATATAGGCCCTTATCACCTCACATCTGAATCACTACACTGTCATCTGGTCTCCTTGCCTCAAGTCTTTCCCAACTATAGTCCATCCTCCACTAGGCTGTTAAATTGATCTTCCTAAAGGACAAGTCTGATCATTTACTCAAAAAACTCCAATGTCTCCTTAGTGCCTCCAGGTCAAGGATAAAAGCCTGTTTGGCACTCAAAGTCATTCATAATACTGGCTCCATCCTAACTTTCCAGTCTTCTTACATCTTACTCACCACCCTGTACCTCTACCCTACCCCAGAATATTCTTTGATCTAACCATATTGGCCTCTTTGCTGTTCCTCAAACAAGACACTCAATATCCTAACTCTGAGCATTTTCACTAGCTATGACCTAAGTCTGGAATGTTGCTCCTCTTCATTTCCCCCTCCTGGCTTCCTTCAAGTTCCAGCTAAAACCTTTCATTCTAGAAAAAGTATTTCCTAATCCCCCATTAATGCTAGTCCTTTCTCTCTCAATCAGACAATAAACATTTATTAAGCACCTAATGTGCCAAGTACTTTGCTAAGCACTGCGGATAACAAAAAGAGACAAAAGACATTTCAAGACCTCGAGAAGTTTACAAGAGAAGACAACATGCACACAAATATAAACAAAGCAAACTATATACAGGATAAACAGAACGTAATCAACAGAGGGAATGCACTGGAATTAAGAGTGGGTTGGAGAAGGCTTCAAGTAAAAGGTGAGATTTTAGTTGGGAATTAAAGGAAGTCAGGAGGCAGAGATGAGGAGGGAAAGCATTCCAGGCACGGGGGGCAGATAGAGAAAATACTAGAAGCTAAGAAATCAAGTGTCTTGCTTAATGAACAGCAAGGTCAGTATCATTAGACTGAGTAATACATGACAGAAATATGAGACATAAGAAACCTGGAAAGGTATGCGTGTGTTGAACAACAAACAGGATTTTTGTCTTTGATCCTGGAGGCTACAGAGAGCCACTGGAGTTTATTGAGCGTGAGGATGACATTGTCAGACCTGTGCTATAGCAAAATCACTTTGATGGCTCGATCTTCCTTAGTGGACTGGAACAGAGAGACACTTGAGGCAGGAAAACCCACTAACAACAGTCCAGACAGGCGGTGATGAGGGCCTGCATTAGAACAATGGCCGTGTCAGGAAAGAAGAGGGAAAAATCCGAGAGGTGCAAAGGTAAAATCTACAGGTCTTGGCAACAGATTGGATGTACACCGAAGAGCGTGACACCTAGACTTGTGACCTTGAAGACCTGGGAGGATGGTGTTGCCCTCTACAACAGTGACATCAAATTCAAACAGAAAAGGCTCCCTCCTGGATTTATACTGATTTAGAAAAGAACAAATTAATATTATTTATATTATATTTTTATTTATTTTGCTAAACGTTTCCCAATTACATCACAGCAGCAATCTTCTGACACCTCTGCTCTATAGTAACAGAGAAGCTCAGGGGGCAGGGTAAGATCTGGGGGAAAGATAATGAGTTCTGTTTCTATCCTCCTGAGTTTAAGATATTTCCTGAATATCCGGTTCAGATGACTGAAAGGCAGCTGGAGATAAGAGACTGGAGGTCAGGAAAGAGTAAGATAAGTACATCCGAAAATCTGAAACAGAGAGTAGCAAAGAGATAATTAAATTCAGGGGAACTGATGAGATCCCCAAGGGAAGTAGTATAGAGGGAACAAAGAAGGGAAGCCTATGACAGAGCCCCATGGAAAGCCTATGGTTAGAGGGTACGTTCTAGGTTTAAGAAGTTTAAGAAGAGGGGTGGCTAGATGGTGCAGTGAATACAGCACCAGCCCTGGAGTCAGGAGGACCTGAGTTCAAATCCAGCCTCAGACACTTAACACTTACTAGCCATGTTACTTTGGGCAAGTCACTTAACCCCAATTGCCCTCCAAAAAAATAAAAGAAGTTTAAGAAGCTCTGAAGGGGTTGCTAGTGGAAAAAGTTTAAGAAGCCCTGTTCCTTTAGAAGAGGATCCAGCAAATGAGACAGAGAAGAATAGTCAGTTAGGTAGGAGAACCAGGAGAGAGAGTGTCCCAAAAACCTACAAATAAGAAAGTATCAAGGAAAAGAGTGATCAACAGTATCGAGGACTCCAGAGAGATTAAAGAGGAAAAAGTTGAGAAAAGGTCATTGGATTTGGCAATTTACTTGCAAAAACTTGCCAATTCCATGAGATCTTCTGCAGGCCCATTTTTATTTACTGACCAACAAAAGTCAAGCAATAACACTAAGCAGTCCTTTCAATATTTTATGTTTTTAAAGCTTCAATGTGGAAAAGAGAAAGGAAAGAAGATGTATTTGTGCTCATAAATAAATATATATACATATCTAAAGATATACATAGATATGTAAAAGTTTACATTCTTTTGAGAATTATATACATATATAACTTATTTACATATTTACATATAATTACATATAATTAAAATTAAAATTAAATTTAAAATTACATATAATTTAAATATTTACATGTTTTTATACTACATATGTATCGTGTTCATATGTATGTGTACGTTGTGTTATGTATGTATATATGCATGTATATGTGTGTGCATGTATGTATGTGTATAAAGGCAGGGACTGTCTTTTTGCATGTATTTTTATTCCCAGTCCTTAGCACAGTGTCTGGCATGTATTAAGAGTTTAATAATGCCTGTTGACTTGAAAAAAAAATACTAAATCATATGGGACTTGAGTTCAAGACAGAGACCAGGATTATACATTCCAGGCTATCTGGACCTGAGAATGATCTATGTTTACTATAAGTGAGTCCACGGGAATTAATGAACTCACCAAGTAAGAGACTGTTAGAGAGAAGAAGCCCAAGGACAGAGTCCTGGAGCAGATCCACAGTTGGGATGTGATAAGGATAGCAAATTAACAAAGGAGACCAAGAAGGAGAGGTCTTATTGGTAGGACTGCTCTGCTGCAATGAGGGGTTGGTGAAGATTAGATAAAATAAACTTTTAGTGGAACCAGTAAGCATGGCTGCAAGACTTTCTTTAGCTTCATTCATGAGGCAAATAGGTAAAAGCAAATTAGCTGGGATGAAGAGAAATATGGGAGCCAGACACTAAACTAACTGATTAAGAAGGAAGAATTATCCTGTGGGTCAATAGGTAATAGACAGCAAGGTCTAAGCTGAGTGACAAATTTGATAAAGTGAATCTCAAAGGATGTGTGCTTATTGAGTGACCACAGTAGAGGAAGAGACCAGAAGTAATAATGGGGAGCAAGGACTATTCTGACTGAATCTCCAGGAATTATAAGAAAAGCTACAATCAAAAAGACCTAGGAATATATAGCATCATCAGGGAGGAGGACCCAGGTCTCACTGTCAGCCAGAAGATGGAAGACGTATGAGAGGAAGAAGTATAAAACACAGGAATATTTTAAAATTAGACTGAAGACTCCACAGAGCAGGTGTATTTGGTAAAGTACTGAGGCCAAAAGAGATGAAGGAGAAGATAACAGTAGTTGGAGAGAGTGATTTATTCTTCTTAAGTCTGGATTCCATATTACCAGAATGGGAAGAGTAAGAGAGGGTGACAGATTGTTCACCTCTGGGGAAAGAGTCCAAGTGAGCAGCAGATGAAGGTGGGTAAGTAGAATGTTCACCCTCAGAAACTCTTGGTCTCCATACCTGCAACGCAACCCATTGGCTTGTTACCATGAAAAGACATAGGCCCTCATCATCAAGAGCTGTGGAAGCTTTCTAGGCAAGTAGTGCAAAGTCCAGAACGGAAGTAGCCTCAATGTCAGGTATAGTGGTAATAGGTCCTGGTCTAACAGCTCTAAAATTCTCTTACGTTCTGACAGAAGTGCAGATGTATCCATGAAGGTCAGAGAATGATAATATGTGCAGAGTATGTTTCTGCCAAATACAGACTATCAATATGTTCTGGAATATTCTGCTAAAAAAAAAATCACTGGCATAATTCTTTTTAAACAATGTAGACTTTTACCTCTTTCCCCATATTTAAAATTTTATTGGTTTTTTAAAATATCTTGTTCTTTAAGAATATCAAAAACTGTTAAATATCACAGTTCTTTTTCACTTCCTCTCCCCAAAGAACCCTCTTTTATAACAAATAGTTTAGAAACACAAACTGACACAATCATCATGCATGACAACCTGTACCTCACTTCACCACCTCCCTATCTTACCTCTCATCTCCTCCTATTTAGAGGAAGACATGATGTGTCATCAGTACTCTGGACTGTTTGATGCACTAATCTGAGTTTTAATGTCTTTTAGAGTTTATTTTCTTCACATTACATGGTAATCGTGTAATAATGTTCTCTTGGTTTTGTGTACATTTTGCTCCGTACAAGTACTCCCACTTCGGCCTCTCATGGGTAGTTTTCGACAATTCAGTTGGCCTCCCAGGGGCTCAGTTTCTTTATCAGTAAAATGAGAGGGTTAAAAAGGGCATCTGAGGTCCCTTCCAATTGTAATTCAATGACTCTAGCAATCCTTAGTTTCTCTGAATTCTTTATTTCATTTTTAGTTTCTTAGGATAAAGTAATATTCCATCATACTCGCATTAGAATTTGTTCAATCATTCCCAATTGATGGAGATACGCTTTTTTCTAGTTTCTCGCAATTTCCACAGAGACAGATAAATGGAGAGAGACAGACAGACAGACAGATGTGGAATCTTCTGTTTTTGACTCTACCTCTACCTCTTCTCACTTAGGTGTAACCAGGCATCAAGTGGCACTGCTAGGTCAAAAAGACAAGAATAGTTTAGTCACTTTTCCCACATAGTTCTAAAATGTTTTCCAGAATGGTTCCACCACTTCAGTTTCAGCAGTATATTGGTGCGCCTCTCTTCCCACCACTGCTCCAATGTTGATTATTTACATCTTTTCTCATCTCTGCCAACTTAATTTTTGTGAAGTAAAACTCGAGTTGTTTTCATTCGCATTCCTCTTACTATTTTATAGCATTTTTCCATATGCCCATTGGTCACTTGAAAGTCATGTGGGAATTGCCTGAGTTTTTTTTTTCACATTCTTTGACCACTTATCTACTGGGGAATGTTCTTGGTCTTACATATCTTCAATGTCATGTTAATTCCCTATATATATCTTTAATATGAAGAATTTATCAGAGATATGATAAAAAAAATTTCCCCATAGTTCCTCTTCTTACATTGAATTTGTTCATGAAGAAGTTTTAGCTTTATATAGTGAAAATGTTCTATTTTTGTCTTTTATTACCTCTATTCCACATCTGGTTAGGAAGTTTCCTCCAAATTACAGATCTAAAAAATCTTTCCTTCCATTCTCTAGTTTTTATATGGTACAGTAGCCACTTATGTAAAGACCATTTATACATGTGGACCTTACAGTTCTTGCTTTATGTAAATGGACCATTCTGCAAACTGCAAACAGTTTTTGTGTGGGGAAGGAAACCCATGGAGGGAAGATGCCAGCACACGGTTCAAGGATATGTGGGGACTTGGGACAGAGAAGTGAGAAACCTGTGGGGTCCTGGACATAACCATACAGAAAAACACACAGTGGGGGAATGGGGGGCGAAACCACGGGGAGTGAACATAGACAACAGAGGACAGATGACTCCCAGGGCGAAGAAAGGGGTAAGGGGCTAGACATGCAGGAGTAGGAGGGCAAAGAGCTCCTCTCTCGGCTCAAGTCAAGCACCTGATTCAGTTACAGCAGCTATGGTGGTCTCTCCCTACTTCCTTTCCTGTTTTCATTTGGAAGGGCTGTTTTTAGGGGGGGGGGAGTGGAGGGGGAACAGGACAGAGATAAAAGAGTACAGCTAACATGGGTGTTTTTGAAAAGCAGATTTGTTTCACAATATTTTACATAAACTCAAATTTGCATAATGCAAATTTGCATAAAACAAGAGCTATCTGTGTATAAAAGATTTGTACCTTCTTGTTTTGGTCTGTCCAATTCTTTAGGATATTTTGGGTTTTCTTGGCACAGATACTAGAATGGTTGCCATTTCCTTCTCCAGCCCATTTACAGATGAGGAAACTGAGACAAACAGGATTAAGTGACTTGCCCAGAGTCACAAAGCTAGTGTCTGAGGCTGAATTTGAACTCAGTTCTTCCTGACTCCAGGCCCACCACCCTATTCACCTAGCTACATTTTAAGCTAAGCCTAATTTCTGCTGATCTGCTTTCTAGTTTTCCTAGCAATTCTTATTTTTAAAAGTAGTTCTGATTTCTTCTAATTCTTCTATACAACATGACTAATATGAAAATATGCTTAATAAGAATGTATATGTAGAGCCTATGTCTGATTGCATGCTATCTTGGGGAGGGTGGAGAGGAGGGAAGTGGAGAAAATTTAAAACGTATTGAAATGAATGTTGAAAACTAAAAATAAATTATGAAAAAATACTAGTTCTGGGGCAACTAGATGGCACAGCGGATAGAGCACCACTCTTGGAGGCAAGAAAACCTGAGTTCAAATTTGACCTCAGACATTTATACTAGCAGTGTGACCCTGGGCAAGTCACTTAACCCCGACTGACCCCTCCCCTCACCCAATAAATAAACAAACAAAATAGATGAATACATGGATCTTCTCCCAGGGCTTGTGTTATTATCCTTTTTGAACCCTGGGTTATAATATAAAATTGGTTATGCTCATCTAGTATGTTTCAGTGAGCTAATCTTCTATTTCTTTAAGACAGTACCGAAGAGTTCAAAAGACTACTTTACAACATAATCTGAAATCTGATATTGCTAGGTCCCCTTCCTTTTTCATTTTATATCCCCAATACCTAGTACATAATGTAAGTACATTATAGTTAATATTTAATGTGCTGACTTAATAAGATGGTATGCAATTTAGACAATTCCAACCAGACCTATTTAAGCGAGTCAGGGGAAAAAATGGAAAAAATAGGCACTGACAGATTATCATCATTTCATAACTAAATTCAACCTCTGTGAATCAACCACCACAGTAAAAAGAGCCTACAGTCTCCTCCAAAGGCAATATATACTATATACCTAGCACAGTACCAGGAACATATCAGGTGCTTAACAATACATGATGACTAAAAAGATTTAACATCAGTGAAGGACCCAATCAAAGGACCATTCTATAATCTCTGGATCCAAACAAGTACTCAAGTACTGGGAGAGTTCTATCTATTTTCTTTTGCCTTCCACAGATTGAGCCAGAACTCTGTGGGGGGGAAGGGAGGGGGGAAGGGAGAGGGGGAGAGGGAGAAGGAAGGAGGGAGAGAGAGGAAGAGAGGGGGAGAGAGAGAGAGAGAGAGAGAGAGAGAGAGAGAGAGAGAGAGAGAGAGGGAGAAGAGTGTCTGTGTGTGTCTTTGGGGTGGAGAGATTGTCCAGGACAGAGAACAAGATTCCTGCCTTACCATCTAAATATCCAGCTTGTCTAATCAAGGAACAGAGGACCTAATCAAGAAAACAGTGGAGAGAGAGGCAAAGGCAGTGCAGGGAGAGAAGGGCAACGCATGGATAATCCCTAATTCCAGTAAAGCTGTCCCATCTACGACTTCTGGGGAGTGAAGGAGAGAAGCACATAGGCACCAGTACTCCTGACTCAGCTACCCAGTACAAAACCAAGATACCCACTTAAGTGCCCCAGACTAAGATTGCTTGAGGGGACCAGGCTAAGAAGCTATTAAGAGCCAGGCTAATTTGCTGCCCTACCCTAGACCAAAGAATTAGAGGGAGCTAAGGAGATCACCACTCCTAACCTAAAATACTGCACTGAAAGACATGACTGACAATAACACTGGTAACGGTATATCCAAGACAAATTCCAAAGTAACAAAGATGACTTTAATCAACTATCAGAAAATGACAAGCTATAGTCATAACAAGCAGAAGAAAACTCCTAATAAAATGAAGAAATTCTATGGGATTACAAGAATCCCTAGATATAATTTCCAAAGAAGAAAATAATTATGCAATAATTACAAACAGGAACCCCACTCCACCCCCCCAAAAGAACGGCTATAAGCTCTCCAAGAGTGATAGGAAGAAATGAAAGAGAAATATTAACAAGAGATAAAAGAATGAAATTAAGAGCTCTCTAGAAAGACTCATAACTTGGTAAAGACTTAGAAGTTGGAAAATCTTATCCAAGTGAAGGAAATCCTGAAAAGAAATGGTGTCAATAGAACACAAAAGTTTGACGACACAACGATAAATATTAGAACAAAGCCAAAAGAATGAAAAATTCAATTACATGAAGTATAATGAATACATTTTAATAAAAAAAAAAGGACTGAAATCAGAGGGCAAAGTAAAAATAGATATGCTCTTTAAGTTACTATCTGGAGAAAAAAAATGTTAATAATTCAGAAACTTGATCATCAAATTCCAGATCTCTCAGATGAAAGAGAAAATACTGTAGCCAAGAAAAGATCAAGTGCCAAAGAACCACTTTCAGAATCACACAACATCATTCAACAATTAAGGAAAGGAAAACTTGGAACAGCACATCAAAATGCAAAATAAACAACTAAAAATAATTTATCCTACATAACTGATTATAACCCTATAGGATAAAAAGATCAACCTTTAATAGAATCAACCATTCACAAGCCGTATGTTGAGAAAACTAGAGCTGGGGAGAATACAATCTAACGAAGGAAAAAATAATTGCCCCCCCCTTCTGAGTCCAACAATCTTATCTTTACCACTAGAAGAGGGAAAGTAACTTGGAGCCCAAGTATTTGTGCATGTTTTAAAGAAAGAGGAGGAAGAGAAGAAAATACTAAACACTTACAGAAAGAATTAATTGGGATGAAATCACTAATTCTCATAATTTGGGTACAAACAGGAAAATAAAAGAAACATGAAGGTATGGAGAGCAGGCATCTGATAAACCTGCTTCAGGCAAGGAAAGGTTGAGGGAAAGAAAGAGTAATGCATAGAAATACAAAAAATACAAGGAGTTAGATTAAGATAGGAAAAGGAAAGAAAGAGGCTTTCAAAGAGAGGATTGAGAGAATAATTACAAAGGTCTTGATTTGTTGAAAATGTTATCATGAATATTATAACCTATATGGTTTGGACAAGTTGGCATTTGATGTCAGTTTCAATTGTTAAATTTTGTGATTCTATGAAAATAAATCAACTTAAATTAAAACCAAGTAAAACTTAAAAGAATAGAAACAATAGGTAAGACCTAGTGATCTAGATCTGGACTAGGTTAAGAGGGAAAGATGAGATGTTTGAGATCAGACAATTCCAACTATAAATTGTTCATCTAGATTCCAATCCTTTTGTTTCCCCTTGTGAAGCGAGAGGGATGAGGACAAAAACAGAAAACATTTGTAATAGAACAGGAAGAAAAAAAAAACTATCAAACCAAGAATGGGAATGATATAAATTCATTCATATCAAAGAGATTAAAAGAATGAATCAGAAAAGATTAAGAAAAAGGTATAATTTATCTACAAGAAACATACCTTGAACATAAAGATTCAACATACAGAGGACATGGAATTGACCATGGACTTCTAACTTGGAGTGAGTATAAATACATACATATACATATATATATACATACATATATATATATGTATGTATTTATACTCACTCTATATATATATATGTATATATATGTATATGTATATATATATATATGCCCAATAAGTATGAGAAGCCAATCAAGATCGTGAGAGAATATTTGGCAAATAACTATGTTACCTTACTGATAAAATCAAACACATAAATCACTAAACAAAGGATTCCTTTTTTTAAAAGATATATGGGAAGACTGGAAAGCAGTTTGGCAAAAATCAGGTTTAGACCAGCATCTTCCATAGCATACCACAATAAGCTCAAAATAGGTACATGTGCAAACTACCTGAATATGGTTCACATCATTAATTCACCTCACATCATTTAATGGTCACATCATTAAAAAAATTTTAGAAGAGAACAAGATCATGTACCTTTCACAACTATGACCGGGAAAAGAATTTTTAAACAAATGAGAAACACAACATAAAAGATGAAATAGACAACTACATAAAATTGTCAAAACTTTTGCAGCAACAAAACAGAACTAGAAGAGTAATGGTAAGGTGAGAAAAAAATTTACATCAATTATGAGAAAAGTGATATCTAAAATACAAAAGCAACTGATGCAAATGTATAACACCAAATCATTTATCAATATACAAGTGGTCAAAGGATATGATAAAGTTTTCACCCCCCCTCCCCAAAATGCAAATTATAGATTACATGAAAAGATATTCCAAATCTCTAACAGTAAATGCAAATTAAAACAACTCAGGTTTTACATCACACCATGCAAACTGGCAAAGATTAAACAAGATGGGAACACTATGGATTGGAAGTGATTGTTAAGAAATTCATACTGATTCACTGTTGCTGGAAAGGTAAAATGGTCCAATCATTCTGGATTTCAGTTTTAAATATATACAATAAAAGTGACTAAATTTAAACACTTAAATTGAGGAAACCCACTACAGGGTATATTATATACCCCAACAAAGTTAAAGACAGTATTTGTAGTTAACACTCCGTGGGAACAAAATACTGAAAAACATGTAGCTGCGGATTAGTTGAGAAAATAATGGCATGTGAATGAAATGTAATATGACTGTGCAGTAAGGAAATGATGGATATAGAGAATTCAGAAAAAACATGGGAAGATCTGAATGAACTGATGCAGAGCAAAACAAGCAGAACTAAGAGGACCAGACACACAACACTGACTACAACAACGTCAATGAAAAGATCAGCAATATAAATTAAAACTAAGTCAAACTCTGAATCAAGGAAAAACCAGTGATGGTCCCAGAGAACAGATAACAAAACATACCTCTTCCCTCTTGGCAGAGAAGTGGGTGACTACTAGAACAGTGTATTGCATATACTGTCAGATGCAGTAACAGTATTGGATGCTTTTGCATATTGTTCTTTCTTTTTCACAAGGGAGAGTTCAATCTGGAGGAGGGAGTTGAAATAAAAAGACAAAAGGCATCAATAAAATGCATTTTAATTAAAATAAAAGACTTAATGAAGTGAATTGTCAAGTAGGTGTCCAATACTTGACGATATTCGCTTGAACCATATTTGTTCAAGACAGAATGTAAAGTAGGCTTGGGTACTAGAGATTTTATTATTGACACTCACCTCCCTTAATCTGAAAATCATCAAGTTTACCAGGCTCAAATACATGCATAATGCAAATTATCAAAACATTAATTTTAGTTAATAACAATAGCTAACATTTATACAGTACTTTAAAGTCTGCAAAGCACTGTACATATTATCTCATTTGATAAATGTATTATTATAACAAATCATTACTACTCACATTTATATAGCAAATCTTAAAATTTTGATTCACAACAACCCTCAGAGTAATACAAGTATTGCTATCCCCACTTACAGATAAAGAAACTGAGGTTAGGAAAGCCAAGTGACTTCCTCAGGATTACATAACCAAATAAAAACCTGAGTCAACTGGTCTCCTAAACCCAAATCCAAGTGTGTCTGAAGTCATAATTTAGGCAAACCATATGTAAAGTATGCCTCTACTAAGATGATACTGCAGAGTGAGGGGACTGGAAAGAATGGAAAGGGGAGAAAGGAAAGGAAGGAAAGGTGAGAACAGAGAGGAAGGAAAGGGGAAAAGGGAGAGGAATGACCTGCTTCTCTAAGTTCACTAGAGAAAATTGACAAAAAATGCGTTTCTACATACCAAAACGATGGTACAGTCAAATTAAGTTATTTTTTAAATTAGCAAAGTTTAGCTAATGTGGAAAACCTGTGAAATACCCACACATACATATTATTTGTATTAATAACGAACTCTTTCCTTCTAAGCCTCCTTTAGAAAATTATGCTTCTTAATAAAATGAAGGTCTGCTCCAAGATCTCAAGATAAAAAAACCCCATAAAACGCAATTCCAAAAGGAATGTTCGTTCAGAAATCAAAATAACATTCCCAGTACCGCTTAAGCTTAATGATAGGAATGGTCACTAAGTATCTCTTGCAATACTTACAGACCAGCAGAGCATCAGAAATTGCAGATAGCTCATTATCAAAGTCTCTTTCAATTACAGATGAACTGATTAAAAGGAAGCAATCCCTCACAGGAGGAGAAGGAATTGTTTATCCCACTTTCCTAATTCCCTGTCCCATCTCCCAGGTACCTAAAGGCAGCTGGCCCGCACCCAGTGCTAGGCCTGGACTTGGGAAGACCCTCGTTCAAATTAAGAATCAGACTCTTACTAGATGAATTACCCTAGACAAAGTCATTTAACTTGCAGCAGAATCAGTTTCCAAACCAGGAAAATCAGGACAATTTCAATTGTAAAACAGCACCTACCTCACGGGGTTGTTGTGAGGTTCAAACTAGTTAATATTTAATAAGGCATGTTGCTTTCCTTTTGTCCCCTAGTGTGTTGGCTGACTTAAACTGAATTCATATAATAATGGACAAATGTTGTCATCCTACCTAATCTTGTCATTTGACACTGTTACTGACCTTTCTTTTCTCTGCAACTTTCGAAAACAGTCCAAATAATCAAGTTATATAGTTGTGTAAGCACAAGTCTCATCCAGTAACTTGTGAAAGGCAAAAAAAAAAAGCTTCCGATTTAGAACGCGTTATAATCAGAAGTTCAAGGCTGATCCTAAATCCTTACAGATTTAAAAGTGAGAGGGACTTTAGAGGCCATTTAATCCAAACTCAATTTACAGACGAGAAAAACGGAGGCCCGAAGAGATTACAGGACTTGCCCAAGGTCATACCAGAATGGCGAACTCTTGCAGGTCCTCGAATAACAAAACCTTCGTTTTGTTTAGTTCTTCCAAATGAACCACGTTTTCCCTCCGCAACAATCCAATCACAAAGACACCAAACAAAAGCCACTTCTCTAAAAAGGGTCTGGCAGGTTAACCTAAGCAGTACAATGTAACTCAAAAGGCAAAATCAGTCCTGAGTTTTTCTTTCCTCCACAAAACCCCCCAACTACATACGAGAAAAGACCCCATCCAGCGTCAGCAGGTTGATTTGTCCTCAATTCAGCCTCTTCGCACCCTGCTCTCAAAGCAATGCGGTTACTCGGTGGGACCTTTCCTCCACCTGACAGAAGTGGGACCCACAACTGCTCGGGTTCTCACCTGTCTCAGGTGCTGTCACTGCCACTGCCGAGGGCCCCATAGTCTCCAGGTCATTGTTCATTTCCTCTCCCAAGCAGTTAGGTTTCATTACTTCCTTCCTAACATGCGCACGCCGTCTCTCGCGGCATAAGCCTGAGACTTCTTTCTCTACTAGATGATGTGTCTCATCTCCACAGAAACCAGAAAGAGCTGCACGCGGCTCTCCAGTGTTGATTCTTCGAGTCTTTTGTTTCTAAGGCGTCTTGGGCCTCCCTCCCCCCATGCCCTCCGCGCAGGGCCGAGCCCCCAGCAGCCCTATCCCCGCGGGGCCCTTCCTTCCCTCTCGTCCTCCGTCCAAGGGCGCGGGAGCTGAAAGTGGGGGTGGGGCGGCGAGAAGGGAGAGGAGCAGGGGAGTTTCAGCACCTGGGCTGAGACGTGGCTGCCGCGCGATCCCAGCACTCTGGAGGGTTGAGGATCCAAAAAAGGAATCGATACGAAGTCGACCCTAATATTGGGGGCAGTGGGTGGCGAAGAGACGGTTCTGAAGAATCTACCGTCCCTCAGAGGGAGAAAGAAGGCAAACCCTTTCTTCTACCTAGCCAAAGGAAACATGTCGACCGCCTTTGGGAGGGTTGGCTTGGGCGCCACTGAGCAACCGGAAGCGAAACCTTCCAGACCGGGAGCAAGAAAAAAAAGAAAGTGAAAACTGAACTGTGGCGTCACGCGTGGGCGGGCAACCCAGCGCAACAGTGCGCTCCCACACGCAGGGCGGGGCTCCCCGCGGCGTCCGTACCCTGTGTCTCCGGCCGCCCCTGCGCCCCTGGTCTCGATCTGCGAGCGCCCGCCGGCACAACGCCTACGGGCCGAGTTTCCCCCTGGCGGTACGGAGCAGGCGTGGCCCCGGGGCTTCGCCCCGATGATGGGAGGAGGAAGAGGGAAAAGGAGAGACAAAAGGAAGGGAGGCGGAAGCGGAAGTGTAACACGGAAAGGGAAGGCCGGGGGGTGGGAGAATTGCCTGAAAACCAAGCCCCCAAAAAACCTCTTTGTAGAGCGACTTCTTCCTGCCATTTCGGCCGGCTGGGGTTAGCGGACCCATCGTTGCCTGCGTTGGGGTCTAGTATCCTACAGTTTTCTTACAAAGTAACGAGAAGTGTGTGTGTCAAGTATTAAAAGTCTGGCCCCAGCTCTGGGTGGGTCGCCGTGGGGGACACAAAAGAAGCCAGCCTCAGGGTGCCTCTTATTTAAGTGGTTACAGAGTTTTGAGCATGTAAACTTTTTCATCACATACATGCTTACATACATGGTATTTTGAACGTATAAAGGGGGGAATTCTAAGGCCATCATACATGCATTTTTAATTCACTGTTCGTATTCCGAGTCAGCATAAGCTTGGCTTGCTTCTCTAGGCCCATATAAGAAAGAATCTTGTGACAGTCCATATGACAGATCTTTTACATTTCTATACATGTAGGCAGAAATTACAAATGTCCCTAAATAGGGAATTATACAGGTCCAATAAACAAAGAACAGGCTGCAATGTTTGTAAAGGTTCTGCTTGTTTAATACTATTCACCATGGCCTTCCCCAACACAAAGCTAATAAAGAAAACAGAGGAAAAGAAACTGAAATGTCCTATCTTAGGTGTAAACCTGGTTTCTACAGAATTTACTAGAACATATGGGGCTCTCCCTTCAGGGACTTAAGACCTAGTGAGAGAAATTATTTTCTTATATTAATAACCAATTAGTAAATTAGGATTAAGGTTTTTTCTCTCTATTTCCTCAGTCAAGGACCAGCCCCTGCAAGTCAGTTTCTGAAGGACATTGCTGATAAATGAGGTTTCAAACCCAAATCCTCTGGGAAGGTAAACTTTGATCTTGGGAAGGACTGAACCCAACTAAGAGACCTTACTTCTGTTTAGAGTGTAAACAGAATCTAATCTAGGTGAATTCCAGCCCCAAAGCATTAAGCCCATGTCCTTGCACCCCTCTATTGAAGTTGGGATAATTCTTCTCATGAAAGAGAAAACCAACCAGAGCGATCTGGGTAGAGATGGATTCCTTTGTCCAGATTGTTGGAGGCAGCTGAGTCTCATGATTAAACCTCTTACTTGGCAGGAGTAGTTCAAGGCTTTCAGCCCACCTTCTCATTTGAATGTCTACCCCTTCATTAATTGTTCACTGATCAGGGTTCACTTTCTTTCACCTGTTCACACACTTTTCACCTGTCAGGGGTACCCCCTATTCTAAAACTATATTAAGGCATTCAATATAACCATTAGGTATCTTTGGTTTCTAAGAGAGACCACTGAATTTCATTTTATTATCATTGATTTCTCAGAAACTCTTGTTTTTTGAATTTTTCATTCATCTCACTGGGGAGCTAGATGGTACAGTGGACAGAATGTTGTACTTGGAATCAGAAAAACTGAGTTCAAATGTAGTCTCAGATGTATGACCTTGTGCAAGTCACTCAATCTCTTTGTATACTCACCTGTAAAATGGGAATAATAATAGCACCTACCTCCTAAGGCTGTTGTGAGGATAAAATGAGATAAAATTTATAAAGTAGTTTGCAGACCTTATGGTACAACAGGAATACTGGCTATTCTTATTCTTATTATTGTTTTTATTACTCTCAAGTGAAAAGCTAAACCATCCTAAGTGAAATTCTAGGGAATCCAGTCCTGGGTGTAGAATATCTCTAGTGGGTACCAGCAAATGTGAAGGGACTCAAAATTATCCTGGATAAAGCCATTATGTCTTATTATGGTAGGGTTACATAGATGGGGAGATTTTAGGGGAGCAGTTCACCATGTATAACATGGAATACTCAGGGATATGGAATAGGAAGGGGGAAAGGAAGCAGGCATAGCCATATGGTGAGTCTTTTCCTCCTTTGTCCTACACAACAGGAGTGTAAAGGAAATTTAAATTTATGACTTTAGATATTGTAGATGAAAGCTGTCATAATAACTGGATTTAGAGTTTGTGGGAAGTGACCATTGCTCAGCCACACTTTCTGCTGGGAGATGGGAATGGGGAAGGTGAGATGTCTACAGGTATCTCCTGGTCTTGTATAGAATTAGCTCCCTCTCCCAAACCTCTGTTGCTTCACATAATATCAAAAGTTAGTGGTCACTAATACATTTTATTTTTTTTCAGTTACGTGTAAAATAATTTTTAACATTTATTTCTTTTTTTTCAATACTAAAAGGGCATCTTTATTTACTTTTAGTTTACAAGATTCCGTTCCAGAGTCCCTTGAGTTTCAAGTTTTCTCCCCTTCCTCTCCCCCCTACCCTCCATGGCGGCATGCAATCAAGTATAGGATCTGCAAATACTTTCACATTGGACATTAGTCTGGTGGTATAGAAGGGTTGTAACCAATGGAGTGGACAATAGGAAATAGGAAACAAAACCAAACATGGAAAAGAGCATGTAGCTTGCTTCAGTCTCCATTTAAACTCTGTTCTTTCTAGATCTTCCTCTGAATGTAGGTATCTCCCTCCATCCTGAGACTTGTAGAGTTGTTTTATAACTGTGGGTTGCTGAGAAGAGTCCAGTTTATCAAGGTTGGTCATCACACATACGATGTGTCTGTGATTGTGTACAAGTTTTTCCTGGTTCTGCTCTTCTCACTTAGCATCAATTTGTATAAGCCTCTCCAGGTAAATATGAAGTCCATCTCCTCCCCATTTCTTATAGCACAATAGTATTTCATTACATTCATATACCACAACTTGTTTGGCCATTCCCCAATTGATGGGCATCCCCTTAGTTTCCAGTTTTTTGCCACCACAAAGAGAGCTG
>CM053581.1:423156158-423180698 GCA_028627135.1 Pseudochirops cupreus
CAACTTGTTTGGCCATTCCCCAATTGATGGGCATCCCCTTAGTTTCCAGTTTTTTGCCACCACAAAGAGAGCTGCAATAAATATTTTTGTACATATGGTCTTCCTCCCACTTCTATGATGTCTTTGGGATATAACCCCAGAAGTGGTATTACTGGGTCAAAGGGTATGCAATTATTTATAGCCCTTTGGGCATCGTTCCAGATTGCTCTCCAGAATAGTTGTATCAGTTCACAGCTCCACCAACAGTGCATTAGTGTTCCAATTTTTCCACATCTTCTCTAGCATTTGTCATTTTCCTGTTTTGTCATCTTAGCCAATCTGGCTGGTGAGATGTGGTACCTCAAAGTTATTTTGATTTGTATTTCTCAAATCAAGAGTGATTTAGAGCATTTTTTCATGTGTTTATAGATATCTTTAATTTCTACCTCTGAGAATTGCCTGTTCATATCCTTTGCCGATTTATCAATTGGGGAATGACCTGTATTCTTATAGATTTTACATAATTCCCTGTGTATTTTAGAAATAAGGCCTTTATCAGAGACACTGGTTGTAAAAATTCTTTCCCAGTTTCCCACTTCCCTCTTAATCTTGGTTACATTGGCTTTGTTTGTACAGAAACTTTTCAATTTAATGTAGTCAATATTATTCATTTTACATTTTATAATGTTCTCTAACTCTTCTTTGGTCGTAAAGTCTTCCCTACTCCATAAATCTGACAGGTAGACTATTCCTTGCTTCCCCAGATTATTTACAGCATCAGCCTTTATACCTAGGTCGTGTACCCATTTGGACTTGATTTTGGTGTATGGCATTAGATGAGGTCTATGCCCAGTTTCTGTCATACTATAACATTTATTTCTTTAAAATTTTGAGTTCCAAATTCTCTCCTTAACTCCTTCATCTCTCCCCTTCTTGAAATGGAAAGCAGTTTGATATAGGTTATACATATGCAATCGGGCAAAACATCTTTTGATATTGGTCATGTTATGAAAGAAAACACAAACCTTACCCCCAAAAAACATGAAAAAAATAAATTGAAAAATAGTATGCTTCAATCTGTATTTAGACTCTATCAGTTCTTTCTCTGGATGTAGATAGCATTTTCCACCATGAGTCCTTTGAAATTGTCTTGGATTATTGTATTGCTGAGATTAGCTAAGTCATTCACAGTTGATCATCATTATAATATTGCCGTTACTTTGTACAGTATTCTCCTATATGCTCATTTTACATTATATCAATTCATGTAAGTCTTTCCAGGTTTTTCTGAAAGCATCATATTTATCATTTCTCATAGCACAATAGAATTCCATTACAATTACATACCACAACTTGTTCAAGCATTCCCCATTAATGGGCGTCCCCTCAATTTTCAATTCTTTGCCACCACAAAAAGAACTGCTATAAATATTTTTGTACAAGTCGGTACTTTTCCTTTTTGTTTTGATCTCTTTGGGATACAGACCTAGTAGTGGTGTTGCTGGGTCAAAGGATTTGCATAAATCTGTAGCCATTTGGGCATAGTTCCAAATTGATTTTCAGAATGGTTGGATCAGTTCACAATTCTACCAGCAATGCATTAGTGTCCCAATTTTCTCACATTCCCTCCAAAATTTATCATTTTCCTTTTCTGTCATATTAGCCAATCTGATAGGTGTGAGATGGTATCTTAGAATTGTTGTAATTTGTATTTCTCTATCAATAGTGATTCAGGGTATTTTTTCATGCTTTGATTTCTTTGTCTGAAAACTGCCTGTTCATATCCTTTGACCATTTATCAACTGGGGAATGACTTGTGTTCTTATAATTTCAACTCAGTTCTCTATGTACAGAGAAACTTGCTGTAAACATTTTTTCTCCAGTTGCCAAATCTTGTTGATTCTAGCCAGGAATGTACTAGAGCAGGTCTACACAGCATACAGTCTGTGGGCCACTTGCAGCCCACCAAAAGATTTCAGGGAGCCTGTGAAAAATTTAGGGTTGCTACTGTGTACTCTCCTGTTTGTCATGTGACCTGAAGCAACCAACCATTGTCAGTCTGTCTCTAGTCTAACCTATCTGCAGCCCAAAGCAGTCTAGCGTATTTTAATTTTGACCCCTACCTACTGCCAAGTTGTGCAGGTCTGTACTAGAACGAGCTGTAATTGGCATGTGAGAGATTCATTCTAATCTACTGCATCGTTTTGTTTGAACAAAACCTTTTGAATTTAGTGTAATCAAAATCATCCATTTTATATCTTGTAATGTTCTCTATCTCTTGTTTGGTCTTAAATTCTTTTGTTATCCATAGATCTGATAACACATTTTATGTAGCAATAAAATAAACAATGGCAAAGTAAGAGACAAAAATTTGAGAGGCAAAGAGGGGATCACTGTGGGTATGTTATGACTGAGCCCAAAAGTGTGCTGTATGAACTAGGGCTTACCTCTGTTAACTCCTTATAGAGAGGTAAAGCAAAAACACTGAAGGAGCAGGGCAATTGATAATTCAGTCATAGGATCAAAACTGAAAGAATTTCTTTTGAATGTTTGTGAAATGATGGCAGTTTAAAACCTGAAGTGTAGGTTATACATGTGCAATCAGGCAAAATGTATTTCTATATTGGTTATGTTACGAAAGAAAAGATGAACCCTGGGCCCTACAGGAAAGTTAAAGAAATATGGTAAATGTTTCAGATAGCTATGAACCTAAATCTAGTTATTGTCTTCTTTCTTGAACTTCCCTACTACTTTCTTAATTTAGGAGCATTCAGTATTGCCAGTTTTTTCAAATGCTCCATGAATACTTGCAGGCTAACGTGATGTGTTGGAGCTCCAGATTACTGTCCCAGTCATACAAATTATTAGGTGTCTGAGATGAGAGGAAGGACTTTGTCTTTAAAGATATTTTCATTTAATCTTTTACCTGCCTTTGGGGGACTATAATAATGGTATACTAGGTAGGTATCTGTAAAAAATCTTTTTAGTGCCTCTCAGGCCACCTGCTTGTGAAAACTCCGATGATTAGAAAAGAGAATCTCCTCTCTGTATGTCCTAGGATGACTTGAGCCTAGCTGTACTGCTTCTTTTAGCTTTCCAAGGGTAGTGTACACAGTGATATATTAGAGAAGTCAATTTCTTTTGAGACTCTTTGGTTATTGTATAAAGTAGACAACTCATTAAAGAAATTAAGATGGGGATATATAGAGACTCCTCAATAGTCAGAGCAAAGTATGATGAGCATGATAGGAGTTTCACCATTGTAGTGTCCTTGCCAAACAAGGACACTTACATTTCTGACATCACTCTGTATTTCCACTCATTTTTCAGCTACAGTCCTTTCCCACAATCTCACACTTTATTGGAACAGTGGCAGCTATATTCTAACTACAGTAGCAGATGCAATGTTGAGCAATTCCAAGCAGTTCATCCCATTCTCTATCTTTCTCTCTGCATCTAGTCTCCCCATGCTTAAAGTTACTTGCTATAGAAAGCATATTATGAAAATTGAAGTTGCTTGGGCATGGAGGCAGTGGCAAGGACAATTGTTTTCACCTATAGAGAGGATGCTTTCCCTTTCTTCTGTTGCTACAGAAGGGTCCTTGGGTCTAGGGTCCTTAATCATCCCTCTTTATACTTCCACACACCTCAGCTCTTTTGAGATTTCTGATCTCTTCCTCCTTTGGAAAGAGTTGGAAAGAGAAGAATACTATCTTTTCTAGGGGCATAGACCCTAATGGTTCTTGGATTGTAATATACCAGTTTTAACAATGAATGAGAGATACTAATAGCTCAATCTTATGCCCACTGGTGTGTGGCCTGAATCCCTAAATGGCTGGCCATTTGATGGACCCATTTTGCTAGTACTGGATCATCAGCTGGTGTCAGAGTAGGGACAATATGTTGAGTAGTAATCTTTGCTAGTTGATCAGCATGTCCATTGTATTCACATTCTGGCATGGTGAGGTCTGTGTGAGCATGAAAAACTATATGAAAAACTAACAAATTAGTGACCAATGTCATGTCCCATATATCTTCCCATAATTCTTTGCCCCAGACTTGTTTACCATGAATTTCCCAATTTTGATTTTTCCACATAGGCATCCATGTAGCTAGCTCATTAGCTACTGCCCATGAATCAGTGAATGTATGACACTGTCCTCCTTGTTCTGTTTTGGTGGCTTGATGTACTGCTATAAGTTCAGCATATTGACTACTTCCATCTATCCCAGTACTTTCCAAAGTCTGCCCAGTACGTGGGTTATAGGCTACTGCTTTCTGATGGTTTTTTCGGCCCAAATATTTTGCTATTCCATCAGTAAACCATGCACGTTTCTTCTCCTCTTCAGTTAATCCATTTTACCAAGGACTGTACCAACTGTTGCTTTGGTTCACGGGATGTATCATTTCCTTCAGTATCAATGTTTGCTGTAGATTCATGTAGAACAGAAACTCTGCTTTTGCCTATTCTACCTCTATTTTGTATATACCATTTCCATTTAATTATGCTGGCCTCTTGGGCATATCCAATTCTGTGAGAAACTGGGGAACTCATTACCCAGGTTATAACTGGGATTCCAGGCCTTAATATCACTTCATGGCCCAGATTCAGTTGTTCAGTCTCTACCAAAGACCAATATGCTGCTAGCAACTGCTTTTCAAAAGGTGTATATTCAACTCCAGATGAAGGAAGTTTCCTGGACCAAAATCCTAAAGGTATATTTTGACTTTGTTGTTTCTGCCATAAACTCCAGTTTGCATATTCATTCTGTACAGTCACTTGTAATTCCACAGGGCCATTTTGCATAGGCCATAAATCTAGGGCCAATTGTATAGCAGCCTTGGCTTCTTCAAAAGCTTTACTCTGCCCAAGTGCCCAGTCAAATTCATATTTCTTCCAAATAACTTTATATAAGGGTTTCAAAATCTGTCCCAGATGTTGTATGTGATGTCACCAATATCCAAATAATCGTATAAGTTTTGGGGGCTTTTTTCTTATTGATAGGGATAGGAAAATCCTGAATCTTTTGTTGGGCTTGTGGAAGAATCTCTCGCAGTACCTTATTCCGTTGTATACCCCAAAATTTTACATTTTGAGCTGGTGCTTGAATGTTTGCAGGGTTAATTTACCACCCTTTCCTTTTCACATGTTCAATTAAACTCTTCTCCACTTCTTTTACATTTTTTCCCTATATCATAATATCATCAATGTACACCAGGTAGCTTTAATTCATCCAAATGTTCAGCCACAATCCTATGAAAAATAGTGGGGCTATGCAGATATCCTTGTGGCAAGTAGGTAAAAGTATATTCTCTGCCCTGCCAAATGAAAGCAAACTGGTCCCATTGTTTAGAATCTATTAGGATGGTAAAGAAAGCATTGAATAAATCAATAACTGTGTACCAAGTCCCATCATTTTTTTGAATCATTTCTATTAAGGTGACAGTATCTGGAATAGCAACATACAAGGGAGGAGTCACCTTATTCAGTTGTCTATAATCCACTGTGTTTTTCCACATCCCATCTGATTTTCATACTGGCTGGACAGGCTTATTCCATCATGTAAGTTGCAGGGACTAACACTCCAGCTTTACCATATTCCTTTACAGTATTGGTAATTTCATCTTGTCCACCTAGCATACAATACTGCTTTAAAATAATTATTTCAGAAGGTTCAGGTAAAGTGAGTAGTGGATCCATTTTTATTTTTCCCACTAAAACTGTATTAATTCCTATCTTCCTTATTGCAAACTGCTTCTCTTCCTTCAGGTAAATTCAGGGTCATACCTCTCAATATAGCCATTCCAGTGATGTATTCAGGAATGGGCGCAATAACCTCAGTATATTCTTTCTTAGGTAACTGTCCAATTTTCATCATTAGTTTGACTTGTCTGACTGATATTTCAGTCCCTCCCAGTCCTCTGATGGTAATGGGGGTACCATGCTTAAATTTATTGGGAAATATTGAATTTATTTATTTATCTCCCATAAATAAGGGAGACCTCTGCCACAGTATCTATTAATATCCTGGTTACAGTATTTGATACGTTTTTCCAATATATAGTCAGATTGATATGGGGTCTGTAATCTCATCTGTGTATTTCTTTAATCTGAGCTGGGGCTTGGCCAATTTCCTATTCTCCCTGAAGGTGTAACAAACTTGGATACAATGGTTCAGGAGGATCTGTAGGTGCAGTTCTTACTTGCCTATTCCATCTAATATTAAGCCTCTTTTCTTAGTATATTTTATATAGTTCATTAGTTGGAATACCAGTAAATCTTCCAAAATCTCCCCCTGTTCTCAAGAGAGCAGTAAACAGTTCTTTTCTTGTCAGTCTATTCTGACTTTGAATCTCCTGGCCATTTACGCTTCTCTCTCTCTTGAGAAAACTTATCTTCTCCCTATTCTCCCAAGTCACTTAGCTGTGAAATCTTATCCAGCACCTCTTGAAAGAGGGTGCGCTATTTCACCAATTAGTAGAGTCAGAAGCAGGTGCTTATAAGCAGGAGGAGCTGCCTTCACTATGATATTTCTATGAGAAACTGCTAAGGGGATATCATGATACACATTTGCATCTCCAACCCTGATAGCAGTTTTCTTTACTTCTTTCCACTTTCTCATGCAGTCTCTAAGTGATTACCAGGGTCTGTGTCCACTAGGCCACATAGAATCAATGGGATACATTCTTTTGTATCCATCAGCATCTAAAGCTAACAGATTGGTAGTATTTTTACCTCCTGCCATTTGAAAATCTCTAAAAGTTTGCTGGACAAAAGAATTCTGACAAAAACTTAGAAATTTCAAACAGTCCTTGCCATCTACCTATACTCCTCTGGCCCCTTCATCACAGATTCTCACTATCCAAGATACTAACAATTCTCCTCTCCTTTGGATGACTCTGCTTAATATATCAGTAACCTCTTGCTGAGTGAAATCCTCATTTATCTCCTTGAACTCTGTTTGACCTCTCTGATTCTCTTGCTTTCTTCTTATTATGGGGCAAACTTCTGCCCTTGTAAAAGCTTTGTCATTTAACATTCTATCACTTTCTACCCATGTACTCTCCTGGTGGTTAGTCATCCTTATGCCAACTAGGCTCAGTCTGTGTAATGGGAATGGGAATTTGAAGATTTTCCCTGCTCCTTAATAGACCTAGGAGAGAGTTTGAAAACCTCCTCTGCTTTGAAAGTAAACTCTGCCCCCTAATAGGCTGAATGTAATCACATGGAGCCTGTGATGGAGGGAATTTGCTGAAGGGTGCAGCAAAGCCCACAGGAAGCTTCCTTGCTGTGAGGATAAACTCTATCCCCTAAGAGGCTAAATATAGTCACATGGAGCCTATGGTGGGAGGAGTTTGCTTAAGGGAAGCAGAGTCCACAGGAAGCTGGTAGTCAGAGCTAGCCAGATGGTGGGAAAGAAAGGACACTCAGGCAAGGAGATAGAGAGGTTTGTGAGTAAATATTGATCTTGTATTGGTTTGTGGGAAGGCTGAAAGATGCTGTGCCTCGCAGTGTTATTATGGCTTCTGAATATCTTTGTTACTATGATGGAATTGGCTTACTGGTTTTGGGATTCAGTTTTCTGGTGTCTAAATAAATGCTTCAGTTCTGTCTTCTATATGGAGGGTTTGGTATATTTTGTGATTAAACGCCATGCAATACATAAAGTCACGGTCTTTATTGTGATTGTGGACACTGTAAACATTGCATTGGCACTACGGTCTGTATTAGGTAGGCATGCACATTTCTCTTGTTAATTTCTTTCCTTCTTTTTCTGAGCCAAATTCATAACAGCCCTCTCTTCTACCACCTGAGACCCTCCAGCTTGCTCTTCTAAAGGAGAGCTGAAACACTGTAAGACAACCAACTTCTCATTCAAAACAGCTCATTTTTTCTCCATCTGAATTTTTTCTTGTAACAGCTTGTCTCTGCTCTTACATATAATATGTTAATCTTTTAGTGAAACCCAGCCTTTTCTATACAGTGCCTCCAGTTCTCTTCCTAGTTTTATTGGTATTCTTTGCAAACATGTTTCTATATCTCTAGGTTCTCCCTTCTGCCACCTCAGTTCCCAGTTTTCACAGAACCCTGTACTTTCACCTAGAGAGGAATAAGGTAAATCCTCCCACCCTGGGACAGCCATTTCATCTTCTAAATCCCTTCTGCCTCCAAATAGAGGTCCGATATTTCATGATTCCATTCTCATTGCCAGATGTAGCTCCAACACAATATTCACAGCATTGATGGCCCCTGCAAATGTGCTGGCATAATGCTTGATCACAAAACATAAAAGATTCTCCATATAGAAGACAGAAGCAAAACATTTATTCAGACACCAGAAAACCAAATCCCAAAACCAGTAAGCTGATTCCATCATAGTAGCAGATAAGTTAATAAGCAATAATAGCACAGAGAGTCACAGCATCCTTTATCCTTCCTACAAACCAACATTTATTCACAAACCTAACTATCTCCCTTGGATGCATCTGTTCCTCCCTCTAGTCTAGCTGCTCTGACTTCCAGCTTCCTGTGGGCTCTGTTCTACTCTTCAGCAAACTCCTCCTACCACAGGCTCCATGTGATTACATTCAGCCTATGAGGGGGCAGGATATATCTTCAAGAAGGTCTTCAGATTCCCTTGAGCTTATTAAGGGGCAGGGAAGATCTTCAAATTCCCATTACCATTACAGAGTTCCAGCTTTCTCTAACTCTTTGAGTTAACAGAACCTCCACAACAAGAACAGCAAAAAATATTTCTTGGCTGATATAGAAGTCTTCTGGTTCTTGGTTCGGTAGGCCTGTATCAAATCCTGTTGATTCTACGCAGGAATGTACTAAAGCCAGCTCTGACTGACTTGTGAGATATTGTCACATTGTTATTGCAAGCATTTACATGTCAGAATGTCAACAGGCTACAAATCAGTACTTTATTTTTAAAAAATTTTCTAAAGTTAAGAACATGTTAATAATGCAAATTAAACTTAAAAGTATGTGAGTATGTTTTCCCCCCAGAGTCGGGTTTTCATTTCCAAGCACATCCCTGTATTACTCTGTAAACATTGTTTGAATTCAGTAGGAAGGCAGTAAAAGGCTCGGGGAATGAAGTCATCGCCAGACTGGAGTACTGGTAACTCAATGACCTTATTATCTCTAATAATAATAATAACAGGCATTTATATAGTGCTTTAGGGTTTGCAAAATGCTTTACATCCATTATTTCATTTGATCCTCATAGAACCCCTGATTTTACTTTCCCCATATTTCTTATATATAACCCTCTTCTTTCCACTGATACTGTCACCAGCATAGTGCAGGTCCTCATCACCTCATGCCTGAACTATTTCGGTATCTTCTGGTTATTCTTCTTTCCTCAAATCTCTCCCTTCTTCATTCTCTCCTCCCCTCAGCTATCAAAGTGATCTTCTTAAACTGCAAGTGTGACCCAGTCACCCCACCTCTCACCCTTGCTTCAATAAATTCTGGTGGCTTCCTGTTTCCAAGATCAAATATAAAATCCTCTGTTTGACTTTTAAAGCCCTCTACAGCCTGACCTCTTCTCCCTTTCTAATCTTGTTATACTTTACTCCCCTCTACAAATTCTATGATCCAGTGACCCTGGTCTTGTATTTCCTTAAACAAGATATTCTATACCCCAATTCAGTGAGTTTTCACTGGCTGTTCCTCATGCCTGGAATTCTCATACCCCTTATCTCTACCTCCTGGCTTCTCTCACTTCTTTCAAGCCTCAGGTAAAATCCTGCCTTCTATAAGAGGCCTTCTCCAATTCTCCTTAATGCTAGTTCTTCTTTCTGAAATTACACAACAATTTATTATGTATTTATCTTGTTTATACCTAGTTGTTTGTATTCTGTCTTCCTCATTAAACTGTGGTCAGGAACTCTTTTTGTCTCTCTTTGTATCCCCAACAGTTAGTGCAGAGCCTGGTATCTAAAATATACTTGATAAAGGCTTGTTGACATGACTTAACATTATAAAAAGTACAGAAGAAAGTGGACTTAAGCTTAACAAGCCCTTGTAGAGAACAAGAAAGTGACAATCAGCTCCTGGTTGCTGATTTTCTCCTCTTTGTGATTTGCTTTAAAAGTTCTTCTTAGGCTTTGTATGATGTATTTGCTGGACACATTGCTTCCAAACTGTTCTCTGCTCCCAATACAGACTTTGCCAATAGCTATTGTTATTCTGGTGATCAGTGCAAAGATGAAGATGGGGAGATAGGAATTTTAAAACGGTCTAGAAGCTTCAAAGCTTATGAAGAGAAGTTCTCCTTTTACCTCCATCAGTCTTCCTCAGGTTCCTTCTTGGGGATTTTGCTGGAATGCTTTCTTCTGGATCACAGGCGCTTACAGTCTCTTGGGCCCAAAATGAGTTGATGTTTTATAGATGACTTCCTGCTGTGCCATTTCCTGCCTAATACTGTGACCAGCACAGTTGTATGGCCTAGCAACCAGCTGAATAAAAAGAGAGACAGGGATGTATTTGATAGTCTATTTATTACAGAACCATTTCATACAGAGCCAAGATACAAGAAAATCATAAGGCTTATATTCCCTATAGCAGAAATTCTTACATAACCAGAATTCAAAGACCTTCCTTTGGAATTGACCACTCCCTACCCCAGCCCAAGGCTAATTATTCATTAAGACTTCATCCTAGGACCGTGTCCAGAGGCACAAGACTTGCTAATTAACTACTCTGAATTTTCTTTAGTTATTCATAGGACCAATGGAGGCATCAACAAACAAGATTATACTCCTCCTGCCTATCTGCCTAGTGACCTCCTAGAATAGGGGAGCATTTCCTTAATAGGGCTAGGGGACCCCTGAAAGTCTAGTCTACTACAACCTAATCTCCAGCCTTCAGAGGGAAGAAATGTAGTGAAACAAAGCCAATTATCTGATCCTCTGATCATGTGCCTTATACTACTTGCCTCCAGCCCAATCTCCAGCCTCCCTTAGGAAGATGAGTGATGTCTTCCATCCAATCGACATTTTTACATCTGGTTGTACCCTACACGTTCTCCAACTTCTACCACCTCATTCCTTATTCTCAACGTTCTCATCCTAAAGTTCCAACCAAATACCACCCTCACCTTCCACTGTGCATACTGGCTCTCCTTCAAACATCCTAAGGACTTTGTTCCTCAGTGTTCACTCACTTTCTATGACTTACTCCTCCACTCCACCTCAGCCACATTCAAAGATGGTGATACCTTCAATCTTGCCATTACCCACAAATGTACCATTTTAGTGAATTTAACAAGGCATGGGGGGAAGGGGAGTTCTAGATGAAATGGGGCAGCAGTAGAGGTCAGAATAGGCAGAGCTTAGCACTGGTATTAGGGGGCTTTGTTAGGTGCCAGCATAGAGCGACATCACTAGACCCTGAATAAGGGGCCATTGTTCAGGCCCTGGCACAGTGGGAAACATCATAGATCCCCTCATTAACAGGTAGTGGAGTAGCAATAATGCAAATTCCTTTGGCAAAGGGCAGCAATGTGGGCTCCAGCAACAGTGGGCAGCAGAGTGCATAATGTCATGGGCCTCTCAGTAGCAGAGTAGGCAGTGATGTGACTCTCAGTGGATTAGGCACTGGCACGAACAGCAAAGTAGGCAGACCCAGCTTAACCTTTTGGTCACTATAATCTGGAATATTTTTTTAAATTATGTTTAATTTTTATCAATAAAAAAAAATCCACCTTCTCTTTCCTAAACCTCTGCTCCAATTAAGAATAAAGAAAAAAAATCCTGTTACAAACACATATAGCCAAGTAAAACAAATTTTCACATTGGCCATGTCCAAAAATAAAACAATGTGTGTATGTATACACATTTATGTATATATATATATATATATATGTGTGTGTGTGTGTGTGTGTGTGTGTGTGTGTGTGTGTGTATGTACATGTATGTATGTATGTATGTGTACCCATACACATATGTCTCATCCTGTGCTCTGAGTTCCTTGATTCTCTATCAGGAGGTGGGTAGCATGTTTCATCATTAATCCTTTGGAATCATGGTTGCTGATTACATTAATTGGAGTTCCTAATTCTTTCAGTTATTGTCTTTACCACATTGTTGTTATTGTATAAATTGTTTTGCAGGTTCTGTTCACTTCACTTAATATAAGTGAAAGAAAATATAAGTCTTCCCAGGTTTCCCTGAAAGCCTCCCCTTCTTAATTTCTTAGACCACAATAATATTCCAGCACATTTACATACCAATTTGCCAATTAAAAAAACTATAAATATTTTTGTATATCATTAGAGTTTATTTTGCTTAGGACTAATGCATTTCTTAATCTACCTTCCCTTTAATTCTCCCCTCTCTCTTCTCCCCTTCACTTCATATTTCCCTGTCGAATGATTCATTTTTTTTATACCCAACTCTGTGTGTCTGTGTGTGTATGTGTTGTTTCCTGCTTCAACAAGTTCAGATGAGAGTGTGGTTCAAGTGTCAACCATTCCCCCATCCCTTTCTCCTTGTTTATATATGTTTCCTTGCACACCCTATTTATGTAAGACAATTTTCCTTAATCTTCTTTTTCCTCTCTTACCCACCAAATATATTCCTTTATTCCCTCTTTTTCATTGTTTAAAGGACCATCCAGATGTAATAGAAACACGGCTAGGTCTTCTGTTTAATTAGACTCCCTCTCTGACCCCCTGATGGAATCATATAGTTTAGTGGGAACACAGGTATCATATCCCTGTATTAGAATGTGAGCAGTTTATCATTGTTTGTGTTTACCTTTTTATGTTTCTCTTTGCTCCTATTTGAACTTCAAAGTTTCTATTCAGCTTTTCATCAGGAAAGCTTAGAAGTCCTCTATTTCATTATAGCTTCACTTTTTTTCCACTGTAAAATTATCCTCAGATTTGCTGGATAATTAATTTTTGTCTGCAAGGCTATATTGTTTGCCTTCTGGAATCTAGTATTCCAAGCTCTCTGTTCCTTTGTAATAACGACTGCTAAATCATATGTGATCAGCCAACTTATGTTTTTTCAATTTGTATTTCTCTGATCAATAGTAATTTAGAGCATTTTTTTCATATGACTATAAATATCTTTAATTTCTTCCTCTGAAAATTGCCTGTTCATATTCTTTCACCATTTATCAATTGGGGAGTGACTTATAAATTCTTATAAACTTTTTATAAATTTGATTCAATTTTCTGTATATTTTAGAAATGAGGCCTTTGTCAGAGATACTGGTTTTAAAAATTCTTTCCCAATTTCCCGCCTCCTTCCTAATCTTAGTTTCATTGGCTTTGTTTGTACAAAAATTTTTCAATTTAATGTAATCAAAATTGTTCATTTTGTATTTCGTAATGTTCTCTATCTCTTGTTTGGTCAAAAATTCTTCCCTTCTCTATAAATCTGACAGGTAAACTATTCCTTGCTTTCCCAGATTGCTTATAGTATCAGCCTTTATATTTAAATTGTGAACCCATTTTGACTTTATATTGGTATATGGTATAAGATATTGGTCTACGCACAGTTTCTGCCATATTACTTGCCAGTTTTCCCAGCAGTTTTTTTTTTGTTTTTTGTTTTTGCTTTTTGGAGGAGGAAGGGCAGGGCAGTTGGGGTTAAGTGACTTGCCCAAGGTCACATAGCTAGTAAGTGTTAAATGTATGAGGCCATATTTGAACTCAGGTCCTCCTGACTCCAAGGCTGGTGCTGTATTCACTGTGTAATTCTAATTTTTAACAAATTGTTTTCTTAAATTAGCTTTTGTACTCCTTTTCCATTTGGCCAATTGTTCTTTTTAAGGAGTTGGTCTCTTCAGTGAAATTTTTTTCCATTTTGCCAATTGTATTATTGAAATATTTGGTCAGTTTTTCTCCTATCTCTAATTTGGCTTTTAAAATCCTTCTTGAGTTCTTCCAAGAATGCTTTTTGGGCTTGAGATCAGTTCATATTCCCTTTTGAGGTTTCAGATGTGGATATAGTATTAATGCTGTCTTCTTCTGAGTGTGTATTTTGTTCTTCCCAGTCTCCATAGTAGGATTCTATGGTCTTTGCTTTTCTAATTTGCCTTTTGCCCATTGTGATTACCTATTTCCTGGCTTTTAAAGTGGGTCTCTGCTTCTGGGGCACAGGGGGCTCTGACTCATGGTTCTTGTGCTGGAGCTAAGGGCCTACTTTTGTGTCCTGTGGCCTCTGGTTCTGTCAGTTAGAGGATATATAATGCTGCAGCTCACCTGGTGCTGAGCTGGAGCTGACTGGTGTGGACCAAGTCCAAGGCCAAGGCCAGATCTTTCTGTGCTCCCTGTGGTTACACTGAAGCTCACAGCATGAGGTGTGTGTTTGTGGAGGGGGTAGTCTGGCTGCTTCACGTCTCTACCTTCCCAGCCGTGGGCTACAAGCTCAGGCAGGTTCAGCTGCTGGTGGACAGCGCCACCCTAGTGTCTACTGATTCCCCTGGCTGTGCAAAGACCTTCCTGGTGTCTTGGTGTTGGCCCTTGCTGGCTCCACCCCCGGAGCTCAGGATCTCACACTGGTTTGCTGAGGTGGGGCTTTCTGGGGAGCCTCCCATCCTGTATTGGTCCCCTTCAGCCATTGCAAGAGAGATCCTTCCTGTAGATCTCCCTAGCGTACCACTGGTCCTGCTATTTCAGGATTTTTCCTGGGACAGTTTTCCCTGGGTTTTTCAAAGTCATCAAGGGGGGATGAGAGCACTTATGCTTTACGCTGTCATCTTGGCTTGCAGAAGTTCAAGTAGGTGACTTTCAAATACCTAGTGTGTGGACTGATAGTCCCAGGAGTAGCTGCTGCTGCTGCCTCAGGCTCTGAGCTTGTCTCTCACCCGGATTGTACAGACCCCTGTTTTACACCAAGAGGTTTGGGAACCACCACTGCTGTGAGTGATTCAGTTCACCAGGCCTTGCTCCCACTCCAATATGGTCAGATTTGTGCTGGTGTAGCTCACGCACTCTGCGCTCTGCACTTCCCCCCATCTGGCACAACAAAACCTACCTATGGACTTTCTGTGTTGTCCTGGGCTAGAAATCCGCCACACTCTGTCTCCTAGTGGATTTTTCCACTCTAAAATTTGTTCAGATTCACTTCTTAGAGGTATCTAAAGATATGATGATGGAGTTATTGGGAAGTTCCTTGCTTTCTGCCTATGGGGGGAGGTGAAACTATGTACTCAACCCTCATAGAGGAAAGATGACAATCCCCAAGAGGCTTCTAAAGGTGGAAATATTTTGGTCATGATGAGAATCTCAGGAAGCAAAAGGTCTGCATTTTACAAATATTATCTCATTTTATCCTGATGCTGCAAAAGCAGAACCCTGAGAAGCAGGCAGAGTTTCTGGGTAATTAATAATCAATTTGTTAATTAAGCTTACTGATAATCAAAAAATTGATCATCAGTAGCTTTTCTTGGAAAACCAAAGATGAAAGAGACATGGAGAGGCTTAAAGCCTTAAATACTTTTGTAAAAGAGAATGCCCCCAGACAAATGATAACTCTGATTGGTTGACATTTAATGAAGAAGTGTGTAGAAATCTACGGCTCCTCCTGTTGAGAATGTGGCTTGATCGTGAGATGCAGCCATTTCCAGCAGCCTGGACAGGGAAATCCATCTCCATCCATAGCACTGCAGTTGTTTTTCTACTTTATGAGCTGGGTCACTCTCCCCCATCCTAGTTGGATGGGATCTGGCCCAAGCTTGAAGAATATGTTCCCTGAGGCTTAGGGACAATCTCAGTCAGCCATGTCTTTAAGAGGCTTACCATCCATAGGAGCTGGACCTCAATGAAGAAGCAGAGGAGGAAAAAACTTGGTCCTAATATAATAATTGGTTATTAATATAATAGAAAAAATAATTTCACTAACCACAACTCTGGGAGGTAGGGGCAATTATCCTCATTTTATAGTGACTTGGTTCTTCCAAATAACCTTTTATTTCTGATCTTGTTTTCCTCCATATTCTGTTACTTCTTCAGGGGGTTGTTACATTACTTGTTGTCATTTTTGCTGTCTTTCTATTTTTCTTTATCTCTCACATGAAGTCATGAGCTCCTTGAGAACAAAGGCTGGCTTTTATTTTTCTTTGTTTCCCCAGCACTTAATACAGTCCCTGGCACATAGTAAGTGGGTTTTTTTTAAATTTTCCAACTTATTTGTTTATTTTTAGTTTTCAACATTCATTTCCACAAGATTTTGAGTTACAAATTTTTCTCCCCATCTTTCCCCTACACCTCACCCCAAAATAGCAAGCCTACTGAATACCCCTTCCCCCAATCTGTTCTCTCTTATATCATCCCTCATTCCCCCCTCCAACTTTCTGGTAGAGCAAGATGGATTTCTATCTTATTTCCCAGTTGCATGTAAAAAGCAATTTAAAAAAAAAACATTTGTTTTTGAAACTTTGAGTCCCAGATTTTTCCCCTTCTTCCCTCCTCACCCATCCCCACCGGGAAGATAAGCAATTCAATATAGGTTGTCCATGTGTAGTTACGCAAAACATTTCCCTAGTAGTTATATTGTGAAAGACTAACTATAATTCCCTCCATCCTATCCCACCCCCAATTATTCCATTTTCTCCTTTCACTCTCTCCCCTTTCAAAAGTGTTTGCTTCTAACTATCCTCTCCCCCAATCTGCCCTCCCTTCTATCATCTCCTCTCTTATCCCCTTCTCCCCATTTTCCTGTAGGGTAAGACACCCAATTGAGTGTGTGTTATTCCCTCCTTAAGCTAAATTCAATGACAGAAAGGTTGACTCATTCCTTTCTACCTTCCTGCTCTTTCCCTCCATTGTGTTTTCTTGACCCTTTTATATGAGATAATTTATCCTAATCTATTTCTCCTTTTCTCCTTCTCCCAATATATTCCTCTCTCACCTCTAATTTTATTTTTTTAGACATCATCCCTTCCTATTCAACTCATCCTGTGCCCTCTGTCTATGTATACATGTACATACATAGGCACACAGTCACATATATATTTATACACACATACACCCTCCTATACATACATATATATGTATGTATACATGTATGCATATATATTCCCTTCAACTATCCTCATACTGAGAAAAGTCTTATGAGGTACAATTATCTTTTTTCCATATAGGAATATAAATAGTTCAACTTTAATAAGTTCCTTATCATTTCTTTTTCCTGTTTACCTTCTCATGCTTCTCTTGCTTCTTGTATTTGAAAATCAAATTTTCTTTAAGTTTTGGCTTTTTCGTAAAGAATGCTTGAAAATCCTGTAATTCATTGAATGACCATGTTTTCCCTGAAGCATCATACTCAGTTTTGTTGGGTAGGCGATTCTTGGTTTTAATCCTAGCTCCTTTGACCTCAGGAATATCACATTCCAAGCCCTTTAGTCCTGTAACGTAGAAGCTTCTAGGTCTTGTGTTATCCTAATTGTGTTTCCACAATACTCAAATTGTTTCTTCCTGACTGCTTGCAGGATTTTCTCCTTGACTTGGGAACTTTGGAATTTGACTTTAATATTCCTAGGAGTTTTCTTTTGGGTATCTTTTTCAAGAGGCAATCAGTGAATTATTTCAGTTTTTATTTTGCTCTCTGGTTCTAGAATATCAGGGCAATTTTGCTTGATAATTTCTTGAAAGATGTTGTCTGGGCCCTTTTTTTGATCATGGCTTTCAGGTAGTCCAATAATTTTAAAATTATCTCTGCTGGAGCTATATTCCAGGTCAGTGTTTTTTCCACTGAGATATTTCATATTTCCTTCTATTTTTTCATTTGTTTGGATCTGTTTTGTAGTATGTTGATTTCTCATAAAGTCATTAGCTTCCATTTGCTCCAATCTAATTTTGAAGGTATTATTCTCTTCAGTGAGTTTTTGAAATTCCTTTTCCATCTGGCAAATTTGACTTTTTAAGGCATTCTTCTCCTCATTGGCTTTTTGGGCCTCTTTTGCCATTTGAGTTAGTCTATTTTTTAAGGTGTTATTTTCTTCAGTATTTTTGGGGGTCTCCTTTAGCAGGCTGTTGACTTGCTTTTAATGATTTTCTTGCATTGTTCTCATTTCTCTTCCCAATTTTTCCTCCACTTCTCTTACTTGATTTTCAAACTCCATCTTGAGCTCCTCCGTGGCCTGTAACCAATTCATATTTTTCTTGGAAGCTTTTGATGCAGGAGTTCTGACTTTGTTGTCTTCCTCTCATTCCATGCCTAGATCCTTTTTGTCTCCAAAAAAGGGGATTCTATGGTCTGTTTGTTCTTCCTCTGCTTGCTCATATTGCCAGACAATTACTTGACTTTTGAGCTCTTTGCCATGGTAGAACTCTGCTTCCAGATTGCCGAGAGCTGTGTCCCAATTAGGTGGGGTTTTTGCAGCTGCCAGACCTATTAGGAGGGCACCCTCTCTGCAGCTTCCACAAGTTCTGGCACACTGGCCACACACCCCAGGACCACCACCCAAGACCATGGTCCAGATCCAAGCAGGTTAAAGGAAGAGTGATTACCCTCTGAATGGTCACTTGGTCCCCTTAGGATTTGTAGGCCAGGAACTTTGGAGGCAGCCACGTGGCAGCAGCTGCAGTCACCACGCCTCTGCTGGTTCTGCTGTGGGAGCATGGGCCAGATTGTGCTCTTCTCCACCCAGTTTCAACAAAGTGCCAGACTGACCTTTTACTGTCTTTTTGGCATTTATGGGTTGAGAAGTCTGGAAACTGCCACAGCTGCTGATGATTCACTCTCCTGAAGTTGCTCTGGCCGCTGCTGGTTGGGGCCACCCCAGGGCCAGAACCACGTGGTTCCCATGGGACTGTGCTCAGCTCCCAGCCTGGTGTGATAGACCCTTCTTGTTGGCCTGCCAGGCTGCTTTCAGCAGGAGATTTGTTTCTCTCTGTCTCTTTGTGGGTTCTGTAGCTCTAAAATTTGTTTAGAGTCATTTTTTTACATGTATTGGAGGTCGTAGGAGCTGGAGCTGCGTGGAGGCCCTGTTTTTACTCTGCCATCTTGGCCTCCACCCCCTACCCAAACATAGTAGGTGTTGAATAAATAAATGGCTAACTGACTACATTTCTCCTCCAGTACTGCCTACCATTCAAGCTTAGCGTTGTCCATTTCTATTTAAGTAGTGTAATGTCCTGTAGAAAATCTTCAAGACCTTGCCAAAAAGGATTCTGTGTCATTAGAGAAACATCTATCCCATGACAACTAGACTAGTTTTTCCTTAAGATACTGAAACGGTCCTGAGATTTAATTGTTTCAGGATTAATTGTTTCAAGGCTTGAAAAATTGATATAGCTTTCTGGTCACCTAAATGCAAAAGTCAGTACTGAAAGAATCAGATGTTTTACAAATTTCTTATTTCATTCTAATTCTGAAGCTAAATCTCCAAACCAGATTGAACCAGCCTTAGCTTAGTGAGATGGGAATGTCTGCTTTATTTGTATCACTAGTCATTGGATTATATTCATTGAGGAAGGAAAAACCAAAAGAAAACAGCCAAGGGTTCAGGCTCACTTACTCAAGTACTGTGATCATTCTTACCATTGGGGAGTAGGCAGTAGGGGATGGGGAGAGACAAGAAATCCCTCTTTTTTTGCCCCTTTATGAAGACTAAGTGAAAGGAAGTGCTGAAAGAGTCTTAAAAGAGAAAGGGAGCATGGTTCTTCCTTATTTTCTTTCTCTCTTTCTGTCTTTTTTTGTCATATATTCTTTAATTTGTCATCATGAAATATACTTATAACATGTTGTTTTTGTTGTTCAATTATTTAAGTCATGTTTAGCTTTTCATGACCCACCCCCCTTGGGAGTTGGTTTTGGGTTTTTTTTTTTTGGCCAAAATGCAGGAGTGGTTTGCCATTTTCTTCTCCAGTTCACTTTATAGATGAAGACTTGCCCAGGATCACACAGCTAGTGTCAGAGGTCAGATTTGAACTCTTAAAGGTGAGTCTTTCTGAGTTTACTGGCACTCTGTCCACTGTATCACCTAGCCGCCCGTAGTTATATCATATCTAGCCTTGAGTATAAGGGTTTTTTTTGTTTTGTTTTATTTTTTTAAGAATAAGACTTGGGGCTGCTAGGTGGTACAGTGCCAGCCCTGGAGTCAGGAAGACCTGAGTTCAAATCCGAACTCAGACATTTGATGACTAGCTATGTGACCTTGGCCAGGTCTCTTAGCCTGAACCCTCCCTTCCCCACTCCAAAAAAAAAAGGCTCTTTTTCCCCAATTAGTAAGTATTTAAAAGGCTAATCTATTTTTCCCATTACATACCACCACTGAGCAAATTGTTAAAAAAAAAAAGGCCCCAAAGCATAGCTACATAGCTCAGCAAAATAAATTCTCACATAATCAGTGTTCAAAAGTATGACCTTCTGCATTTTAAGTTAATTATCCTCCTGTCAAGAGATGAGTGACATATTCTGTGTTCATTATTTTGGATTCATGGTTTGGGTTGTTGAGAGTTCTAAAGTCTTTTAAAATTTTCTCTATAATATTGTTATCATTGCATATATTACTATATCTGTGCTTACTTTAACCTGCATCAGTACAAAAAGGTCTTCCAATTTTACTCTTAAATGATCCATTTTTTTCATTTCTTATGGCATAGTAAACATTGTATTCATATACCACAATTTATTTAGCCAATTCCCAATAGGATGACATCTGTTATTTCTAATTTTTAGTTCACACACACACACACACACACACACACACACACACACACAAAACCAGCTATAAATATTTTTGTAAATCCTTTCATATATTCTTTGCTTTCTTTTGGGGGCAGGGGAATCAACCTGGATTGGGGAAGGCTACAGTCCTAATGGTACTATAGCTGGAACAAAATATGATAACTTTCTAGACATAGTTCCAGGAATGATGGGACCAAGTCATGCTCCTCCAACAGTGCCCTAATGTACCTGTTTTCCCACATCCTTTCCAACATTTGTCATTTTCTTCTTTTGTCATCTTCTCCAGTATGAAAAGTATGAGATGGAACCTCAGAGTTGCCTTAATTTGAATTTTTTAGTAGTGATTTAGTATTTTTTCAAATGATTTTTGATAGCCTGCATTTCTTCCTTTGAAACCTAGCTGTTCATATCTTGGGTGATGGTCTTTGTATAATAGGGGAATGGTCTTTGTATTATACATTTGAATATGTTCCTTATATATCTCAAATGTGGGACCTTTTTCAGAAAAAGCTGTTGTTGTCACCACTGAAATTATGGTAAACTGGGACACAAAGTTCTGAATATGTTCAATTTATTGGCAGGGCTATTAATTACCAATAAAAAGGGTCACTTGACTCCTCAATCAGCCAAAAGACCACAAGAGAGGGTCTATTAGCCTTCATCCAGTTTTGGGAAGTACAGGGTAGCAGGGAACAGGAAGTATAAAACAAGATGATTGGCTACAGAGTCTGAAGCATCATAAATGATGGAAAACACTATGATTGGATGGAGATCTAGAAGGAAGGGCTAACAACAAATCCTCCTTCTATCTTGTTGCTAGTACTGTTGGAAAGCACCATATCACAAGTAGCCTTTATTGGCTAATGGCACAGCTGGCAGTCACAAATAACCATAGTTTGTGAGTATCTGATAAACCAATAGTGGATTCTTTCCAGCCAGAAGGGGGTTACTAAAAATAGAGTTCAAAAAGTTGAATGATAAGAGAAGACTCTCTAGTTGTCACCCAGGGACACCATTACCCAAATTAGTTTAATATATCAGACACTCAAAGGGTCCTATATTTGACCTTAAAATGAGACTTTTCACCTGTGCATACTAATTATTTTTTAAGAAGCTTTGTCTTTGACCCAGTAATACCACTTCTGGGGTTGTATCCCAAAGAAATAGAAGTGGGAGGAAGACCCATATGTACAAAAATATTTATTGCAGCTCTCTTTGTGGTGGCAAAAACCTGGAAATTAAGGGGATACCCATCAATTGGGGAATGGCTAAACAAGTTGTGGTATATGAATGTAATGGAATACTATTGAGCTATAAGAAATGAGGAAGAGATGGACTTCATATTTACCTGGAGAAGCTTATGCACACTGATGCTAAGTGAGAAGAGCAGAACCAAGAAAAATTTGTACCCAATTACAGACACATCATATGTGTGATGACCAGCTTTGATAAACTGGACTCTTCTCAGAAACACACAGTTATAAGACAACTTGAAAAGTCTCAGGATGGAAGAAGATGTCTAAGTTCAGAGAAAGATCTAGAAAGAACAGTCTAAATGGAGACTGAAGCAATCTACATGCTATCGTTCTTTTGCATGTTTGGTTTTGTTCTTTCCCATTGTTCACACCATTGGCTACAACCCTTCTATACAACCAGACTAATGTCCAGTGTGAAAGTATTTGCCGATCCTATACTTGAGTGCGTGCCACCATGGCCGGGGGGGGGGGGGGGAGGGGGGAAGGGAGGGAAAAGAAAGAGGGAGGGAAGAAAATTTGAAACTCAAGGGACTGTGGAACTGAATCTTGTGAACTAAAAGTAAATAAACAAATCAATTTTTTAAAAAAAGGAAAAAATAAAAAGTAAAATAAAAATTTTGAAGGTGTAAAAAAAAAAGTAGCTTTGTCTTTGGTGTTTATTATCTTTGTGTCTGTCTTGTGGTGATAACCCCTCATTTTAATGAGATTGCTTTTAGAAAGTTGTGCTCATGGAGTCAAGAGGGAAAACCTTAACGGCAAATGCTTCTCTGTTTCTCTCTGTGTCCTATAAACTAACTTTTTTCCTGGAAAAAAGAATGTGAACCTTTCTAATCAGTTCTATAAGTCTTCAGAAAGATAGTCTCCCTTTCTATATTTCTAAGCTCTAACCAATTTTGTAGACAGAAAGACAGATAAGATTAAAGGAAATCTTTCCCCGAAGATAACTTTATGACATCATAAACTGATTATAAACATTGTAAACTAAGTTTAAAAACTAAGTTCTATACTGTGAATTTCCAAATAGTGATTTGAATGCTTTTATACGTACTGAAATATTTTGTTTTGGGTTACATTCTTTAGAATTTATTTTAAGGAACTTAAGACCGTAGCTTTCAGTGTTACATGGACCTTTTATCGCTCTCCACCTGGAAAGTGACAGATTTGTTGTTTTAATTCAGGGGGAAGGTTTCAGAGAAAAGGGAACTGAAGGTAGTTTGAAAGAAGTTAGAAAAACAGAGAAGAAAAATATGTTGCAGTTTGAGTGGCTGTGCCATTTAAGAACAGCCTGTTATTAACTCTCTTCTGGTTTCCAAAAGAAGAAAAAAGTTTGTGTAAATTAGGAACAACTGAAAAAGAAGTTTTGTTAGACAGGTACATCTAATTAGATTCTTGGGAGTTTTACAAATTAAATTTTAATACAAATCAAATTGGAAAATAATTTTTATGTTGTTATATGTTTTACAATTAGAAATGTAGTTGTAAATTATATTAGACCCTGATTTCAGTATGGATGTTAACTGCAGTAAATTTTGAAAATGGGAGTAAGAACAAAGGTAAGGAAAATCTGAACCAACTTCTCTACCTCTCTTTCCTGGGATGGGGTGGGGTGTGGGAGTTTATATCTCTGAGAGCTACTTAGCATCACAAAACAACAGATGATAGGAAGGAAAGCTAAAATTTAAAGTCAATTAGCCATTTGAATTTTAAGAATTGTCTTGCTTCTTGTCCATGAAAAGAAAAGTTTATTTAAAGGAGCAGCTTGAATGTGAGTAAAATTTAATTTGGAAAAATACTTTGGGTTACTTTTGTGAATGATATAATTGCCCTTAATTGTTATTTAAATAGACCAGGCATCTGTAGGTTGTTAACTAGGGCTGAAAGAACTTGGGCCCTAGGGGGGCGGAGCCAAGATGGCGGCGTAGGAGCAGCAAGGTACGGCAGCTCCCACACAGCCACCTCAAAATACCCATAAAATATGACTCTAAACAAATTTTAGAGCTCTAAAACCCACAAAAATACAACTCCCGCTGAAGGCAGCTCAGCTAGGAGGGACCATCTCAGCACTGGGAGCCGAAACCAGCCCAGCCTGAAACCACAGCTTGGCCCTGGGGGCGGCCTGACTAGCCAAGCCGAGCCAGACTGAGCCAAGCTGCAGCTGGAACTTCAGGAGAGCGGATCTGCGGCAGCTGTGGCAGTTTCCAGAATTATCAAGCCATAAGAAAAAAGGACTAAGTGAAAGGTCAGTGGAAATTGGCTAAAATTGGGGGAGAAAAGCAGGTCCAGCCAAACTGCTTCCAGGGCAAGGAGGCAGCAGAAGCAGAGGCCCTGCAGCCGCCTCCACATTGCTGCTTCAGAGCTCCTGGCCTGCAGACTGCAGGGGGGGCCAAACAATCGTTCAGAGGCCAAGTGCCCTTGTGTTGAGCAGCCTGGATCCAGATTGTGGTCTTGGGTGGTGGTCCTGGGGTGTGTTTTCAGTGAGCCAAAGCTGGTGGGGGCTGCAGCAGCCTCCTAAAAGAACCGGCAGCTGGGAAAACCCCAGCAATTTGGGACAGAGCTTTCCCCTCTGGAAGCAGAGTTCCACAGAGCTAAAAAATCGTTGACTGACCAACCATGAGCAGGCAAAGGAAGCAAAGTAAGAACAGCA
>CM053581.1:423181198-423199074 GCA_028627135.1 Pseudochirops cupreus
CACATGTACAGCCTGTATTTAATTGCTTGTCCTTCCAGTGGGGGTGGGTGATGAGGGAGGAAGAGAAAGAATCTAGAATTTAAAGTTCTATAATAAAATATTAAAAATATATATGTATGTATATGTATATATCTCTTTATATATGTATGTATATATAGATATATACACACTATTATTATTATTAACTACATCCAACCGGGACTTAAAATACACAGGCATGTGGTAGGGAGATCCATCCTGCCCTAACGGAAAGTCAGAGGGGTGATGGGGGAGGACATAAGAGAGAATAGACTGGGGGAGGGGTTATACACTGGGATGGCTGTTTTGGGGTGGTGGGTAGGGGAAAGATGGGGAGAAAATTTGTAACTCAAACTCTCGTGGAAATGAATAATGTAAACTAAAATAAATAAAAGTTAAAAAAAAGAAAAAAGAAAACAAAAATAAATAAAAATAAAAAAAAATTAAAAAAGAACTTAGCCCCCCCCCCCCCCTCTCCTGAGCCTCAATAGAAGAGATAAACTGCTGCTAGCCTTCTGCTTTATATTCTGTAGTACAGACCTACTAGCCCTCTCGATGCTACCACTTCTGTTACCCCTTCTGACTACACCCAGCTTAAGGAAAAAAAAAAAAACTTGTGCGGTGACGTTATAAATGTAGTAGAAATTAGATAAGACCATGCATTTATAAGCTCTTTAGAACTGCAAAGGCATTGCAATTAATTTGGGTTGTGTAGAAAATTTTTTGGTCCAAAATTGTAAAGGAGAAATTAAGTGCAGTAAAGATGCGTTTTATAGATAGTCTGGGAAATGAAAGGGAGGAAGCAGATCAGAATATAAAAGGAGAACAAGAAAGGTCCAGTTTTGCAGGACTTTAATAAAAACCCTCTAGAGAAATATATATATATATATATATTATGTATATATTTATATATTTATATATTTATAAATTTATAAATATATGTGTTGATATGTATATGTATATGTATATATATATATGTACTGATAATCATTAAATATCATATTTTGGCCAAAGTCTGAATTAATCAAACAGACTGCTTTGCCTCGTTTTAAAAAGACTCTTTTTTCTGTGTCAGCAAACCCAGAGACCAGATAAGGCTGGGAGTAGGATTTAAAGCAGGCATTCAGAGATCATAAATTCCAAACAGACCCAGTTTTGTCTTGCTCTTGGAGAACACCTCTCCTCATGTCAACAAACCAAAAGAGGCCGACTTTATGGCCCTTAAGGATGAGACCCTCAACTCAAGGCATTAACTTGAGTAATGGGACTTTTTCTCATCTTGATATTTTCTGAACATATACCATGTTATGGAATGTTAATGGTAAAGAAAACAGATATTCTGGATCATAATTTCAGTTGACACTTTGTCAACTCTCTTGTTTTATTGTATTTACCATTTATTCAATTAAGAAAATTCCTTTCTCATACAACGATTAAACATTTATGGGGATTATAAATTTGTGTGACCCAGCCACCCTGGATTGGGATGGTCCTAAAATGTAATTAAGCTCTTTCATCCTTTTGTTCATCAGTCGGGACTCAGCTCCTGCACTCCTTGTACAAGTTTCTCTAGCTTAAGGGAATAAAATGAGAAAACTGTAAATCACTATTTGTTTGTCTCCTTTAACCATACTTTTTAAAGTCTGACAGTACGTACATATGTATGTAGGTGTGTATGTATTTCTCTCTTTTTATTTATGTATTACCATATAATGTTGTTTTATTATATAATATTATATGTCATATTCTGTATATCATATTTTTATATATTATTATATATTATTCATATTTATTTACAAATGTAAATGGAGAGAGAAAAATTTTGAGCACATGGGGTTTGAAAGCAAAAGGGGTTTAGAGTCTTGAAAAAAGAGGTTTTAGGGAGGTTTTTGATCTCTTGACATAAGAAAGGTATGAGTCAACCAGACTAATATACAATTTGAAAATATTTGCAGATCCAATACTTGATTGCATGCCGCCATGGGGGGGGAGGGAAAGAGAGGGGAGAAAATTTGAAACTCAAGAGATTATGGAACTGAATCTTGTAAACTAAAAGCAAATAAACAAATCAAATTTAAAAAAAAAGAGAGGTATGAGTAATTTTGTGGAGTTATTCTTTATGATGTGGAAACTATAGTAATATATTTGCAATATAGAATTATTTGAAAATTCTAAATTATTTGAAGATACTAAAATTCTGTCCTTGGAGGACCATCAGAAAGTTATATTTTAATTGTTATGTGAGGAATATAAAATTCTTATGTACTCTAAAGAGATAGATGAGAAATCAAGACTACTACTTTAAATCTTTGGCAATAGACAGAGAGACTATAATGTAAAATACTGGGAGTTACATGACCCTTCTGAAAATTGAGGTTTTGATTTCGTGATTGTAAATCCAGATTTAATGTAGAAAAGGTTTGTCCTAAAACTAAATTATAATGTGGTTTGGCATTAAGGCAAAATGCTGAAAGACATAGATCAAGAAAAATATGAGTTAAAAATCCAGTCTCTGTAAATTTGTTGGCTGTGTGATTTTAAGGCAAGTAACCTCATATCTATTTACCTCAGTTTACTACCCTCTAAAGGGGATAAAAATAGCACCCACTTCCCAAGGTTGTTTTGAGAATCACATGATTGCAAAGTGTTTAACATAAGACCTAGCATATGGTAAGCACCTTATAAATGTTAATTATTGTTATTTCTTTAATTGAATGCAATTGCTTTGTGCTAAATTACTCTGTACTGGATTTTAGATGTGATTGGTATAAAACGTCAAAGGTGATAAAGCTGAATGATTTTCTGAGTGGGAGAGACGATTAATTATGAACCCCTACTCAAACTCTAATCATTATTAGTCAGTTCATTATGATTCTATAAAGGGTAATGATTATCAGCTATTATTTTGCTATACTCAGCTTCTAACATGTATTTAGTCAGTCATCTAATAATAGATATAAGAATAAGCAATATATTAATTCATATTTTGTATAAATCACATAGTAATATAGGTCTAATAAAAGGGCCCCTATAATAGGCCTCAAACTTTAAATAATGTTTACCACTTGTTTACCAGCTATGGAGCTTACTTGCATAACTGCAGGCATACTGACACAGATATCTCTATCCTACTTTGCTCAAATTCCATGACCAAACCAAGTATGGGTGGCATGACATGAAAAGGTCTCTCTTCTCCCAACATTTATACACTCTCATGGCTACCCCATCCCTGATCTGTTCTTGGATTGTATGCATGACTTAAACCCTCTCCTCTTGCCAAGTCTAAGGAAGAGCCTATCTATCCTGTGACCACCTAGTCAGCAGAGATATTCCCTGCTTCACCCAACCTGTGACCCTGCTGATGGTTGTTTAGCTTATACATCTTTTATCAGCCAATGAGGCTCGGTACTTTGTATAGCCTTTTTAAAATGTTTAGGCAATAAATCTGGTATTAAGCTTATAAAAATAAGTCTCTGGAAGGAAGGGATATCTCAGACCATGAGGGAAGTTTGGGATCCACTTCATTAGAGGGGTCCAGGGCTCTTTAATAAAGTACTTAGGCTTGGAGTTCTGCCTCAGTATCTCTTTTAGTCCTTTGGAGTGCTTTTTGTCCCCATATAAGATAATTCGGAAATGTATTAATTGACTTGATGTCATCTGACAATAAGTTTTGCTTTCATGTTTTAAATACATGATATTGTGAATATTCTTATTGTGTCTCTAAATTTTCTTGAATTATAAATTCTGGGCAACCATTTTATAAGAAATAATATCAAGAGGATGACAAAATAGTGTCATTGGAGAATTTAACTCCTTTTGATTTAGCTACTGTGAAATTATTAAGTTATTGGAGGCTATTATTATAATAAAATCTATTAAGCATTTGATTGGGTATATTTTAAAAGGGAAGAATAATAATTGCTTATTTCATGAAAAAAATAGAGGGAAAGAGGTACCTTGTAAAATCTCCTTATTTGTAAACTTGTCAAATTTCTTGGGAACATCTGCTTGGGCAAGGTCATAAAATCTTCCCTGTAAAAGAACTTGCGAATTGGTTTACTGAGAAAATGAGATTCCCTCTTCCATTACAAACATTCCTTGACAAAGCAAGGAGAATTTACAATTTCATTTATAATATTGAAATGATTAGTTCCATAAAACTTTAACTCAGTCAAAGGACCACACTTGAGGACCTAGAAGGCCACATGTGGCTTTGAGGTCACAGGTTTCCCACCCTTGATTTATGTGATGATTTTTTATAATGAAAATTATAAAGTTATACCTGGAATAGTATATATTGAAGTTACATCTTGAGCCAACTTAGTTTCAAACAGAATGTAGTCTATACAATATCTTAAGAGATGGATATATGTTAGAATGGAGATTTTCAGTGGGTGCCATCTCTAGTCATCCTGATCTACATCTTTCCACTGGACCCAGATGGGAGCAAAAGTGAGGCTTGTTACTTGGCACAACCCTCCCTCACTTAAATCCAATTGAATTGCAAATCATGGCATCACCTGCCTGATATCGTGGTCCTCTTTAAGAATGAAGGACAAACAACAACCTGTAAGTAGTTTGAACTGACCCACTGGGGATCCAACTGGTCAGTTCCTATTGGGAAATACAGTTCCTTCCTTCCTTACATTCCTCCTTCTTTCCTTCCTTCCTCCCTCCCTTCCTTCCTTCCATCATATTCTTGATGTCATGGTCCTCTTCAAGAATAAAGGGCAAACAACAAGATTTGTAGTAATTAGACACTGTTTTTGTTTTAATTAATAATCATATATTCACTATGTAGAATTACAGAATGTAATTATTTTCTTGATTGCTAATGAATTTTTTTTAACACCAGAATGAGTTTAAACTACAAAAGAAGAAAAGTATTTTGAGTGATTTTTGTGTATGAGTGGTGTTGTTGCTGCTAAGTTGCTTTCAGTCATATCCAACCCTTTGTGATCCCATTTGAGGTTTTCTTGGCAAAGATAATTAAATGGTTTGCCATTTCCTTCTCCAGTTCATTTTATAGATGAGGAAACTAATGGTTAAGTGACTTGCCCAGGGTCACACAGCTAGTAAGTGACTGAGGTCAGATTTGAACTCAGGTCTTCATGACTTCAAGCCTGGCACTCTATTCACTGTTCTACCTCACTGCCTGGTTATTTTTTTGGAGGGCCTGGTAAATTATTATTGCTAACTAAATTTTTGCAATAACAATAACTGTATCCTGCTCTAAGCTATGAGTAGTTAAACTTTGCTGTTTGAAGTAAAATCTCATGGGACTATAATCTGATATTATTCTGAGTTTTGAATCAAGGAATGATTGTCTGAATGACCATTGCCAGTAATATGCCATTTGAGAGAAATGCCACAAACTGATCAAAGAGAATATGATCTGAGAATTTCTATAGGTGGATGTCTCTACCTAAGAAAGGTTGAGAGAATGACCATGGCTTGGACTAAGGTAGGATCTTTTTGAGTTGATTTCCCCATTGTGTGATTTTCTTTCCAAACAGGAATGTTTTCCATGTGATAATCCTGAGCCTGACTCTAATACCCTGTGGAAAATGGGAAACTCTGCTATGTTATTAGATGTTCTGAATAGTAAATACAATTCTTACCTAAAGGCAGGCATAACTTATCCAATTACACCTATGTTGAGTCATTCTGTGCCCTTAGGCTTAGACCTGGAGGACCAGTATTCCTTTCATAGCAAATCTTTCTAATCAGGGCAGGTAAAGCTGTATTTTTTTTTAACATAATGAATCTTGTTGTAACACTCTAGTACCTCTGCATTGCTATAATAGGATCCAAGTATAAAAGATCTTACTGTTTTTAATCTTCATTTGTAGGCAACTAAATAAATCAGTTCTTGAGGTTTTCATCCTCTTGCTAATTCTTATAGAAGATAAAGTACTTGAACTATCTTAGAATGGTATCAGAATAATTAGACAAGGATGAAGAAGTTTATTGGACAAAGATAGTAATTAATTAGTAAGGTTAAACTCAGAAACATCTTCTGTTAGGTTATAAGGGAAAAAATGTCCATGTAATCAGTTGTGTTAGAGAAAAGTAATTTATGAACTATCTTATGTTACCTCAAAGGGAAATTCAAGTTTACTTAGTTTTATTATTTTATTTGGGATTAACACTTATGTGTAGACCATGTCCTGAAGTGTAAGCAATTAACATCTAGACAGTTCATTTGAGATATACACTGCTTTCGGTGTATAATCTGAGATTAAGTGTTTGTGCTGTGATTAATCATTCTTGTTATTCTTATATTAACCAGTAAGGGGAAATTGTGACAAGCCTATAGAGCATTCAACAAGTTATAGCAGAGGCACAGCTACTCATTCCAGGTGATCCCTGATGGAATTCCTCTTCTTGGTTCACTTGGCTGCTGAGAAATAGCCTATTAGCAGCCCTTGGTAAATGGGCCCTCATTGTCCTATTAACCATGTTGCAAAAACAAAACAAAAGAAAAATAAATGAAAAAAGTGTGTTTCTGTCTACACTCAGAGTTCATCAATTCTCTTTCTGGAGGTAGATGGCATTTTTCATCATAGGTGCTTTGGAATTGTCTTGGATCTTTGGTTAGAGTAGCTAAGTCTTTCACAGTTGATGGTCATTACAACATTGCTGTTACTGTATATAATATTCTCCTGGTTTTGCTCATTTTACTTTGTATCAGTTCATATAAGTCTTTTTAGATTTTTCTGAAACCATCCCACTTTTCATTTCATTTTTTTTTTTTTGCTTTTTGGAGGGGGGAAAGTAAGGCGATTGGGGTTAAGTGACTTGCCCAAGGTCACATGGCTAGTAAGTATTAAGTGTCTGAGGTTTGATTTGAACTTGGATCCTCCTGATTCCAGGGCTGGTGCTTTATTCACTGCAATACCTAGCCGCTCCCTTTTCATTTCTTATAGCACAATAGTATTGCATCACAATCATATACCACAACTTGTTTAGCCATATGGGCATCCCTTCAATTTCCAATTTTTTGCCACCACAAAAAGAGCTGCTATAAATATTTTTGTACATATAGATCCCTTTTCTTTAATCTCTTTGGGATAAAGACCTAAAACTCGTATTGGTGGGTCAAATGATGTGTACAAGGTGATGTACCAAATGATATAGCCCTTTGGACATAGTTCCAAATTGTTCTCCACAATGGAGAACTGGCTACATTCATTCTATCCTATCAATTGGTAAGTATTTACCTGTTTTATGCCAGGCACTCTGTAGGCATTGTAGATACAAGTACAAAGAAAGTAATAATCATATTCTCAAGGGGCTTATATTCTAACAGAGAAAATAACATGAACATAAAAGTGTACAATGCAGAATCTGCTGTTGATCCCAGGAAGGTCTTGGGAATTCTTTTTTTCCCTCTCTGCTGTTAAGGAATGTTAAGGGGTGCCCTGAACTTGTCTTTTTGATTTGCCATATTTTCCAGAAGCAGTAGTATGCAGGAGGTCCTCAATGTGTCAATGATGAAGCACCCTGCCCTGAGCTGACAAGGTGTTGTTTGTATCCCAAGCTGTACTTCCTTGTGTACTTGGGAGTCAAGAGAGGCACCAATCGATGTGCACTAGGCTGAGAAACTGCCTATGCAGCTTGGACCCTTGTAGATAAGCAGACCATTATATCTTCATGATCTAGCAGTTCCCAAGCGGAAAAAATGTTGCTGTTGCTATCACTTTACTCCTCCCCTTGGGGTTTTTTCTTTTTCCTTTTTTTACTGCACCTTTTCCCCTACCATCCATGCCCCTTTAAAGGGGAGATTTTTGTTTCTTCCTCCTTCCTTATGTGTGGGATAAAGAGATCCCTAAATAACTTGGAGACAGCTCAAGGTGAAAATAGAGAAAGGTCTCTTTATTAAAATCTCGCAAGAAGCGGGCAGTCCAACCACTGAACAAAAAATTCCAGGGGGGGAGGGCCAAAGCCCCAGGGCAGAAGGGTTAATTTATGCTAGTCTGGTGGGTGGGGGGGTGTTTGGGAGGGGTTAAGGGAGGAGTTTGGGAGGAGCCAAGGAGTGACTAATACTTAAAGGAACACGCACCCTTCACATCAGCTGTGCATGTGCTTTGCCCATAATTCACTGAGAGAAATCAGGAGAGGGGCTAGAGAGGAGGTGTGGTTTTTGCCTTGACACATCACTAGGTAACTTTTGGTCAAGGATGAATGACATAAGTCCAATATAGCTGCTGGGAGGATAGGCTTGATGTGCCAAGTTTGGAAGCTAGACTGATTAGGGGTTTCAAGAGGTCCCATCTTGGGAGTGAGTCATCTCTGATAGTGTTTTTCAAGGTTCCTAAGCATCTGGCCACTAAGAACAAAGAGGTTGTGTATTTCTCTAAGAATACTTTGATGATTGATTCATGGGAAACTATCTAACAGACCTACTGCTAGCTTGGGAAAAGACTTTGAGGCTGGGGACAGGGGAGAGGCAGAGTTAATGCCTTTATGGCTGAAGGCAAGTGTGACTTTTACAGCTCAATTGGACAGGCTTATTACCAACTGACATAGGTGCCCGAACACAAGTGAGATTTTACAAACTGAGGTTACAACAAAGCATCTCAGATCTTATCATTCCCCCTTAATGGATAAGACACAAATTCATTTGGGGACAAGGGATGAAGGTCTCAACTTCCCAAGCTGCTTCATGCTGAAAAAGGTTGTAGTGCTGTCCCTGTCTCAGAAGTAGGGGGTCCATCAGTCAAGGGGCAGGGGGCTGCAGGCAATGTCCAGAACTCAGCAGGTGCCAGATCCAAATGTGTTGGACCTAAAAGATACAAATCTAGCAAAGTGAGCACACGAACAAGAGCCTAAAAGAAGTAGGAAAATGACCAGAGGTAGAGTGAGTATGGGCTAGTATAATCTATTACTCAGACTATTTAACTGTCCTTAATATCTCTACCTACTACATAGACTAAGTGTCTCATAAAATGTTTTTCACTGACATAATTGTAGACCTTAAACAAAAGAGGTTTCTGACTTAAACCTCACAACTGAATAGCAGACACACATCCTTGTTTCACAAAGCTTGTCTATCCTCTAAAAGAGATACTTCAGAAATTGAATCTTTTACATATACACTCAGTTACAAATGTTAACTTTTGCTTAGTTCATGGAATAGCCACAAATCCATATTGGAATAGCAAACACTGTTCTGCTTTACAACCTATTACATCGATTTAGCAATAATCAATTGAAAACTTTATAAACCTTCAGAAATTGTCACATAAGATTTTCTAACAGTAAGGGAGATCAAAGTAACACAAAGAGAAACAACACAAATCAATAATTTAAAGCTGTAGCGGTTCCTGTGCAGGCCTGGATCCTTGGAGAAGCTAGAGATGCCATCTGCATCTGATGTCGTCTTTTCCAGGTCCCTTGGCTCAGAAGTTCACTCCAGAGCAAGGGATATTCAGTCAGGCCTGATAGGGGGCTCACAGAGACATGATTTAATACCAAGGGCACATAGAAATGGTTCAGTTTAGCCACACAGGCTAGGTACGTTACAATAAAGTTTCACAAACAGTTACAACACTCCATCAAAAAAAAAATCCAAGCTTTTGATCTTATTACCAAACATGCTCAAGGTTTGAGTTTCCATGATAGAGAAACCTTTGAAAGCCAATCTTATACAAGTATATATAGTTCTTAGACGAATCAATATGATCCTGTTGCTTTCCTCAACATTTTAGAATCAAGTTATAAATCTTTCTGCTTCCTAAAAATACTCCCTCACACACTCTCAACATACTTAAACCTTTCTGAAACTGATATCAATTATCTGGAGACAGGAGGGGCTTAGATAAACCCTCATTTGTCCCCAAACCTTCTTATCTGTCTTTCCAAAGCCCTCAAAACCATTATTTGGTTTATTTAGCTTCCCTTACATTTGTTATCCACAAAACAAGATGGTTCATATCTTTTACTGACTACTTGCTCTGATCATAGAAACTTGCTATAGAAGGGATAAGCAGGGACATATGACATTCCAAATATGACAGGATAAAACATCCTTAGCTCTGTTTAAATTCAGATAAAGTCACAGATTTACATCCATGCAGTATGGGTGCCACCTCACAGCTAGACTCAGGAATAGGGGGGCAATGTTCCTTTTCAAAGGATTTCATGGGTAAACTGAGCCAGAAGGGGTCCCATCCCAGTTGAGACTATGACTGCCCCTTCGGCCTTTACCAGATGTAGACTTCCACTTGTTAACAGCATAGGATCACACTCCTCTGAGTAGCTTGTGGCATTTGATGCAGGCACTGACTTATGCAGACAACCATACCCAAATTCAAACTCCAAACAAAATTTAGTTATGGTCCCAAATGCCTTTTACCTCAAACAGCAAGTCTCATTAATCACAGCTTAGAGCCAGTTCTCTTGTTTATTCATTTTCCTTATGGCCCTAAGGCCAAAGGCTCTATATATTTTAGCAAATGAGAGACCACACTTCATCCTACACACTTAGTTATATTGTTATAAATATGTAAACTTCTTTATGGATTATGAACTCTTTGGGTTCCACATATGTGTCCATTTCTCTTATAATAAACCTAGTTTTCATGTAAATTTCATGAAGTTGTGATTGTTTATTGACACTTCTAAAGCACTCCTCTTAATTCTGAAACTATACACATGGACCCAAGTTTAGCCCTAGGAGGAACCTAATTCTATAGAGAGAAGAATCAGGCTGTATTTCTTAAACTATCTGTATCTTTATGCCCTGCTCTGGAACCCTGAGGAGAATTCTTAAAACTTAAAGTTTGGCCCATGTACAAGTTCTCCCTAAGAAGGAAAGAGCAGAAAAGTATTCAATGTATGATATGATTCAGGTATAGGAAAGTTATTTCCTTCACAGAAAAAAAATTGCTTAATACAAGGGATTCAAGAGCACATATTTACAAAGTCTAAAACAAGCAGCAAAATTCCAAAAGACTCATGACAGAAAATGCCATCCACTTCCTGAGAAAGAAATATGGAGCCTGAATGCAGATCAAAGCAGAATTATTTTTCTTTGTTTTGTTTTGTTTTATTCTCATGGTTCCTCCCATTTGTTCTAATTCTACTCTGTATACTGAGAAATTCAAAGGTCAAGTAAAAGAAAAAAAAATGTATGTGTTTTCTCCCGACTAGATTATGAGCTCCTTGAGAACCCAGGCAGTTTGTTTTTGATTTTTTGTTCTTCCTGTGTGTGCCTAGTGATTACTTGTTAAATGAATGAATGAAAGAACATGAATTCATTCTCCATCATCCCTGACATGAACATTTAACTTACTGATCTATCATTTTGAGAACTATTTCTCAAGGCATTTTTAAGTTTTTCATTCATTTTTCAGACAGCTTTAACTCTTGGGAGGTTTTTACTTAAGTTGAACTTATTCATTATTTTAGTTAGTAATGTCCTTTCAAACTCCATAGGGTAAATATAACATCGCCACTGACTGCCTTTCAAATACTTCAAGACAGCTATTTCGTCTCCTCTTAACTTTGCCTTTTCTCCTTAGGGCTAAATCCAGTTCTTTAAACTTTTCGTCATATGGCAGGTATTAAAACTGGGTGACCTCCTATGTCTATGAAATAAGAATGGATCTTTACACAGGACCATGGTTATTCTACTATTGATGAATTCTGTTTGTTAATATTCCTTCTAAAATGTAGTGCCTGGAAGTATTTTGTGAGGAGGTCTAAGAAACTGGGATAATTTACAATGACTCATTGCAATGTAAGGGGTGAATAAATGCTTCTTGGGTACTGAATTAAAGAAGTCAACCTCCTCCACTAAAAATTGCAGAAGCTTTCAAAATGTTATAAAATTTAAAAATAAATTTGTATATGTAGTATATTTAAATACATATTATGTAAATAAAATGCTCCCATTTTTCCATCAATGCAAATCTCACCTCACACTTTCTTAGCCAGATTCTGTACTAATGGATGACAGTTATAGATACACATTCTCTGAAGACATATTGATAGGCCCTTTTTTAAAAATTTCAACTAACAAAACACCAAAATTCGACATTCAGACCCAACCACTAGGAGGCAGTGGCTCATTCAAATTTGCAGTTTCTACCAAACTGGAATTAAAATGGAAGGGAACTGGTCCAGCGTGGGAAAACTACAAATCCCAGCGGGCACCGGGAGCGACCTTTACCCGAGATGCCCCCAGGACTCCGAGCTCGGCGATAGGTCCGCCAGCGTCCCCACCGCTCTGCCGGCTCGCGTTCCCTGCGCCGTCATCCTCGAGTCCCCCTCCCATCCTGCGCAGGTGCCGACTTGCGGCGAGGGGAAAGCTGTCAAGGTAGGACGCCCGGTGAACAAGATGGAGCTGCGGAATGCGGACGGCTCATTGGGAGAAATTGGTGAGTGCGCCGAGGCATAAAAGAGAGGCTGAGGGGGAAGCCGGGTGAGCCCCTCTGCGGGGCTGGGAGTGAGCGCGCCATCGGGCTCGGTCACCTGTACAGTGGTGTGCTCAGGGACGATGGAAAGTCTCATCTCCCTGGGTCCCAACTTTTCTTTCCATTCGTTACCCGAAGGAAGTGTGGATCCCCCCTGAAATATGAGCGTCTTTGCATATCGGAAAGAGCAGCACAGCTGAACTCCAGATGCTGGGGGCGGGGCGGGAGGGAAGATGTGAGTGGAGTGGGTTTTGTAAAGCAGCGGATCGTTAGAAGATGCTTAAAAATGCTCTTGTTATTCCATACATTGGAGGCCAAGGTATGGTCCTGAAATACAATTTCTCAGCCTCAGTTTTCTCATCTGTGAAATGGAGTTAACATCACTTACCTCACAGTGTTATGAGGATCCAATGAATTAATATTTGTGAAGTGATTCACAAACCTTAAAGCGCTGATTAAATGCTAGTTATTATTTTGATTCCTCTGGTAAATGTAAGCCCTTAAGGTGGGGTTACACGGAACAAATTCTTGTTGAATTGAATTATGTCGTAATATTGAATATCTTTTGCCACGTGAAAGAATATTTGTTCAATCTCCAAATAATCTTAGAGCAGTCACTTCTTTGGAGAAAGGGGTATTCATTCTTTAAGGAGGAAGCGTGGTGTAATAGGAGAACTGAAAGAAGACTGGGTTTGGATCTTGTTCATGCTGCTGCACCAGGTGCCACTCGCCTGACTTCTTAAGAGCGGCCTCCTTGGGCTCTTCCTTGGAAAGGCTTTATAAACCTTAACGTTATATACATGTGACTTACTATCCAACAAGCACATGCTGGTGTTTAATACTCAACCAAACAAGTTAACATTATAATCTCTCTGAGAAAGTATTTTTATACAACTGAATGTTGAACGAATAAGTACTTAAAATACATAATTTAAAAAAATTAAATGTTTATCTTTACATTCAGTCATAGTTTTGTTCCTTTCACCTTTTCTCACTAGAAGAGTGGATGAGAGTATTCTGAACTCATGAAGTTTAATGTTTAGTTTATTCTTTTTGAGAGTTTCAGCCTTTCCCACTAGTACTTCTTGATGCACTTTCTTCTCTTCCTCCCCCCCCCCCAAATTGCAGCACTCACCTGAAACACTCAAGCTCCAGCAGATAGTTATGCTGATAGATATGTTGATAACTCAGAAAAAGAATAATGCTGAATAATGGGCAATTCAGAGTAATACTTCTGGCACAAACAGCCAAGTCAGCAAGCACTTAGTAAGTTAACAGGCTTTATCAATAAGTGTCTGTTATGTGCCAGGCACTTTGCTAAGCCCTGGGGAATACAGAGAAAGACAAAAACCAGTCCCTCCTCTTAAGAAACTTGTAGTCTAATGGAAGAGACAACATGCAGACATCTATGTACAAAGCAAGATATATTTGGATAAATTGGAGATAATGTCAGAGGGAAAGCACTAAGATTTAGGTGGATTGGGAAAGGCTTTTTGCAGAAGTTGGGACTTCAGCTGAAACTTGAAGGCTGCCCGGGAAGCCAGGATACCTGGAGCCGAGAATTGGAGTGTCTTTGTTCAAAAAATAGCCAGGAGGCCAGTGTCACTGGATCAGAGAGTCTCTGGAGGGCTATAAGGTGTAAAAAGACTGGAAAGGTAGGAAGGGACCAGGTTATAAAAGCTTTAAAAACTAAATAGAATTTTATGTTTGGTCCTGAGGTTGATACAGAGCCCCTGGAGTTTACTATTTGGGAGATGAAATGGTCAGACCTGTGCTTTAGGAAGATCACTTTGACAGCTCAGTGAAGGATAGACTGCACTGGGGAGAGACTTAAGTCAGGGAGACCCACCAGCAGTCTTTTGCAATAGTCCAAGTGTAAGGTGATTGAGGATCTGGTGACAATGCCAGAGGAGAAAATGAAGTATTGGGAAGGTAGATTTGATAGGACTTGACTATTGATTGGATATGGAAGGTGAGAGAGAGTGGAGATGACTCCTAGTTTGTAAGCATGGATGACTGGGAGGATAGTGATACCCTTGAAAATAATATGGAAGATAGGAAGAGTGGAGGGTTTGGAAGGAAAAAATAGTTCAGTTTTAGACAGGTTGAGGAATGTTCATTTATCATACTAAATGTTTAGATTGTGTGGCTTGTGGTAGTCCCATTCTTTTAAATTATTTTAAGTGCTTCATATTTCTCAACTGTATCCTTTGACCAGTTTAGTGATATTTCTAATTCCTGTAGTCTGTGACAATAAAGATAAAACAATGACATTCCTATAGTCTAGCCTTGTCAACGAATGCTAGAAATTTAACCAACCCTCTGGGTCACATGGAGGTAAATGAGATAAATGTTTTTTTCTTGGTATTTTGATGTATCAGGCGTTTGGATCCTCTCTCTACCAATGCATATCACAAACCCATAGATTACTTTTTAGCCTGTGGCATTCTGGTCTCATTTTCCTATAAATCATATAATATCAATGCAGCCTGATGGAGGTCTTCATTTAAGTTCCATAGATATGTTTTAAAAATATTTAGTCTTATGTACTTTATTTTATGCATTTAAAACATTATTCTGTCTGGGCATGATGGTTCATATCTGTAATCCTCTCCTGGGGTGGATCAGTTAAACTTACTTCTCAGCTACAGCAAGGCTAAAAAGCTTATTGGATGTATCTGTAGTAAGTCTTGCATCGACATAACAGCACTCCCCTCTTTTTGGAGGGCAATTGGGGTTAAGTGACTTGCCCAAGGTCACATGGCTAGTAAGTGTTAAGTGTCTGAGGCCAGATTTGAACTCAGGTCCTCCTGGCTCCAGGGCTGGTGCTCTATTCACTGTGCCACCTAGCCACCCCCAACATAACAGCATTTTTATAGCTCTTTAAGGTTTGCCCAGTGCTTTACAAATATTTCATCCTCACAACAACCATGAGAGGTAGGTGTAATTATTATTTCCATTTTTCAGCTTAGGAAACTGAGGCAAATAGAGTTTAAGTGAATTCCCCAGGGTCAGTTATCTAGTAAGTGTCTGGGAGCAAATTTGAACTTGAGTTTTGCTGATTCCAGTTCTATCATTCTATCTACTGTGCCACCTAGCTGTTTCTGTGAGTTAAGGGCTACCAGGTCCATTGGTAAGTTAGTAAACATTTATCAAGTGCCTATTGTGTGCCAGGCTATCTAATGACCAGCCGAGGTCAGAAATGGAGGCTTCCTTCCTGACCAGCAATAGGATTGGACCTGTGAGTGGCTGTTGTGCCTCTAGGCTTGGATGTGATAGAGAGAACAAGTCTTTAGAAAAACAAAAGTGATTCCCCCATTAGAAGGAGCCTGTAGGTTTTATCAGTCCATCAAAGGGATACATAACAGAATAAAGTTTGAGAACACCTGTTCTTGAACGTTTCTAGACATTTTGATGGATCTATGATCCTACATAACACAAATTATTACTTATTTATGATGAGTGACTATTTATAATGTTAGGAGGTCAGTCACCTGTGAAGCAGAAAAGATCTGTGCACCAAACCTTTACTTGGCACCTATTAAGCTTTTTAGAAGCATTTTTATTCTGAACTTGAACACCAAAAAAAATTTCCATACAAAAAACAGAACCCCAAAAGACAATACCTTATGAAATTGTGACTCTTCATTTCATGCTGATTACTTTTATATATTTATATACACACACACACACATATGAATATATATATTATACATATTTTTTATAAAATAAATTCTACATATAACTTTCAAATTGTTCTCTTTGTCAGTACTTCCTCCTGAACCTCTTCTGTTGTCTTTCTTTGCATTTTGAACTATTTTATCGTGGCCCTCTTTTTTGACATCAATCTCCCTCTGCCTTAACCCTCCCCCCATTAAAAACTCAGAGAAAGAGAAAAAACAAACCCTTATAAGGAATTAGTATAGTCAGGCAAAAGGAATCTGCACCAAAAATGTATGTCTCTATATCTTGTGTCCTTCCCTTCTTTGTCATGAGGTAGGTAACATGCTTCATGAAAAGTCCTCTAGGTGACCACTGTTATTAAATCTTTTAGAGTTTTTTTTTTTACAATGTTGGATATTCTTGTAAAAATTGCTCTCCTGGTTCTTCTTCCTTCATGCTGCATCAGTTCATACTACCCAGGAGTCTCTGAAATTGTCTCTTAAAATTTCTTATGGTGCAGTCTAAGGTACTCTCATAGATTCTACTTCTTTACTTTTCTTTTTCTCCCCTCTTTTAATCAGGATCAGAGAGTTTGTTTGCTTGTGATTATTATTTCCTTCCTGTTTTTGTCCTCCCCCTTCCTTGTTTCTCTGTTGAGTCTGATGTATTTCTCCACCAAACTCCTTCTATGTGTGTTCAACCCTTTTCTGTCCCTTTTTCATAAGTGAGATTTTTCAGTGTGCACCGGGCCCTTTCTCCATGTTTGCTAATTCTCAAGCACTCTGATTATGAGAAAAAAATGGTTCCATCCCCTTTTTCCTTTTTTCTACGTTAGTGTATTTTGCTTAACCTTCCCTTCTTTTTCCCCTCTCCAGACCTTCAGAATAAATAAATGCAATGACAAACCACAATTCCAGAGGACCAAAGATGAAGTGTGCTACCTACTTCCTGACAGAGAAGTGATGGACTAAGGACGCAAGACAAGACAAACATTTTTGGTCTTGGTCAATGTGGGAATTTGCTTTGTTTGATTACGCATATTTGTTGTTATGAGAGCTTATTTTATTCTATTTTTGTACAGTTCAGGGAGGTAGGAAGAATGGAAAAAATACTTGTTAAATGAAAAGAAAAAGACACTAAAGTTTTGAAGATAGACATCATCATATAGCTTCTTCAGTTGCCCAAATAAATGTATCTTTTCTGGATTTCTTTGGACTCTTATTTTTGCATTTCAGATTTCCTAATCAACCCTAGCCTGTTCATTAGAAATGCTCAAAAGTTCTCTATTCATTAAAGTTCCATTTTTCTCCCTTTAGGATTATACTCAGCTTTGAAAAGTAAATTACCTCTGGTTGTTAGCCCATTTCTTTTGCCTGTCTAAATATTGCATTTTAAGATCTTTTGATTTTAGTAGAAACTGCCGTATCTTTCTGGCTGCCCAAAGTGTTTTTTCTTTGATATGGGAGCGCTGGCTATTATGTGTGACTTTTCCTGTTGAGATTCATTTCCAGACAGGTCTGGACAGTTTTCCTTAGTGCTTTTTTTTAATGTAGTGTCTAGATTTTTATTTATTTATTTATTTTTATTATTTTATTTTATTTTAATTTTATTATAGTTTGCATCATTCATTTCCACAAGATTTTGAGTTACATATTTTCTCCCCGTCTTTCCCCCGCCCACTGCCCCAAAACAGCCATCCCAGTGTGTTCCCCCATCCCCCAGTCTATTCTCTTCCTATGTCACTTTTTGGTAGGGCAGGATGGATCTCCCAAC
>CM053581.1:423199574-423216870 GCA_028627135.1 Pseudochirops cupreus
TTGGCATTATTTTTTATTATTATCTTAGGAGTATCTGCTACACAAAACTTCTCATAGGTTTTGTCATGTATAATATATATTAAAGCACTTTGTAATCATAAAGTACTATATAGATGAACTTAAATAAATACCCTTAGGACTTTTTCTGTGAGAGATGCTTGAGTATAGTGAGATGGGTATTGCCAAGACATGTTTTCCATTGTGTGTTGTGTATGTGTGTGTGCGCGCACATGTGTGTGTGTTTGTGTGCACATGCACTCATGCATACGCATGTGCTTGCTTTTTTTTTTCCTTTTTGAGGTGGATGCCCAGAACATTGATGGCAGTACCCCTCTTTGTGATGCCTGTGCCTCAGGAAGCATTGAATGTGTGAAGTTGCTGCTTTCTCATGGGGCAAAGGTCAACCCACCACTGTATACTGCATCCCCGCTACATGAAGCCTGCATGAGTGGTGAGTAGTCTTCTTTAGAGCCTCATTGGCCTAGTTTTCTTTCGTATTCTTCTTGTGTAAGGCTCCCTGTTGATCAATCAACAGATGTTCATTAAGGGCCTATTATGTGCCAAGCATTATGCTAAGAATTGGGGATATAAAAGGAAGCAAAAGACAGTCCCTGGCTTCAAGGGGCAAAATACAAGTAAATATATATAGGACATAGAAGAAATAATTAACAAAAGGAAGGCACTAAAATTGAGAGAATTTGGAGAAAGTTTCCTATAGAAGGTGAGATTTTAGTTGGTACTTTAAACAATCAGAGAGGGGCCAAGCTCCCCGGATTGCCCCAAACGCACGTTGCTTGCGAGGCCTCGCCATGCCGCTCCCTGTTGCCCTGCAGTCCCACCTGGCCAAATGCGGCATCCTCAAACACAAAGAGCCCGAGCCCGAGGTCTATGATGACGACTCTGTGGACTACAAGGGCACCAGGATTGAGGGCCTACTGCCCAACTGGTACAAGGTGTTCGACCCAGTCCGTGGCCTTCCTCACTTTTGGAATGTGGAAACAGATCTTGTGTGCTGATCCCATGATCCCAGTTCTGTCATCACCAAGGCAGCCAAGAAACTCAGAAGCAACTTGGATCCAGAAGATAAGCTGGATCAAGGCTATTAAAAGCTGGAAAGAGAGGAGATGAAGGAACAACGTTACCACCGAAAGGAAGAGTTGGCCCCCTATCCCAAGGGCAAGGAAGCCAGCCGGAAGGATGAAGAGTTGGATCATATGGACCCTAGTGCCTGTTCTGTTGCCCCAAGATGTACATGGTCTACAGGTCTCCCCAAGCGGAATGAGGCAAAGACAGGGGCTGACACAACAGCAGCTGGGCCCCTGTTCCAGCAACGGCCGTACCCCTCCCCAGGGGCAGTGCTTCGGGACAATGCTGAGGCCTCTGGGTCCAAACAGCAAGACTAAGACAGCCCACCCTCTTCTCCAGACATCCCCCTCCCCCAACCCTTGTGTTCATAATAAAGTGTTTGCCTTTCAAAAAAAATAAAAAATACAATAAAAAATAAGAAAGGGCAGTAAGCAGATTTGAGGATACAGCGCATTCCAGCCAGAGAAAATAACTAGAGCTGAGAGATAGAGGGTCTTGTTCATGGAACAATGAGTAGGCCAGTGTCACAGAATCAAAGAAGTGTCATAGAATAATGTATAAAAATACTGGAAAAGTAGGAGGGGGCTTTTAGAGATGTAGAGCTGAAACTTAGAAGAAAAGTCAGGGCTGAAGATGAAAGTTCAAGAATTATCCTGATAGTTAAAACCAAAATAATGCAGGGCGGCTAGGTGGCTCAGTGAATAGAGCACCGGCCCTGGAGTCAGGAGGACCTGAGTTCAAATTCGGCTTCAGACACTTGACACACTTACTAGCTGTGTGACTTTGGGCAAGTCACTTAACGCCAGTTGCCCTCCAGAAAGCAAAAAATATAAAAACAAAACCAAGATAATGGAAGATGTCTCTGAAACTGAAGGTTTATAGAGAGAAGAGAGGGTTTATGACTGAATATTGGAACAGACTCATTTAGGACAGTAGAGGAAAAACAACCAGTGAAGGAAACAAAAAAGAGGGAAAGAGAGCCAACATAGTATTACTGGAAGATTGGTAGAAGGTTCATCCACATGATCTTGGGGGGTGCCAATACTAAAATAACTGCAGGACTGCTAGTTTCTACAATGCTTCCTGAAGTGAGAGGGAGACAGTGGGGTAAGGGATAATGAGCATCCTCTTTCCCAGTCACGACTCCTGTAGGAGTAATGCAGTGGTTCTCAACCTTCCCAGTGCCGCGACCCTTTAATACTCATATTTGGGCATATCTGCATGTGGGTGGACCCGCCTGGAGATGCATAGAGGAGTGGTGTCTCAGTTCCTAAGACCATTGGAAATATGTGTTTTCTGAAGGTCTTAGGCAACCTCTGTGACTCCTGTGAAAGGGTCGTTCGACCCCCAAAGGGTTTGCAACACACAGGTTGAAAACCGCTGGAGTAATGGAATAGTAATTGTCTGCCTATTCCCAACTAGAGAGGAAAGTCTCTATATAGTTTCTCTACTCTAGCTGTTATATAGTCAGTCCTCTATGCCTTTGGTCTAGAAACTGTTCATTGCTTCCTTAGAGTCACATGGGTAAATGTAAACTACTTACAAGGTCACAACGGAGCTGTGATTTTGTCTTTTTAACCAGAACTTGGGATCTGCTTTCAGTCGTATTTATTATTTTACAATAAAGAGAGTGGTATACATTTATTAACTTTCATGCTTCCTTTTTAATTTAAAGGAAGTTCTGAATGTGTGCGGCTTCTCATTGATGTTGGGGCTAATCTAGAAGCCCATGACTGCCATTTTGGTACCCCATTGCATGTTGCCTGTGCAAGGGAGCATTTGGATTGTGTGAAAGTGCTGCTTAATGCAGGTAAGTGGTTCTTAATTAATGCAATATTGTTTGACACATGACACCTGGGGCCAGAACACAACCTCTGCCCCCTGGTTAGAGAAAAGGCTTTAGCATGAAAAAGACAAATCAAATCTAGGGATGTGAATTGTGTTGAAGAAAGCACAGCTTCAAGACTCTATAGAGTATTCAGAATGGGCAGTTTCTCAAGATAGAAAACAAGGAATAAATAGAAAGTTGAGGAGGTTTGTGTTAATCATGGTTTTTATAGCATGGTCAGAGTTTAAGCCCCCAAGAGATTTCCCTCATTCATTTTCCATGATCTCTAGAATCATTCTTTCTTTTTTTGTTGTTAACATTTTTTAGTAATAAAGTATTTTTAATTAAGGTGTGTACATTGTTTTTTTTAAGATATAATACTATTACACACTTAATAGACTACAGTATAGTGTAAATATATCTTTTTTATAATTAAATTATTTATTTTTAGTTTTCAACAATCAGTTCCATAAGTTTTAAATTTTCTCCCCCTACCTCCCCAAGACACCTTGCAATCTGATATGGGCTCTACATATACATTCCTGTTAAACACATTTTCACAGTAGTCATGTTGTGTAGAAAAATTATAACAAATGGGAAAAATCTAGAATCATTCTTTCTAGAAGAAGGCTTCCATGTTTTATCTCAGCTTAAATACTTTATGAAAGAAAAAATTTTAAATTTAAACATTTTAGCTATTTTGGTTGTGTCTTGGAGTCAGTCAGATGGAACTGTCAAGAAATAGAAAAGATAAGGTTTCTTACCTTACCAGCCTTCTATTAATTTTTTTGGGGGGGGGGAGAGGGGAAGGCAGGGCAATTGGGGTTAAGTGACTTGCCCAGGGTCACACAGCTAAGTGTCAAGTGTTTGAGGCTGGATTTGAAGTCAGGTCCTCTTGACTCCAGGGCTGGTGCTTTATTTACTGTGCCACCTAGCTGACCCCTTACCAGCCTTCTAAACAAGATGGATTTTCAGTTGAGAACTTTTCCATTTGTGTTCCCATTTTGCTTTAGTGTGTTTCTTTCAACTCTTAAAAAATATTCATATTTTTTTTTAAAAATAGCTACTGGGATAAAATTACTTAATTATCTATTTATATAAACATGGGGAAATATTAATTCTGTTGAACCTTTAAGAAATCAAATCTTCTTTCATTTTGTGGCTAAGGTGAAGGAAGGGATTCCTGACTTACTTTTCACTTCTAAGCATGGTCTAGATCAGTGGTTCTCAGTCTGTGGGCCGTGATCCCTTTGGGGGTTGAATGACCCTTTCACAGGGGTCACCTAAGACCATTGGAAAACACATATTTCCAATGGTCTTAGGAACCAAGACACCGCTCCTCTATTCATCTCCAGGCGGGTCCCCCCACATGCAGATACGCCCACATACGAGTATTAAAGGGTTGTGGCATTAGGAAGGTTGAGAACCATTGATCTAGATAAAAGCAGAGCATACAGCCTAGCTAAATTTCAAAAAGAGCTTCCACAAACATAGAGTATTAAGTGACAGGAGAGTAAGACTCTTTGAAAGCAATTGAGTTTTTAGGGTTATTACTTCATGTCTTTTGAGAGTTGTATGACTCTTGTGGTGAGTTGAGGGCAGCCAGGTGGCACATTAGATAGAGAACCAGGCCTGGAGTGAGGAAAACTCATCTTTGTGAGTTCAGATCTGGCCTTAGACACTTACTAGCTTTGTGACCCTAGGCAAGTCACTTAACTTTGTTTGCCTCAGTTTCTTATCTGTAAAATAAGCTAAAGAGGGAAATGATACTCTGGCATTTTTGCCAAAAAAACCTCAAATGAGGTCACAAAAAGTCGGACATTACTGAACAACAACAAAAAGGTGATGTGTTAGGGACTAAAAGGGTCCAGATCTCCCAATAAATCTCTAAAAAGTAACTAGAAGAAATAATAAAGAAAACTAAAGAAAAACTGCTATAAGCTCCTTCATCCAATTCAGGAATGTGCAAAAAACTGCCATACAGAACCTCTGAGTGAAGAAAAATCAGTGTAGATGAAAGGCACAGTGTACAGATGGGCTCAGATACATAGCAAGAGACAGGGTTAGATCACACCCCCAAGCAACAGAGTGCTCAAGTGGCCTTGCTTTCACCACAGTAGAGAGAGAGCCAGATCAATGTCTAGTGCAGGCCCATGCAGCCTTTGCTTGAGCTACCACAGCATAGTGGTTATTCTTCATGCTTGAAGGGGACCAAATTGACATCATTATGTCAAGGTCAAGATACAGTGTGTCTGTGTTTGATTAGACCAATATGAAGTTGGAAGGTGCTACCATAGGTCAGGCACAAATAGTCAAATAGAACATTTGGAATGGAGATGTCTCTAAATGTGCACGTCACTTTTCTTTTCAGCTACGATAGTTCTGTTTTGTTCATAGAACACAGTGCCTTCTTTGATATGGGTTTGCCATACATGTCTGTCACAATTGACTCCAAATTTCTTCAGAGAAACCTTGAGAGAGTCCTTGTATCATCACTAAATGCCTTGTGAGTTCTTCATAAAATAGTCTTTTAGGCAAATTATGTTTGACCAGCCCATCTGAGTTATAATCTCTGCAGTAGAGTTTGAATGCTTGGCAGTTCTGTTCAAGAAGGGACCTCACTGAGCAGTACTTTATCTTGCCAAGTGATCTTCAGAATCTTCCAAAGACAATTCAAATGGAAGTAATTCCGTTTCCTGGCATTGCATTGGTCTGTTGTCCAGGTTTCACAGGCATACAACAACGAGCACAATGGCTCTGTATACCTTCAGTTTGGTAGGCAGCTTAATACCTCTTCTCTCCCATACTTTCCTTTAAAACCTGCAAAACACCGAGCTAGTTCTGGCAATGCATGTGTCAACCTCAACATCTATATGTGTACATTCCTGAAAAGTATACTGCCGAGGTAAGTTAATTTATCCACAGCATTCAAAATTTTTCTATTTGCTGTAACATATGGTTCCACATGGATGGTATGGTGCTGGTTGGTGGAGAACCTCTGTTTTCTTGGTGTTAACTGTCAGGCCAAAATTAGCACAAGCAGCAGAGAATTGATCCATACTCTGTTGCATGTTAGCCTCAGAGGGTGCATTGAGTGCATAATCATCTGAAAATGTAAGGTCGAGCACCAGCTCGCCCTACACTTTAGTCTTGGCTTGTAGCCTTTTTAAATTAAATGATTTATTGTTAGTGTAGTAGCTTACCTTGATGCCATTTTCATCTTCATTGAAGGCATCCAACAAGATTGCGTGAAAACATCAGACTAAAAAGCATGAGAGCGAGCACACAGATGTGCTTCACTCTGTTGGTGACTGGGAGCGCACAAGAGCATCATCTATTATCCACAACCTGTGCGCAAGCATGCTGTCATGGAACTAGTGTACAATACTGATGAACTTCTCCATGCAACCAAATATTGCCATAATTTTCCACAAGCTCTTACGATTGACAGTATTAGTGTTGGTCAGATGGATAAATGTTGGGTCCAGACCTCTTTTCTGCTCCTGGATATTTCTCCTGGAGTTGTTCAGCAGCAAACACCATATCAGCTGTTCCTTGGTCCTTTCTGAAGTTTCACTGGCTCTTGGATAGATGACTATCTTCCAAGTGAAAGAGTAGCCTATTAAGAACTCTGGCAAGAATCTTCCTGTGATTGTCATAGGACAACCTATTTCTCATTCCTTTATAGAGATGGACAGTTGAGATATCCTTGAATTCCTACAGGATAACCTTCTCTTGCCATATAACCAGGAAGATTTTAGTCAACTTTGGTATGAGCAGTGGATTCCCCTGCCTTGTATTTACAGCTGGAATAAAATCAGCACCAGGTGCTCTGCCACATGAGAGGAGCTGGATGGCATTCAAAACCCTTTCTTCAGTTGGAAGTTTGACTAGAGAGGGATTTATTTTTGCTTGAGGTGAACAGTCATTGACTTCAGCATTGGTTGATAATAGTCTGTTGAGAAGTCTATAGAAGTGTTCAGCCCATCTCTCCAGGGTCATGTTCTTATCACTAATCAATGTGGCTCCATCAGGGCTGAGTAGTTGAGATGCACCATAGGTTTCTGACCCACAAATAGCTTTCAGGGCCTCATAAACACTTTGGGTTGTTATTATCTGCAGAAAACTGAATTTTACCTGCCATTTTACTAAACCAAAAAGTCCTGCATTTCTCTTAAATTTTGCTTGCACTTTACTTTTAATGGAGTTAAACGCTGCCTTCTTAGAGATAGAAGAACTATCCTTCTGGTAAACCTTGTGAAGTTCTCATTTTTCATTTAGCAGCTTTTAAATTTCCCTGTCATTTTCATCAAACCAGTCTTGATGTTTGTGGGTTTTCTGGCCCAAATGAATGAATGCGGTGCTGTACACCAGAGTTCTGAAAGCTCACTCCCTTCTGTTCCACTGTTGGCTCAGCTTTCCCTCTAATTGAGCAACAAATTGTTCACCCACAGATAGGTGATCCAATCTGTTGACATTAAGTCCTCTGATGAGAAGTCTTACTTTGGGGCCACTACTTTTATTGAATGCAGACATCTGGAGAAGAGAAATCTATGATCGTTCCAGCATTCTGCACCATGCATCACTTTTGTCACTTTCTCATCCTGTATGTCTCTTCTCCGTATAGTGACATAGACTATTAAATGCCATTGTTTCCTGTGGGGGTGCATCCATAAAGTTTGGTTGCATTTAGGTAAATGGAAGACAGTGTTGGTGCTGAGAAGGTGATGAGATGCACACAAATCTTTAGTAGTAAATGAACATTACTGTTGCTGTTTCCAACTCCATTCCTTCCAAGTCACCAGGCATTACAAGCTTGTCCTCTTTTGGCACACTGATGATGAGGGTCTCCAGGTCTTCATAAATTTTTTCTTTGACTGCATCAGAGTTCGTCATGGTAGGAGCAAACACACTGATGATGGTTGCATGGCACTTTTCTGCAAGTGGCAATCACATTGTCATGAAACTTAGGCCAACTTCATAGTGCTCCCCATCACTGCAACTGTTCCACAAATATTTGTATACAGCTCAGACTTCAGTAAACTGGCCTTCATTTGTCAGTCTTGTTTCACTCAGGACTTCTTTTTGGATGAGATAACCTGCTGAATTCTCTTGCAACAAGAGCTATTCAACTTTCAGGTCTACCAGATTTTGTGTTGTTCATAAGTGTGCATACATTCCATGTACCAATGGTAAGTGGAATCATCTTCGCAAAAGTTTTTGTACAGTTTTTTTGTGTTTTGACCACAGGGTGGAATCCTAAACAGGCCAGGGTTGGGTGAAGCAGACAAATTTTAGGGCACCTTTTCTAGCCCCTACCTCATGCCAGGAGGCGAGCAATGTAGTCCTTTAAAAAGGCTGCTCAGACACTCAGAGACAGCTGAATCCCACTGCTGCTTCAGTCCAATGAGAAGATGACCCATTTGTAGGTAGGCCTTTGATTTCAGCTCCCAGTGTATCCTTACCTGCTGCTTTGTCACTTGCCTATTGCCACAGGACTTTGAGGTAGGTAAAAATGGTAAAATGGTGCAGATGATACCTTTTGATTTGTGCATAAATTAGATTTAAGTGAGACAGAGTTGCACAAAGTCATGAGACTCACTCTGCCAGAGTCATTGGAGTCTAGTGGCAAGACAAAAATCAAAAAAACTGGTGATGGCCCAGCATGCAGTGGATGACCTTCGCATCTTTGATGGCAGATCAAACTCTAAGGGTTCCACAGTGCCTGCTTCGATTGTCTTTGTGACTGTTGGAACAAATTGTTCTCATTCACTCATTCTGCCAGGGGAAGTCTTCACATGCTTGCTTGGGGTAGACACCCCCACCCTCTCAACTCACTGAGAGGTTTGAGGCCCCTCAGTTACCCTCAACCTGGTTTAACCTGTCTATTGAAACGGTTTACCAGGGTGTGGCTGCTGTACATGCTACAGCTTCTTGGAGCCACAGGTGAGAGTTGGGTGGCAGATGGACACTAAAGGTAGAAAGCAGCCCTGAATCTTTTCTGAACACCTGTACAACTTGGTACCACAGCATTCCAAAGGATAAAACCCCAACCCAGAAACTAAAATTGGAAATATGAATAAACAGAATAAAGAAATGTTTAGGGATTTAGAGAAACTCAAGAAACATACCTGAAGAAGAGTTAACTTCACAACTACTTGAAATGGAACTTTAGAGAAAAGAATGTTCTGGCCACAAGGACTACAGGAATACCTGGAGGAAATGAAGCAAGAGATACAAAGTAGAATGTTAAAAGAAAGAAAACCTAGGGAGAAAAGGATGACAAGGAGATTTAAGGGCTTATAACAGAAGGAAATAAACTTCTCCCAGGAACTTGACCGCCAGAAAATTAGAATGAGCCAAAGAGAAATTTGACTCCATGAGACAATAAGAAATATTAAAACAAAATATAAAACAGAACAAAGTATAAGACAAATGCTGTCAAACACAACTAATTTGGGAAACAGATTAAAGAGGGTCAATCTAGGAAACATCAGACTACTGAAAATCATGGGAGGGAAAGCCTTGATATCTTAATACAAAAAAGCATAAATGAAAGATGCCCAGGTCTATTAGAATTAGAGGGGAAAGTAAAAATAAGAAGAATCCATTATTGAAGACTCCTAGTAACATCATAGCTCAAATCTAGAGCTTCTACATCAAAGGAAAAAATACAACAAACAGCCAAAAATAATGAATTAAAGTACCAGTGAGCCAGTAAGGATCACACAAAACTTGGTAGGTGCCACTTTAAAGTAGAGGAAAGTTTGTAATGTACTCTTCTAAATGCATAAGAGAAAAACTTTTTTTTTTTGCTTTTGGGAGGGGGGAAGGCAGGGCAGTTGGGGTTAAGTGACTTGCCCAAGGTCACACGCTAGTAAGTGTTAAGTGTCTGAGGCTGGATTTGAACTCAGGTCCTCTTGACTCCAGGGCTGGTGCTCTATTCACTGCACTATCTGTCTGCCCTGAGAAAAACTTTTTTAAGAATTGCCTGTGTAAGGTATAAGACAACTCTACAAGTCTCAGGATGGAAGGAGATATCTACATTCAGAGAAAGATCTAGAAAGACCAGAGTTTAAATGGAGACTGAAGCAATACATGCTATTGTTCTTTTTCATGTTTGGTTTTCTTTCTTTTTTCCCGTTGTTCACTCCACTGGTTACAACCCTTCTATACAACCAGACTATTGTACAATGTGAAAGTATTTGCAGATCCTAAACTTCATTGCACGCCACCATGGGGGGGGGAGGGAGGGGAGAAAATTTGAAACTCAAGGGATTGTCGCACTGAATTTTGTAAACTAAAAGTAAATAAACAAGTCAATGAAAATTAAAAAAAAAAAGAAAATGGGTAGGGGGTGATACATATGTGAAATGTTGCATGCAATTTTAGATGAGGTTATTGTATTATTAGTTTTACTTAATTGTTTTACCTTGTTACAAGATATATCTCATAAAGTGAACATTATCGGGAAAAAAAAAAAGATTATTGCCTGTGTAGCAAAACTGAGTATAATCCTACAGAAAAAAATCGACCTTTAAGGAAATTGAGGGAGGGGAGGATAGTGGTACAGTTGCCACTAAAAAAAAAAAAAAGAAAGGGGATTTACTGAGGCATTTTTTAAAAATGCAAAGACTATAAAAGGAAGGCCAGAATGAAACACAGGATAGTTTTGAAAATTGCATGTTGAATTTAATATACACTTAAGATGAAAAGTAAACTCTTTATTAAAACTATTCACAGTTTAATTTATAATCCTCTTTTTTAGTCCTATTTTTGTGTCTGGAAATGTCCATTTTTATTTGGTATTTGTTAAGTTCAGAATAAAAAAATAAAATTTGGGAAAATAATACTGGTTGGTTACCATCAGTAGACCTAACTAGAATAAATAAAATTCTTATTTGCTGTTTTTTGGGGGTTTTTTTGAGGGGGGAAGGCAGGGCATTTGGGGTTAAATGACTTGCCCAAGGTCACAGGGCTAGTAGTGTTAAGTGTCTGAGGTCAAATTTGAACTTGGGTCCTCCTGACTCCAGGGCTGGAGTCTATTCACTGTGCTACTTAGCCACCCCATTTGCTGTTTTATGACCTGAATATGGGATGGAGTTATTTCTCACTAACTAATGGAGCCTATTTAGAATGAACCACATGTATTACACGTTGTGTAATAGTTCACATTGACGTTGTCTTTCTCTACAAATGCAGTTGAAAGTCTTAAGTCAAAAAATTTTTTTGGTGCTAGTGACTGAGAACCAAACTGATATAGAAATTCTACTTGGTAACTTGTTCTCATCTGCCTTTTCTTCTTTTTTTGGCCTTTTTTTTTTTGGAGGGCAGTTGGGGTTAAGTGACTTCCCCAAGGTGACACGGCTAGTTTTTGTTTTAAGTGTCTGAGGCTGACTGCCCTTTCTTTTCAAAGAAAAGGGGCAAGGAGAGATAAGAGTTGAGTATTTACAAATTGCAACTGTATATAAATACTTAACTTTTCTTTGAGTTTTTGGAAGGAGTTGAACAGAGGCTAATTAAGAAAATGTCCCTACTACTACCTTTTGGCATAGTTTCAGTGAACTTTTCTTTCAATTCTCTCTCATTAATTTATTCACCTGACTCCCCTTAGGTTAATATTCTAGGTGTCTTGAAATTAGAAAAGCAACAGATATGACTGCACATAAAAGAGTAATTAGGCAGTAGTAACCAAGGTTTATCACCTTAATATCTACGTTATCATATGCAGCTTGGCCACTGCTTGATTGCAGAGGGCAAAGCTAGGACCAATGGGTAGAAGTTTCATAAAAGCAGATTTCAGTTAAGAATGAGAAAAATCTTCCTAATTAACGATAAGACCTGTCCTAAAATTGAATTAACTGCTTTAATAGGTAATAAATTCCTCATTCCTCAAGGTATTTAAGCAGAAAAAATTATGAATGACTATCTGTTGCAGATATTGTAAAGGGAATTCACAGAGAAGTGTTTATCAAAGGTACTTACCATGGTTGTGGAAAATTTCCTTCAGAGAATCCAAATGGAAAATGAATTCCTTATATAGAAGGGGAAGTCTTCAAGGTCTTTAGATTTATAAGTGACGTTGTACTGATTTCATGAAATCCTAGAATATTACAGTGCTTTTTCAATCAAATTTTCAGCCACTCAAAAGAGATCGGCTTTTTATTGACAACGAGAGTGAATTTTTATTGATATCTTTTGTTTGTACGTTGTCTAGATTTTTCCCTTTATCTCTCCCCTTCCTCTTCCCAGGAGGGGGAGTCATATGACAAAGAATTTTTCAAAAAATAAAAAGAGGCAGAGAAGAAAAAAATTCAGTAAAACAAATCAGTCTATTGAGAAGAAAAAAAATAACATCCGTTTAGTGTTCCTCACATGTAGATCTGGGAAATGTCTTTGGTGCCAAACATGTTCTTTATAATTGTGCAGATTTCACTTTTGACTGTTTTGTTGTTCTTTACATTTATACTCTTATCATTGTGCACGTTGCTTACCTGATTCTGCTTGCTTCACTTTGCATCGGTTCATATAAGTCTTTTCATGCTTCTCTAGATTCATCATGTTTGTCTTTTCCTACGGAACAATAATCTATTCTATTACATTAATATATTACAGTTTGTTTAGTTATTCCCCAATACATAGGCCAATTCATTGCTATTATAGAAAATGCTGCTATAAATATTTTGATATAGATGGACCTTTCTTTTGCTAATTATCTCCTTGGGGTATATGCCTAGCAGTACAATCTCCGGATCAAAGGATATGGACATTTTAGAAGGGTAGACATATTGTCCTCCTCTTAACTCTGTGATAATGCCTCTGGTACCTATCTCTTGTTTCTCTTTGTATTTCAGGAGCCAATGTGAATGCAGCAAAATTGCATGAGACAGCTCTTCATCATGCAGCCAAAGTAAAGAATGTAGACCTGATTGAGATGCTAGTTGAGTTTGGAGGGAACATCTATGCGCGGGACAATCGAGGAAAGAAGCCTTCTGATTATACTTGGAGCAGTAGTGCCTCTGCTAAATGCCTTGAGTATTATGAAAGTAAGCCAAGCTTTGAGTTGTTTGGGGGGAATATTACCATATGTTTTGCTAACCAGGACCTGGATCTGTTTACTCATCCAGAATTTTTAATCCTTCATTTAATAATTATTTAAGTAGCTACAGCTTAAGTATTCATTTACCAGTCATACAACTCTGTTCTTTATACAATTGATCAATTAACAAGTATTTATTTAGATCTTATTATGTGCCAGGTGCTGTGGTAGGTATTGAAAAAACAAATACTATGAATAAAACAGTTCCTGTTTGCAAGAAACTTAGATTCTAACCTCTTAATCCACATACGCACAAGAAGATTATAATATACATGTAATTTTCAAGCTGTGGTCGTGGGGTTTGTGTTGATACACTCTGGAGTGTCTTGTCATCTATAGTCTACTATGGGTCTACATCCATTGAGTACTACCCCAATATGGTTATCCTTTTATATTTATACATTATATACATGTGCATGGTTTAAGTTCACTTTATTTTGATCCTTGGGTTCTAATTTGCTGTCGTTCCTGAAAAGCATCTTTCCCAAAGTTACATCATTCCAAATATGGTAGTTCTAATTATTAAGTTTTTTTTTTGCTTTTTGGAGGGGGGATGGCAGGGCAGTTGGGGTTAAGTGACTTGCCCAAGGTCATACGACTAGTAAATGTTAAGTGTCTGGGGCTGGATTTGAACTCGGATTCTCCTGACTCCAGGGCCGGTGCTCTGTTCACTGTGCCACCTAGCTGTCCCTACTTATTAAATATTTATACTCATTTTTCAACCCCATCTATCAATTACAAGAGGTTTTTGTTAAAATTGAGCTAGTAAATTTTTATTACCCCTATGTTAGTGATTTCTTGCCAACTAATCTAAAGGTGCTGCACTTACATATTTTTAAGAAATGGATTAAAAACTATTTAAACAAATTAGAAAATTGTTCCCAGATTTTTAAAATATGCAAATATTAAGAGTTTTTGTAGGTGACATGCATAGTTTTCAGCAACAAAAATCATGATGTTGGAAACATTTCCAAACAGCTGTTTTCAAAGTTGACTTTGCGTAGGATGAATTTCTTTCAAAAAGCAGTTATTTAAAAAGCAATTAAACAAAGCATCATCTTTGTTTGATATCAAGCTGTTTTGGAAACTTAAAAAATACCAAAAGCAATTTCCCACTGGATAAGTGGTCAAAGAATTTGAACAAATAGTTTTAAAAAGAATTGTATATTGTTAACAACTATATGAAACACGGCTACAAATTACTGATAGTAAAAAATGCAATTCAAAACAGCTCTGAAGTTTCACTCCATACCCAACATACTGACATAGATAATAAAATATGGCAGTAGTCTGCTGGTGGATGCTAAGACAGTGACTAAAATATCTGTAACTTTTGATTCAGACATCCTATAGCTAGGCAGTAGGTTTACCCCAGGGATGTCATAGATAAAAAGACAGGTCCTACATTCACCAAAATATTTAAATTTAATATTACTTACCTATAAGAAATGATGAATGTGAAGAATTCAGGGAAGCATGGGAAGACTAAATGAACTAATGCAAAGTAAAGTAAGCAGAACTTGAAAAACAGTATTCACAATGACTATAGCAACATAAATTAAAAGAGCAATAATAAAATAGTAACTAAATGCTATGTAATTATAATGACCAAAGTGCCCTGGAAGAGATACTATTATTACTGCTGCTGCTGCTCCACTAGCTAGTATTTATATATAGCACTTTAAGGTTTACAAAGAACTCCACATTTATTATCTCATTGTATCCTATTGTTAACCTCATTTTACAGAGGAGGAAATTGAGGCAGACTGAGATTAGGTGATTTGCCCAGGGTTATACTGTCCATAAATAAAGTCACTTTTGAACTCAGGTCTTCCTGACTGTAGGTCCAATGAGTTATTCCTGGTCTTTCTTCCTTGACTCCCTGCCACTTATTTACAAGCTTAGGGAGGACACATGCTCGTTTTTTTACTTCCCAAAGCATATAGACATGAGAATTCACCTCCTTCTTTTGCAGATGGGTGGTACACTTAGTAGTACACTAAGAAGTTTAGGATGGCATTGAGATTGTGAATATAGGTGACTGGGTGGTACCCTTGGCAGAATTAAGGAAGTTTGAAAGAGAAGAGGGTCTTTTGGGAAAGAAATTTGAGATCTGTAATACAGATTGCAATCCATGTATGCCTATTCATTCTGAGCAATTCACGTAGTCCTCCCCGAAAGGAAGTAATGGGGCAGAGCTTTTACTCAGACTGTCTCAGAACCAGCTGAGGGGTTACTCTTTAGTCATGAAGTGTTCTGGGGGTGAGAGACCCCCATTCCCTTTGCTTCCTTTCCCTCCTTCCCCCCCCCCCCAGCTGTGGTTTTCTGGAGGAAGAAGGGAATTTTTCAAATTGTGCTTACTCAGGGTGCCTTGGTCACACTTAGGTTATTAAACACCCAGAAGGGCTGACACATAGTGCAGAAATTGAGAGGTTGGAGCTTGCATAGAGTGGGGAGAGAACAGAGTCATGGAGTTTTGGGTCACAAAAGGTGAAAACCATAGTGGGGTTGTTGAAGACAACTCCATGATTAGGTGATCTGGGAAAGAGTCTTCCCCAGATTATGTGGTCACTTGGTGAGTCTCTACTGTGGAGATCACTGTCTTAGAAAATGAGTTAATTATTGATAGACTTATCCTGCCTTATCTGATAGGTCTGGATGACCAGTTAGAATACCATGTATCCCAAGGTAAAATCCCAGTTCTTGTTCTTTTTTCATTGACTCCCTGTTATTTATTTGCAAGCATGCTGAGAGTAGTTGTTCATCTTTGTACCTCCCACAGAAAATAGTAGGTTGTTTGCGGATTGAATTGAGATCTTTTTGCTTTCTAATTGAGACTTTTTGAAAGATATAGGTATAAGACTTTTGAATTTTGACATTTATAATCTTTAGGAGTCCAGTCACTGCAGTGTTTGTTACTCCTTAAACTTTATTCATGTATGTCCTTGTCTTCTACTTTTTCTCCAGAGACACCTCTGACCTTGTCACAACTTTGCAGAGTGAGCTTGAGGAAGGCGACTGGAGTCAGAGGGCTTGAGAAAATTGCCAAGTTGAATATTCCTCCAAGGCTAATCAATTACCTTTCATACAACTAAGACAAAGAAATGGAAGACAGAAGTGGTCTTGGGATTTCCTCCTGTGTTGCTCTAATTACTCTTCCTGACATCTGGCAGAGAAAAATGACTTTTGGGTCAGTAGTGGTATTAATACCATATACAGAACATTTCCACTTGTCCCTCTGTTCTATCAGAGAAATTATTTCAAGTGTAATAAGAAAGCACTAAATTCTTAGCTCTTTATAGTAGACATACTTCTGGGACAGTGTATACTGGAATTTGTACTTTAATCTTGTCACCGTCACAGCCACCAAATTAGTGAGTGGAAAGGAAGTTACTATAGTCTGGACTTCCTTTATTTGATGAACTTCCCCAAAGTGACTCACAGTACAAAGTGTAACTCGGCAGAGGGAAATGGGAGTTGTGGATCTCTCTATGGAGACTTCTGAGCCTCCCTGTCTTTCCCATGCCTGGTAGGAACTCATTCTGATGTTTGGTTCTCTAGTACAACTGATTCCATTTCATACTTCTTTAGGATTGTATGTTTATAGATAAGGGTAGGTTGTAGTTCACATGCCTCAGGAAAACTTAAGGGCAGTCCCTTTAGATCACTGACGGCAGGACTCTGAAGTGACACTCTATAATACCCTTCTATGTGAACACCCTGTTTTGCACAGTAGCAAAAGCCCACTGAAGCTAAAGGGATTTGTTTCTCAGGAAGCTTTTTATGGGTCTGAGTTGTGGAAAATGATGACTGCAACCTGGTCATGGTGTTTGTATTGACTGCAAGGAGTTTAGTCCACAGCTAGTTTATTTCAAGACTGAAGGCCTGGTGAAGAACAGTGTACTGTTTACACAGGAGAGGAAAAACCCACTGCCTTCATCATGGCGGAAGATGTAGCTTTTTTCAGGGTGGTTCCCTGTCTCACAGGTAAAGTTAAAACATCATTTAGGTAGGGGTTTTTTTTGCTTTTTTTTTTTATTAATTTTAGTTTACATCATCCATTTCCATGAGATTTTGAGTTACAAATTTTCTCCCCATCTTTCCCCTACCCACCACCCCAAAACAGCCAACCCATTGTATAACCCGTCCCCCAATCTATTCTCTCCTATGTCCTCCCCCATCACCTCTCTGACTTTCCGGTAGGGCAGGATGGATCTCCCTACCACATGCCTGTGTATCTTAAGTCCCAGTTGGATGTAGTTAATAATAATAATAATAATAAT
>CM053581.1:423217370-423235042 GCA_028627135.1 Pseudochirops cupreus
TCCAGAACCTGGCTATAATATTTCTAGGAGTTTTCTTTTGGGGATCTTTTTCAAAAGGTGATCAGTGAATTCTTTCAAGTTCTATTTTGCCCTCTGGTTCTAAAACATCAGGGCAATTTTCCTTGAGAATTTCTTGAAGGATGCTTTCTAAGTTCGTTTTTTGATCATGGCTTTCAGGTAGTGCAATAATTTTTAAATTGTCGCTCCTGGATCGATTTTCCAGGTCATTGGTCTTTTCAAGGAGATATTTCACGTTGCCTTCTATTTTTTTCATTTGTTTGGATCTTTTTGACAGTATCTTGATTTCTCATAAAGTCATTTGCTTCCATTTGCTCCACTCTAATTCTGAAGGAATTATTCTCTTCAAAAAGCTTTTGAGATTCTTTTTCCATCTGGCAAAGTCGACTTTTAAGGCATTCTTCTCCTCCTTGGCTTTTTGGGCCTCTTTTGCCATTTGAGTTAATCTATTTTTTAAGGTGTTAATTTCTTCAGTCAGGTTGTTGACTCTCTTTTCATGATTTTCTTGCATCATTCTTATTTCTCTTCCCAATTTTTCCTCCACTTCTCTCATGTAGTTTTCAAAATCCTTCTTAAGCTGATCTCTAGCTTTTAGGCAATCTTCATGTTTCTTGGAAGCTTTTGGTGTAGGAGTTCTGACTGTGTTGTCTTCCTCCCGTTCCCTGCTTTGATCCTTCTTGTTCCCAAAGAAGGAATCTAGACTTTGGTTGCTATTCTTACTTTGCTTCTTTTGCCTGCTCATGTTGGCCAGTCGCTGATTTTTTAGCTCTGTGGAACTCTGCTTCCAGAGGGGAAAGGTCTGTCCCATATTGCTGGGGTTTTCCCAGCTGCTGGAGCTTTTAGGAGGCTGCTGTAGCCTCCACCAGCTTTGGCTCACTGAAAACGCACCCCAGGACCACCACCCAAGACCACAATCCGGATCCGGGCCGCTCAACGTAAGAGCACTTGGCCTCTGAACGATCACTTGGCCCTCCTGCAGTCTGCAGGCCAGGAGCTCTGAAGCAGCGATGTGGAGGCTGCTGCAGGGCCTCCACTTCTGCCACTTCCTTGCCCTGGAGGCAGTTTGGCCGGACCCACTTTTCTCCCCCAATTTTAGCCGAGTTCCACTGACTTTTCACTTAGTGCTTTTTTCTTATGGCTTGATAATTCTGGAAACTGCCACAGCTGCTGCAGATCCGATCTCCCAAAGCTCCAGCTGCGGCTTGGCTCAGCTCATCCAGCCGCCCCGGGGCCAAGCCGTGGTTTCAGGCTGGGCTGGTTTTGGCTCCCAGAGCTGAGATGGTCCCTTTGAGCCGAGCTGCATTCAGCGAGAGATATATCTGTGTGTGCATTTTAGAGCCCTAGAATTTGTTTAGAGTCATATGTTTTGGGTATTTGATATGGCTGTGTGGGAGCTGCTGTACCTTGCTGCTCCTACGCTGCCATCTTGGCTCCTCCCCCATTTAGATAGTTTTAAAAGACTAGTTAATTTACTGTTACAGGAAAAGATAATAAAATAAATACTGTGTTTGTGTTCAGCCTCTTTCAACTCTAACTGAAAATTCTTTTTAAGCAATTAAGTCTAATAACATTTGCACACAGTAAAATGTCTACTACCTTCTTCAACCCTCCTTCACCCCCAAATCGAGACTTCAGTAAAAGCTGTCAGTCAATAAAGGAACAATCTTGTATTCTCTAGTCTTGTTCTTCTAATGAACCCAAAACACAACAAGATTCCAGGGATAATTCTCAGGACATTCCTTTGAAGTAGGGAAGAGCATCATCTTCCTCATTTTTTGGAAAGAATGCAAACTGTGAAAACTTTAAAGAAGCCCAGTGTTTTTTTGCCTCTTTTCTGTGCTTGTTTCTTTGCTACTATAATGCAGAGTGTCAGTGCCAGTGTTAGTTAACATAGAATGGGAGAAAGCACTGTTGACTGGGGGTCAGGAGACCTGGCTTTGTCACCAACAGTGGTGTAACTTGGAAAAATCACTCTACCTCTTGTTTTCCCCATTTCTAAAATGGGCATGATACTTTTCTACATAGGGGAGGTATTGTATAGTAATGGATATAAAAGTGTTGTAAAAAGCACAAAATGTAATGCCATTACAAAGTATTGACATTACTAATGCGGCACACTATTGCATTTGACCTAATTAACAATTTATATTTACTTACTATTACTATTTTCACATATATTATCACATTTAGTCTTCATAACAACCCTGTGGGATATAATAGTGCAAAGATTATGCCCACTTTATAAAGGGATCAGGGAAGTTGTTGGTTTCAGATCACTGGTATGTGGCAGTAACACTAGTTTTCTGCTTTGGGTTCTTCTCTTTCTGACATGAGACTATTACCATCCATTTCATGAGTGGCATATTATAAAAGTCAGCCTGCTTATAAAGTGACATAGAAAGTAGAACCAAAGGGCAGGATTACAGCATCTCAAAGATGGAAGGGACCTCATAGGCTACAAGTCTAGGCCAACCTATACCTGAGTAAGAATCCTCTCTGAGTCAAAAGATAGGTACTTTTGAGTCAGTTTTTTAAAATAGCATAATTACAAATTGCTGTCCAGAATGATTGAACCAGTTAATAGTTCCATTAACAATATGTTTGTTTGACTTTCCATACCCTTTCCAATGCATTTGATATTTTCTTGAAGATGTACAATGAAGGGGATCACACCACCTCCCTGGTGAAAAGCCCTTTCTACTTTTGCATAACTGATTGTTAGGAAGTTTCTCCTTATATCTAAGGGTGACAGTTTTCTTTTCAGTTTTCCTCTACTGCTTCTAAATCTACCCACTTGGGCCAAGAAGTCAATTCTCTTCCAAAATTACAGCCATGCATACTTGACAGCATTTCTTATATTCTTTTAAGTCACAAAAGACAGAATTTTAAAGTAAAAAGGGACCTCAGAGACTATCTAGTTCAATCTATATACAAAAGGAATCCGTAATATGACACACCAAAAAAGTAATCTTCTAGCATCTCCTTGAAGATCTCCAAGGAAAGGGAACCTACAACTTTTCAAAGCAGGCCATTCCACTTTGGGACAGGTATAATTGTTGCAAAATTTTTCCTAATGTTAAGCCTAAATCTGCCTCTGCAACTTCTCCCATTGTCCTAGGTTTGGCTCTCTGAGGCCAAATGGAACAAGTCAAATTCTTCCTTTACACAACAGCCTAATGCTGATGAGGGATAGGTTTTGGGGGATTTCTAATGAGAAATCCTTTCTAGGTTTTGTGTCTGAAAAGAATTACAGGCTCAGCTGTCTTTTGGCAGATTTATAAAAGTTTTATTGATTTACAGGGCAAAAAGGGGTAGGGTGAGGAAACCTGGCTAGGAAAAGCTTGCAAGGGGCAAGGGCGGGGAGTCAGAGAAAGCTTAGAAGTGTGATGCTCTGCAGTGGGCAGATGGCCAGCTAGAATGCCTACCTGCTAGAAAAAGCTAGAAAGGGCTATCTGCAAAGAGCAGGAAGTGAAACACAGTTTTTAAGGCCTATGGCTGTCAATCATAAGTTCATTAGGCTACTGAGGTGTACAAAGGTGGAGTTAGGGAGGGACCAGGGAGTGGTTAATACTTAAAGGGACATGCACCCTTGACATCAACTGCACATGTGTTTTGCTCATAATACACTGTGACAGACAGCAGGGCGCCAGGGCTTAGAGGTGTGGTTTTCACCCTGATACGTCATAAGGTTGACCAGCGGTCAACAGTAGTTAATGCTTTACAGCTGGAGGAGAAGAAATGTGGCTTTTACAACTTAACACAAAGCTGAATTACAACAATGTTATAAAATCATGAAGTTACCCCAAAATACATGACATAGGCCATTCAGCACCTTTTCAATGCCTTTCTTAAACTGTTTCCTAGAAATAACCACAATACTCCCTTATTCCTGGGAATTATGTGCCCTCATTACAGCATAAGATCACTTTAGCTTTTTGGGGTCTATATCACACTATTTGTTCATATTGAGCTTGCAGTCCACTAAAGCCCACAAATCTCAGAACAACTATCTACACATGACTCTCCCATCTTATACTTGTGAAATTGATTTTTTTGTACCCAAGTTTAATATTAAATTTATCCCTATTGAAATTCATAGATTATGAATTCACTTCAGTGCTTTTTAGCTTGTCAAGATCCTTTTGGATCCCCTTTCCCTGCAGCAAGGTGCGTGCGGGTCTTTGTGCTGTCCCTCCCTCACTTCCTTGGCCTCGGCCCTGGCCCCGACAGATGCCCTTGTTTCCCCTTTTTCCTTGCAGACACAGTCCCTGCTGGCGCCAGCGCCATAGGCCGTCATCCCACCCACTGTTATAGGTACCGTAAAAATAAGCGGTACCCAAAGTCCTGTTTCTGCAGGGGAGTTCCTGATGCCAAGAAACGAATCTTTGATCTTGGTAGAAAGAAAGCAAAAGTAGATGAATTTACATTGTGTGGCCACATGGTTTCAGATGAATATGAACAGCTGTCATCCGAAGCCTTAGAGTCCATTTGGATCTGTGCCAACAAGTACATGTGGCAAGGCTGGCTTTCATATTCTTGCGTGGCTACATCCTTTTCATGTCATCTGCATCAATAAGATGTTGTCATGTGCGGGGGCTGATAGGCTCCAGACTGGCGTTCGGGGAGCCTTTGGGAAGCCCCAGGGCACAATAGCCCGTGTACACATTGACCAAGTTATCATGTTGATTTGAACCAAGGTCCAGAATAAAGAACATGTGATTGAAGCTTTGCCTAGACTAGAGCCAAGTTCATGTTCCCTGGCCTCCAGAAGATCCACATCTCCAACAAATGGAATTTCACCAAGTTCAGTGCTGATGAGTTTGAGGATATGATAGCTGAGAAGCAACTCATTCCTGATGGCTGTGTACATCCCCAGCTGGGGCCCCTTGGACAAATGGCGGGCACTCCACTCCTGAGGGGTGTGTACTATAACATCCACCTTTTGCAGGCATAAACTAGATACTACTAAAAAAAAAGATCCTTTTGGATCAGTTCTGTTATCTCCACTTAGCTATCCTTTTAATCTTTGTCATCTGTATGTTGCCTATACTTTTATCCAAGTGATTGATAAAAATGTTAAACAGCACAGGGCAAGCTTACAGTCCTGAGGACTCCATTGGAGACTCCCTGCCACATTGACATTGAGGCAGTAAGAACTCCTCTTCTGCAGGCTGAATATCCCTGGTTCTTTTAACAGATTTTTACATGACATGAACTCCAGACACATCATTGTCCTGGTTACCCTTATCTAGTCATTTTCCAGGTTATTAATGCCCTACCTAAAATGTGGTGCTCAGAATTGAACATGATACTACAGGTTTGGTCTGATCAAGGCACAGTGATCATGGCATAGCATCTCATTCTTTTCCCCACCTGATTTCCCTATGAACTCCAGAAGTCTTTTTTTCTCTTTTCCTCTCCAACACAAAACTATTATCTCTGTTGTTCTGATTGCTTTGTTGGAATGCAGCGTGAGATTGCATTAGCTTTCTTGGCTGCCATATCATGCTGTTGCTTCATATGGAGCCCAAAACAAAACCCAACAAAACAAAATAAAGCTTTTTTAAGTGGTTATCTTATGTTCTTGGGCATAAACAGGATTCTATTTAGAAATGCACTAGGGTAATCAAACTTGTCACATCTATATAAATGATGAAGCCAACTTTTTCTTTTAGTTGATAAGGTCTTGTATTTTTTTCCTAATATGATAAAGATCTCTGGCTCCTGTGATTTTAAAATGAGGAAAGAGGTTAAAAAATACTTCTTACAGACTCAAAAAATGGTAGATATACAAAGGATCCTAGAGATCAACTAATTTTATCACATCATTTAGGGATGAAGTAACAAGGCCCCCCAAAAGTGACTTTTCTTTAATTAAATTAGCACAAAAATCTATGAGGTATGTGACTTAGCTCTTAAACCTAAGCACACCACTCTGTGATAGTGTCATTCAGTTAAATTCAATAAACATTAAGTGCCTGCTATGTGCTAGGTTCTTATTAAATTTCCCTTTTAGGTTATGGTTTACTCTCTGCCTCAAGGAGTTATTTTTTAAAAGTTTACAGATGTGTCTTGGGGGAGGGGGGGAAGGACTTCAATCTTAATGCTTAACTCAAAACACTCCTAATTTGGAATCAGCTTTATGGAAGAAAATTGTTTTTCATTAAAGAAAGCGGGGAAACAGCTGCTGTTTCCCTCATTTCTATAGAGCAAACAGTAAATGCAGCATCATTTCTGTCTTTTGACTGCCCTCTGCAGGTAGAAGGGGCAGACTAGCCAGATTCTAACCATAGCATCTTTTTGTCTTCTTGGTCTACATTCCCTATAAACTCTGGAAGTCCTTTATCTTTTTACCCTCCAAAGCTCTAATGAAAAAAGAAATCAAAATTTTATATCATGATGATGTACTGGCTGGCAAAAGAGTATCACTTATCCAACCTGAGATTCCTAGGCATTTGGTCTGAAGAGGGGAAAGGAATAAGCATTTATATACCACCTACTATGTGTGCCAGGCATTGTGCTAAAGACTTTGAAAATAAAATATTTAGTTCTCACAACTCTTCGAGAGAGGTGCTGTTATTGCCATTTTACAGTTGAGTAAGCTGAGGTAAACAGAGGTTAAGTGATTTGCCCAGGGCCACATAGCTTGTAAGTGTCTGAGGCTGCATTTGAACCTAAGTCTTGACTCAGGTCCAGGGCTGTATCTACTGTACCACTTTGGGACAAAATGTTCAGCATACACATCCAGCATGTATTTTTTTTCCTTAATTGACTTGTGAGGTTTTATTTGTGTGTTTTTTCCCCTCATCTACTGAAACCACAGCCATCACTTTTAAGGAACTGATTTCCTCTATTTTTAAAGGTGGCATAGTGTATAGAAAGCTAACCTCTGAATTAGAAAGATCAGGGTTTAAGTCTCACTTCTGACTTTTGCTGGCTATTATGACCATGGGCAAATCACTTGACCTTTCTCAGTACCACTAAGCAACTCTAAGACTATAAATTGCATAGAAGGTGATGATGTGTACTGGTAGAAGAAGTTTCTCATCTCACCTATGAAATCATAGGTCTGGTAAGAAAAAAATCTAGGTAGCATAACCCTCCACGTTCAGTTTAGTGTTCCTTAGCAATCTCTAAATCCTTTACCCATGACCTGGCAAGCATTTTCAGAATGAGGACTTTGCTTTAGCAAAGGCTAATTAGTGCTGACTCCAACTGTTAAGGTTGTCATGAGACTATACCATTTATTCTAAAGCAGTTTGGATAGAAATGGGTCTTCACTTGGTCCGGACTTAACAAAGTGTCTTCAAAAAGCATCATATCTCAAAACAAAATAGAGCAGAAAAAAGAGATAATAGCGTGTCCCTTTTTTTTTTTAAAGAATTTTCCTCCTAAAACACTCTTCTTCTCTTTTCAATGATTTGCATTAGAATTAAGGAAAGAATTTTTCTGCTATTGAATCTAGCATTTTGTCAAGATGAGCAGTTGTCATGTAAATTAAGAATCTCCAACCTGGGGTATACCCAGGGGATTAGAGAAGGTATGTTTTAAGTTCAAAAAAGTGCAGCTGCTCCTTAGTATTAACCCAAACTTCAAAATCCATTCCAGTTTATCTGCCAGAGGGCTGAGATTATAGGAGTATTAGGTCATTTTGTGAAGCATGAAATAGAGGAAAGGATGACTTTGGTTTAAAAAAAAATAAGGGCTCCCCAACATATTCCCTAGATGTACCCTTGCATGTACAACTCCTACCACATTTAAAAAAATATATATAATGGAAAGATGTGTATCTCTTTCCTCTTGGTAGAAAAGGGCTAGACTAGGTTTCAATACCTACCTTGTCATACATAGCTAACTTATATTTTTTGCTCAACTGCACTTCTTTGTTGGGGGGGAGAGGGGGACAGTTCTAAATGTGAGGGTTGGTGAGTGGAGAGTCCTTGGGACAGCTAGCAATGTAAAAAAAAAACATTTAATTTAAAAGAATGAAATTTATCTACCCTTCCCTCAAAAAAAAAAAAAGGAAGGCCTAGAGGGGGAAGAGAAAGGAGGCAGAAAGACTTGTTAGGGGATTGCTGCAGTAATCCAAGATGTTGAGGAGAGTTGTGGGAATATGGGAGAATGATGCAGAAGATACTGTAGATACAGCAGGGTTTAGTAACTGGATGGCAGAGAAGAAGGAAGTCAAAATTTTATACATGGAATAATGAGTGAATGGTGTTGGCAATGACAAATCATGAAATCTAGGAGAAACAGTAAATTTAGAAGGAAAAATACTAAGTAGACAGTAATATGTTGAATTTGAGGTATCAGCAGCATAGTTGGATGGAGATTCATTTCTATATATTTACCTCTACATTATCTGTCTCTAATTTATATAGCTATCAGGTCTTCTCCCAAGTTTTCCCCATGGTTCTTTACACTCTCCCTTGGCAATCTTATATATCTATATTAAAATATTGTATATATATTTGGTCTTCTCCCATGCCCTTTTGCATATTGTCTCTTAGCAGTTTTATTCACTCCTAAGGTTTCACAAATTATCGCCATCAAAATGACACATACACACATATACATATATACACAATATACATTTTGAGATTATTTATTTGCAATATTTTGGGGTGCTATGTTGACAATAATTTAAGGCATACAATATTTTGAAATTATTTTGAGATATACAGTATTTTTAAATTTTATACACAATTTTCATATAAGTTCGACGGTCATGTTGATGGAGATAATTTTTGAACCTAACGGAGTGAATAAAATTGCCAAGGGAAAGTGAAAAGGGCCACGGAGAGGAACCTGGGAGAGGGCTCGGGAAGAGAAAACGGGGCCCCGGAAGCCGGGGGAAACGAAGTGTGGCATTAAGCTTCGGAGCTAAAAGGTTCTTGACTAGCGCTATATAAATGCCAGATATTATTTATTATTATCATCGTCATCTAGTAATTTTACACATAAGACGACAAAATTAAACGGCAGAAGGGGGAACTCTGGCAGGAACGTAAAGTCGACGAAGCATTCAGCAGCAGTGACGCACAAGCCAACGCCCTTTCCACAGCGTCCTTTCGACAACGTCGGACAGCTCCGCGAGGAAGCCATGACGTAAATTTTGTTCAAACGTTACGTGCTGCAGAGGACTAAGAGAACGACGATTGGGAGGAAAAAATAAAAAAAAAAAGGCTTTTGGGTTCATTTCCTGCCTCACGGGGTCCACAGGAACCCGCGAGACCTCTTCAGAATCTCGTGTCCTTTCCTCCAGGCGTGCCCTTCCCCTTCCCTCTTCTTCTGTTCTCTTCTCCTTCCTGTCCTTTCCCCCCTCCCTTCCCTCTCTCCTTCCGCTTCTTCCATTCGCTGAGCGTCGTGACGCATCATCACTCAGCGCCGTTAGCGACACAAGCCGCGGGCTCAGGAGGAGCTGCGTAACCGTCGCAGTCACCGTCGTAGTCGCCGTAGCTGTTCCCTCCGTTCCTCGGGATCATGGCGACTTCTCTGTGGAAAGGGCTGGTGGGGCTGGGCCTGTTCGCGCTAGCCCACGCTGCCTTCTCTGCTGCGCAACATCGTTCCTATATGCGCCTAACAGAAAAGGAAGATGAAGATCTGCCCATCGATATCGTCCTCCAAACGCTGATGGCATTTGCAGTTACCTGTTATGGCATAGTCCATCTTGCAGGGGAGTTTAAAGACATGGATGCTACTTCAGAACTGAAAAATAAGACACTTGACACATTAAGGAACCACCCATCTTTTTATGTATTTAATCATCGCGGTAGAGTATTGTTCCGGTCCCCAGATATGGTGTATTCTTCCAACCAAGATGCTTTGTTGTCGAGATCTACAGTGAAGTTACGAAAACTTGAACCTCTGCGTCGTTAAGATTATTCGTGTTACAATAACCCGGAAAACGGAGATATAATATTGGAGTTTTGGGGTATAAACAAGTTTTTAAAATATCTACAGCAGACTTTATACTATAAATATAACCAAGGACTTTGTTTGTACACTGTTAATGAAATGGCTGAATTGTGACTTGGCAATGCAGTATATAAGTTATTGCGACAATTATACTGTGAAACGTGACTGACCTTTCATACTTTAAACACTGTTTCATTTTTTTTCAGTTAAAAAAACTCATTTTTAAAAGTCAGACACTTGAAAAATTTCATCGAAGAACAATGGAGTGTTTTGTAGCAATTTGTTTCCTTTGGTTTGCTTACACGACAATTTTAAGGATATTTTGTGTGTGTGTGGAAATACTGCGTGGACTACTGAATTTTGCATCAGAAGGGTGGAAAAAGCTGTTGGTCTTCAGTTGTTAGTGTTAAATGTGCTGTAACTGCTTAACTGCAATGGTCCTTTGAGACCAAAATGGTGGCTCTTCGGGTTTTTTTTTCCCTAACCCTTTAAAAGTGATTACACTTAAAAGTTCCTTTCAGTTTTATCAGTGACTTTCTTCTCCCTACTCTCACCTCCAAGCTGCGCCTCCATCAATCGAAGATAACTGTCATGTTATTCTCTAACCTCTCTGGAACTTTATTCAAATATGCTATTTTACTGGGCACTTTTGTGGCAGAGATTATTTGCCCTAACAGAAATTTATCTAACAAGCGCAACTTGCTTAAAGGTACTTGTGTTGCTTTCTTTCTCTGTAAAAATTTTCACTAATTGTTTGTGTAATATGTGTAGTAGCTGAGGATAAATCCTTAAAGATACCATCATTTAATTAAACTTCCTTTTTCATAGTTCAACTAATTGATTTTCCCCTGTTCTTAATTTTAAACATTACAGTGTATTATTAGTTTGTAATTTATTGAGCCAGTAGATTAGAACTAGTAGTCAAACTCATTGTATGAAGAGTTCCTCTATTAAAATTTCAGAAAGAATTGAGACAAGTTAGTTCCAGGGATTTGGAACTAATATTTGCACTAAAATGGTATCTAAAGTCTAATAGTATTGCACAACTTATGATTCGTTGTAGGCTGATAGATTTTTCATTTTACATATTTGAAGGGGAATTTAATTTGATTCTTATTTTATATTAGAAAGTAATTATTTTCTTTTCTTAAAAGAATCGTTAAGTCTTAAGTTGTTAAGAAGTTTTGCACAGGCCTCTTTACCACAATATTTTTTTCACTGTGCCTTATAGGTCCAAAGGAAATTACAGGTGGGAGGTTTACTTCCTTGTAGTCATTATTTGATTCTTTACAGACTATTTCTTTAGATTTAAAAGTAACATCAGCAACAAAATTGTAGCTTTTCAGACAAGAGACAATGTCATTGAAAGTTTTCTGGCATTAACACTGATTTTCTGATGTGAACCAAACCGGCAGGAACTTAGTTTTAATGCTAATGAAATGTATTTAAATCTGAACTATGAGGCTGAAATCTGGTAATCAAATCAAAACAATGTGGAAAACAGGTTTTTCAGACTGGGTTTTGAGTGCTACTTTTTATGAAGTATTATTGAATAGGAGAGTCACTGCTTTCTTCCCTTTGCCTTGGATCTCAAAGATGCCACTTTTTGCTTTAATTGTATGTGTAGTGAGAAATGAATGAAGAAATACCCCCTAGGGATCCATTATTGCCATGAAAAATATGTGATTGTCAGTAGCTTTAATAATGGGTCTGAAGTTTAGATGAGATTGTTCTAATTATTTTGAATAGTTTCTTTTGCCACCCAAATGATGCCCTACCTTTTAATACATTTTGGGCATTCTGTGTGATGGTTGCTTGTGCCTGCTTAGATTTACTAAAGTTTTTAGGAAAGTGCTTGTCACGGGCAAACAGTTGGACTTGCAAGCTATGTAATATGCTCATTTGGGTCCTGGTTTAAACTTCTAAATAGTTTTTATTTCAGTCAACAATGATTTATTAAATGCCTGCTGTTGTACCATGCAAAATTAGAAACTTGACATACAAATAAAAAGAATGAAATAATCTTTTCTCAAGGAGCTTACAATTTTGTCAGGGAAGAGGAAACTTAGAAATATAAGCATATGTAGAATAAATACAAGATAGGGAGGACACCAACAGTTGAAGGGACTGAGGAAAATCTTTTTGTAAAAGGTAGTGCTGGAGTTAAATCCTGAATGAAGTAAGGGATCTATGAACTGGAAGTAAGGAAGGAGTACATTCCAGGTGTAGGAGACATCCTATGCCAAGTCATGGGGAATTAAAGATGAAGTGTATGGGAAGAAAAAAGGCGGCCACTTTGAGTAGAACATAATCAGAGTGTTGGAAGGATAGTGATGTATAATGACACTGTATTTGAGACCAAAGTATGAAAGATTTTAAAAGCCAAACAAGGTTTCTAAAAATTTTTATTTTATATTCCAAATTCTCTCCCTCTCACCTCTACCTCCCCTATCCATTGAGAAAGTAAACTAGTTACAAATATGTATCATGAAGCAAAACAAATGATCACATTAGCCATGTCCAAAAAAAGACAAAAAAAAGCAAATGTCTTCAAACTCTCTGTATCTACCACTTCTCTTTCTGTGGGTGAATGTTTCAGCATAAGTCCCCTGGAAATGGGATTGGTTTCATTGTCTTTATCAAAGTCTAAATCTTTCAAAGTTGTTTTTCTTTGTAAACCATAGAATTTATGTATGATTCTAGTATCAGTAGGAAGCCACTGAAGTTTATTGGGCAGGGAAATTATATGGTCAGACATGCTTTAGGAAAATCACTTTGACAGCTCTATAAAGGATGGATTAGAGTTGGGTGAAACTTGAGGAAGGGAGATCTAGTAGGCAAGAAATGATGAGGGTCTGAACTAAGGTTGTGTGACTAGTGAGAAGGGAATAGATGTGAGGGATGTGGATGGAGAAATGGAGAAATTTGCTGAATGATTGAATATATAGTATGAGCAAGTGAGGCTGAGAGGTGAATCTTGATCACTAGCACGATGTCAGGTACCCTCCATAGAAATAAGGAAGTTCAGAATGAGGTTTGGTGGGAAAACAATTGTTTTGGACAGAGTGAGTTTGAGATGCCCATGGTACATCTAGTTTGAAAAAGCAGTAGGTATTGGTTATGCATGGAATTGGCAGTCAGGAAAGAGACAGGCCAGATACATAGATAGTGCAGTCATCTGTCAATAGGAATTCACCAAGAGAGTCTTTAAAAGAAGAGAGCCCAAGGCAGGGCCTTTCTGTATACCCACAGAACCCATATCATGGCCTCATAACTTAGGTATGGATGAATGATGATGAGGCTAAGGGGAACCAAGAGACAGTGTCATGAAAAGAGGTAGAGGATAATCAACAGGATTAAAACCTGCAGAAAGATGAGGATTAAGAAAAGGCCAGTAGGTTGGTCAATAAATAGATCATTCCTAATTTTGAAATAATAAGGTCCGAAGACAGATTGAAAAGGTTTGAGAAGGGACTAAGACAAGAAGTAGAGGCAAGAGGCATTAACGACTTTTTCTAGGAATTTGGCTGAGAAAGGGAAAAGAAGATCCTATGGAAAATTGGATTTAGAGTTGGAAGGGGACTTTATATACCATCCAGTTCAGCTCCCTCATTTTACAAATAAAGAAACTGAGGCACAGAGAGGTTAAATGACTTGCTCAGAATCACAGAGCTATTGAGTATCTGGGGCAGGGTCTGAACCGGTCTTCTTGACCCAAAGTTCAGGCATTTATTCCATGCCTCCTCTATAAGAACTTGAAGAGATGGCAGGGCCTAGTTAAGTTTTTTTTTAAGGGTGAGGTAGGCAGTAAGGAAGGAAACAGTAGATAGGGACACCCTGAAAATTAGATAAGGGGAGAAAGGGAAGAACCATTTATATGATGTCTACTGTGTGCCAGACAGTTTTTATAAATATTGTCTCATTTGATTTTCACAACAACCCTGGGATATAAATGCTATTATCCCCATTTTACAGTTGAGGAAACTGAGGCAAACAGTTTAAATAACTTGCCCAGGGCCACATAGCTAGTAAGTGTCTGAGTAAAATTTACCCCTAGGTCTTCTTGATTTCAGATCCAGCACTCTACACACTGCTGTTTGCTGAAAAAGATGGGAGGAAATAGATGAAGGACACATATAGAAGAATTGACCTTGTCAAAGAGAAGGACCACCTTTTCATCAGAGACTGGAATAAAGGATAAAAGAATGAGGGATAAGAAATTTTGAGATGGAGAGAAAATGAAAAGGGAGCTTACAGAGAATGGTTTCTATTCTCTTAGTAAACTATGAGAGATCCTCAACTAAGATGACAGAAAGGTGCAATGAATGGAAGGGGAAGGTTTGGGAATTTTGAAAACACAAAGTTCTGAATTATTTATCCTTTTTAAAGGAAAGGCTTTTAGATTTATCAGTTGAGTCATTGGTGACTTTTACCAGACTTGTTTCAATTAGCCTTAGGGAGAGTACTGAACTTTTGAGAAAATGGGTGGTGAACAACAAACATAGACTACTTTTTTGTAGTAGATATCACATATAGACTACTTTTTCAGGAAGTATGGGCATAAGAGGAGAAAGACGAGATGATAGCTGGATGAAGTAGAAAATTAAAAGTATGACTTTTTTCGTCTTGGGGGAGACACCTTACGTGTATTTGGAGACAGAAGGGAAGACTGAGCAAGAGATAAGAGAGACTGAGCAAATATGGTAGAGTAGTGAGGTTCTAGAGGAAACCTCTATATATATATATATGGGCTGTATTGGAGACAATGAATAAAGGAAAGTTAGATTAAGGTGAATTGGGAATGCCTTCTTATAGTATATGGAATTTTAGGTGGGACTTGAAGGAAGCTAGAGAATCCAGGAGGCAGAAATGAGGAAAGAAAAAATTCTGGGTATTGGAGGCAGCCAGTGAAAATGTCCAGAATGGGGAGATGGATTGCCTTCTTCAAAAGACAGCAGCAAGAAGACCAGTGCCACAGGATTACAGTGAATATGGGGAAGAATAAGGTGTAAGAAGGCTGGAAAGGTAGAAGGGGATGTTATTAAGGGCCTTGAATGCCAGAGGATATTATATTTGATCCTGGAGGTGATAGAAATCTACTGGAATTTATTGAATAGGCATTGTATGTGTGTATGTGAGTGTGTGAGAGACAGACAGACATGATCAGACCTGTGCTTTAGGAACATCGATTTGACATCTGAAGAGAAGATTGTCTGGGTTGGAAGAGACTTTAATCCAGGAGATTGACCAGCAGGCTGTTGTAATAGGCCAGGTATGACATGAGAAGGGCCTGTACCAGGGTGGTGGCAGTGTCAAAGGAGAGAAGGGAGTGTATAGGAAAAGTGAAAGTAGACTTCGCAATTGATTGGCTTGGGGAAGGAAAAAATGAATAGTTGAGGATAACACCAAAGTCGTGAGCCTAGGTGACTTGAAGAATGGTGGTGTTCTTGACAATAATAGGAAAATTATAAGGAGGGTAGGACTTGGAGGGAAGACGATAAGTTCAGTTTTGGACATGTCGAGTTTAAGATGTCCATGGAACATCCATTTTGAGATATATAGTTGGAATTCTGAGTCTGGAGGTCAGGAAAGAAGTTAGGGCTGGGAATCATCATCATAGGGATGATATTTGAGTTCATGGGAGCTGATGAGGTTACCACATTAAATAGTATAGAGGGAGAAGAGAGGAGGGCCTAGCACAGAGCCTTGGTGAGTGGTTAGTGGGCATGATCTGGATGAAGATGCAGCAAAGAAAACTGAGTAGGAATGGTCAGAATCATGTCATGAAAACCTAGAGAACAGAGAGTATTGAGAAGAGGGTGATTGACCATGCTAAAGGCTGCAAAGATATCAAGAAGGATCAAGAAAAAGCTATTAATAGGATGTAATCTGCTGCTGTGAATAGGTTTATTTGTTGGTGGAGTAGTTGGACAGAGATATTTGTTGGTGGAGTAGTTGGACAGAGTGGAAAGTAATTTGTGGGCTTGATGAGAAAGGAAAGTTTGGAATAGAAATTTTGGGGACTTAGAACATAAGTTAATAGAATGATTGCTGAGTTCCAAGCTGTCATGTACTACAATTTAATTGTGGATAAAATCAGCTTAGTATTTTGCTTTTTTTCTGTAATACTTAGCAACTTTAGAGCAGAAGTGGAGAGATGAGATGGTGGAAATTGCCTAGAGTTGAAGATATAATCAAAATCATAGGGAATGGCAGAAAGTTTTTGTTTTTAAGGTGGTGACTAGTGAAACATTAAAGTGGCAGATGATGGGTTAGGGCTTTGTGAAGCCACAGTGGAAGATAAAGACTGGGAGAATGGGAAAGACTTAGGGCACTAGAAATCTCTATAAATGTCACCAGGTTTATTGAGAGTTAAGGAGTGAGAAGGTGAAAGAATAGGAGGTTGTGTTTGGAGAATAAAATTATAAAGTTCAGAATTTTGGAAGTGGTGCCATATTATGGTGAGTTCTAGTACACAAGTGTATTGCTAAAGTGAGAGTGGAGAGAAAGTTGTTGGAATTGATAAGGTCTAGTAATTAGGGGATTGGACTCATGTGGTGGTCAACGCTGATATTGTAGTTCCTGAGGATGAAGACAGGGACTAGGATAGAGGGGGAAAACCTATAAAGTTTAAGTTGTTGAAGAATTTGGGGTAATTATAGGCCATTAGATGACAACAAAGTTGGAGAAAGGGTGCTTTTATTGAATTGCACGGACTTTGAAGAATAAAATATTAATGAGGTATTGTGTTAGAAAAATAGCCTGAGGGCCCTGGTTGGGGAAACTGGAAACTGGAAACTCTGCATGCTCAGCAGGCCCTATAATTCTGTGGGAGATTGAGAAGGATTGGTCTTCCAAGGAGAGGGTTGCAAGGGCATACATGAGACATGTATGCCTGCATGGGACCTTTCCAGTTTAAATAAGGAGGTAAAAGAGGATTGGAGACAGCTTTAGAACACAGAAGGGGTCATTAAATATAAAGATACTCAATTCCCTCTTTGAGCCTTTTTAAAGGATTCTTCAGCATCTTTGTGGCCTCATAGACTTAGAACTAGAAGGGACCTAAAAAGCCATCTCTTCCAACCCTTCCTTTACAGATGAGGAACTGAGGCCTGGTGGGGCCTCTTACAGCTCAGAAGTAGTACGAGCAAGGCCTCTACTTCACTGTACCATGCTGGTCCTCCTTGACACGAGTTTGAGAGGCAGTGTGATACAGTAGAAAGATCATTTACATAGGAGTTAGAAGACCTTAGTTTAAATTCCATTTCTGACATGACTGGATGATTTTGGGCAGGTCATTAAGTTATTTGGACATGTGATGATTGGATTATATGGGCCTTTAAGGTCCCTGCCATCTCTAAATATATGAGTCTTGATGTGAGATCTTAAATCAGTACCTTAAGCAGCATTATACCTCTCCTTCCTGCCTCTGCCTTTTCTTTCCTAAGGTCTGACTCCTAGAGGAAAGTTAGGAAACACTGAGCACCTTGTTTATTGTGTAGTTAGATGCAGCAGACTATTTTTGGGGGGGGGGTCCTCAAACTGAAGTCTTAGCTTACCTGTGCCCTCTTCATATTTTAAGCTTAATAGCATCAGTCTTTTTTTAAAAATTGATTTGTTTATTTACTTTTAGTTTACAAGATTCAGTTCCACAATCCCTTGAGTTTCAAATTTTCTCCCCTCCCCCCATGGCAGCATGCAATCAAGTATAGGATCTGCAAATACTTTCACATTGG
>CM053581.1:423235542-423257495 GCA_028627135.1 Pseudochirops cupreus
AGTCGCCCCCGGGGCACAGCCGCAGCTTCAGGGCAGGCTGGTTTCGGTTTGCAGTGCTGATATGGTTCCTCGTAGCTGAGCTGACTTTAGTGGGAAGTATCTTTGTGTGCATTTTGGAGTTCTAGGATTGGTTTAGAGTCCCGTTTTATGTGTATTTTGGGGTGGCTATGTGAGAGCTGCAATATGTTGCTGCTGCTACGCCGCCATCTTGGCTCCGCCCCGCTGGGGTTTTCTTGGTTAGGATACTGGAGTGATTTGCCATTTCCTTCTCCAGCTTATTTTACAGATGAGGAACTGAGGCAAACAGGGTTAAGTGACTTGCCTGGGGTCACACAGCTAGTAAGTGTCTGAGGCTGGTTTTGAACTCTTGAAGATGACTTTTCCTGACTTCAAGCCCAGCACTCTATCCACTACATCACTACCTGACTACCCAAAGTTCTTCTCTACCTAGGTCTGAAAGCTGTCTCTTCTCTTTGTGTCTCCAGTTTAAGACCAATATTTTCTTCGCTCTGTCTTCGAGGTCTGCATGTTCTTACTTCATCTAGAAACTTCTTACATCTTTCCTTGCCTGTACATCTCTTCCTCTAAAGCAGATTCTATTAAGTCAGCTCTGCCAGCCTCTCCATCCCTTAGTAGACTAGTTTCTTTTTATGTATACTATGTAGACTTTGGCCAATTTTCCTGATTATGCCAGATTCTTCTGAATCTGGGTCTCTTTACTTCATGGCTACTTCCTCCAGGTAACTTGCTTTCTGTCATCATGAAATTCTGCTCTTAGGTGGACCATAATTCCTGATTGTTGGACCAAGCTAGACTGACATATATTCAAAGGTCATTAGAAGTTGGATACCTTTGCTTAGTCATAGGTAGGCATAGAAGTGCTTCTCTATTTGAGTCACAGTGCACATGCCCAACTCTAGCCTTCTATTTAGGGAAGAATATGTGTTTGTGAATCTCAAAAACTAAATGTTATGTTAATTTAAAATAAAAATTCATGGATATATCAGCATATTCCCATACCTGCTTCTCCCACCTCAAAAGCTGAGCAATGCAGTTTTACTTAGTTACACATTTTACCACACCTCCGAACCATTGTGTGTGTAGATAATTATAATAACTAATTCATATGACACTTTTGGGTTTGCAGAGTACTTAATGTAACAACATTGGGAGTTGTGGGTACTGTTATTATCCCTATTTTATAGATTATAAAAAATTGAGGCTGAGAGAGAATATGACTTGGCTTTGGTCAGGTAGTAAATATCTGAGGCAGGATTTGAAATGAGGTCTTCAGATCCACCACTCTAGCCGACATGACATGAATGCAAAGGCGTACAAGGGATTGATGGTTTGGTAATAAGAAATAAGAAAAGAAATAAAATGCCAAAGGCATATAGACTAGTGAGACTTGTCACATCTATCAGTATTTCACAAAGTTTTTCAAGAAAAGAGCCTTAAGGTATTTGACATGGTGAACATTAATCAACTTCATGAGAAATGAGTCTGCGTAATTTTAGTAGATAGGAACCCTGAAAATGATAGTTATTTCAGTCATTTTAGAATCAGATGCCTGTGCAGTCAAATCATTTACTCGTTAGAGCAAAACTCACAGTAAATGATATATTATATAATTAAATTATAAAATTATATTAAAAATTATAAAATGAGAGTGTACTATTCGTGATTGCAATAGTTCTATTCTGAATGTATTTTTAAAACTTGTTCCTGAAAATAGGAAGTAGGAAAAAAGTAAAGAAATTTATATTATTTCATAGATGCATTTAACTTGTGCATAATGATTGTTACAATAAGTTGGTCAAGGGAACCCAGAAACTACATTACATGGCAAATATTTAATCTTCTTGTCAAGCACAAGTATATGGCAACTGAGATTTAGAGTATTAAAGTATAAGTACTGTATAGACTCTTTTTGTAAAACATTAGAGAGAAAAAAATAAGCCTATAGAGAGCTTAGTATGAAATCTAGCCAATTAATTTATATTGAGAACATTTATAAATGAAACCAGGAGGACAACAACCACGTAAAATGAAACATATATCAGTGTTTATTTTATTTTGTTTTATTTTTTCTTTTTGGAGAGGGGAAGGCAGGGCAATTGGGGTTAAGTGACTTGCCCAAGGTCACATGGCTAGTAAGTGTTAAGTGACTGAGGCCAGGTCCTCTTGACTCCAGGGTTGGTGCTCTATTCACTGTACCACCTAGCCAGCCCCTATGTCAGTGTTTATAAGGTGGTGTTTTTTTATCAGTAACAGTAGTAGAATTATTACCTTTGATCTGAACACTTTAGTACCTGGTATACTGTGTAAGAACATGGCAGTGGTGCTTAAGAAGGTGAAGAATGGCTGGATCTGATGAAATACATGCAAGAAGAAATAAATGTGGGAGATGCTACAATTTTAAAGACACTTAGAGATATATTTTCAAGATATCTCAGAGAGGAAGATTTCAAAAGAATAAAAATAGAGTATGTTCACCCCTTTTGTCCAAAACAAGCTTCCAAAATGATAACATTACCACTATATTCTTATTTTCTCATCTCTATAAAATCTTTGAGTGTGACCTGTGCAAATAATGAGTTTTTCTTTGATGAAGATATAAACAAGGAACATACAGGCTTTTGAAAATTATTTTCTTTTTTTTTTTTGAGGGGGGAAGGCAAGGCAGATGGGGTTAAGTGACTTACCCAAGGTCATAAAGCTAGTAAGTTTCAAGTGTGTGAGGTTGGATTTGAACTCAGGTCCTCTTGACTCCAGGGCTGGTACTCTATTCACTACACCACCTAATTGCCCCCAAAATTATTTTCTTTACAGCAGATCACAACTTTCAACATTCTAGCTGAGATGTGTACTGTCTTTTTTTGAGGGGGCGGGGGTTAATTTAAAACTCAAAATATTTGAATTAGCAAAACAATAGGGCCATAAATGTTCTTTTTAAACCTGGCCTTTTCCACACACATAATTAAAATTATTTTAATGTTAGATTCTCTATTGGACTCTCTGGCATACCACTGTGGAGATAGCTTTTTATAGTGTTCCACTGAGTGCTGACATCCAGTGAGGTATAAAACAGAGGCATACTCCCTGAGAGATGCACTGTGGTATATTGAATAGAAGGCTAGGCTTGGAGTCAGAATGACTTCAGTTCTTACTGACTGTGTGATGGTGGGATCAGTTACTTAACTTCAGCCCTAAAGCAGCCCTCTAAGCCTATAAATTACAAAAGAGTTGCTGACTTGTATCATTGAAGGATGTTTACAAATCATGAATTCTCTACTCATTAAATCACAGAACTAGACCAAAAAAAATTTTTTATTTTAATGTGCTCCACACGGGTGTTTACCAAGTGTTAGGGAGGATATCCAGTTCAGGGTAGAAACAGAATAAAAGAATCCCTATTGATATCAAGGTTCTCCAAATACTCCCATTTCCACATGAAGACCCAGAACAAATGCAAAGCATCCTCAGTGAAATTTATAGTAATTTGAAAAATATTCTAAACATCTACACTGGCAAAACAAGCAGATGAAAAGCACATATAAGAGTGACGGGCACCTTTTCATAGATGGCAGGAATACTGGGAAAAGATTGCAAGCTGCATGCTCCCCCTTTAGTGTATGTAGTTAAGTGCCTCCTTGACACTTGCAAAAGCTTCAGTGAAATCTGGATGACCTGGAGGTTAGCTGTTAGGGCATGATGGGGGTTGAAAAGAATATACTCATCCTACCCCATCTAGGAATGAAGGCTGGGGGACTTTTGTTGGGGAGAGGGTGTGAGTAAAGAAAGATAAAAACCTAGAGTTACCTGTGATCCTTTTATTCATCAGTCTGGTGTGAGGAATTAAGACTTGACGAACAAAGAACTTGAAGATGTGTTGATTAGTCTTTGAGTGCTGTTGGTACAGGTAATCTCACAAAACAGTAGCCCTATTTTCTTTCTCCTTCCACTCTAGGGTAAGCAACCCAAGCAGAAAATGACAGCCCCACCAGACAACAGATGGCCGCAGCAGCTTGGCAGAGAAGAAGGCACTGTTCCACGTGACAGCTGTGCAGAAGGGCGGGAGAAGCTGCTGACAGGGAATGGAGCGGCAGCAGCATGGGGGACTCTGGGAGCACACTAAGGAGACTTTGAGATGTGGAACTGAAGCAGAAGTGCAGCTCTTTGCTGGGAGACAGAACCAGGAGATGTGTTGTAGCTGTAATGCAGCCTTCCTCATCTTGGAGTTCCATTTGTATTCCCCTCCCCACCAGAGTGGAAATCTGAGTTAGTGTGTCTTTGTGTGTATGCAAGGTGGGGCTGAGATTGATTCTACTACTTTATTTTCCCTTAGTTTCTTTGCTTTTCTTTTCCAATTAAATGCTTTGCTATTTAGTTTAATGTTCCTGTCTGGTCTGTTGGTAGAGAATATATTTGTGGAATTTTTTTTCTCGAGATCCTTACAAATATGGGTTTATAGATTGTATTGGATTGAACAAAAGATACTGCAGGGATCCAGTGAAGTTGTTTTTTCCTTGATTTTTTGAAGACTGTGTACATTTGTACATTAGTAGATGTGCAACAATAAATTACATTGCTTAAGTTGTTTATACCAGAAGCATTAAGGATTTATTTTTTCTTTCAATGTCTAAGTAATAATTTGGTGACATTTTTTGTCACAGGTTGAGGTCTATTAGCAATCCCTGCACTTTGATTTAAGGAACCATGGTATAGTTGTGTCAAATACCATTGCATGAGGTATTGAACTGTCATTGCTTACTCTACTGAAGTGACAATGCCACCATGACTATAATTTTATTGGAAAGTTTATTCTCAGTGGTGACACGTGACCTCATTCATGATGGTTGATTTGGGGGGTGCCCAAGAACTTTGGTGTGTATGTTATGAACTTGTGGGGGAAGGGGTAGAAAGTACTGGGCAAAACATACAAGAAAGAAGATTGGCATAGTTATTGTACTTTGAACTACCTGGAGCTGTGGTGTGTGTCCAGATCCCCAAGGAGACAATAGACAAAAGGGAACTTGGAAATCAGTTATTAAAATCTTCACTGCTGACTAAGAGTTGATGACTTTTCTTAAAGCTCTTATGATGAGAGAAGGATGGATTGAGGTTGATGTAAAAGCCTGCTGAGGAGAGGGCCTCTCACCATCTGCCAGTGTCCTAGGGACATCAGTCTTCTCTTTAGGAAGTGATTCACCATCAAAATTTTTGCACATAAGTATAGAAAGTAGGACTGGTTGTCTTTCAAGTAGTTCAGCAAAGTGGTGTCTGATAAAGAGAAGGCCATTCTGATTACTTGGAGAGGAAGCCTAGAACTCACTTGATACAGAGAAATTAGGTGATGATTAGACTCTGGTGATCCACTTCAGTATTGCTGGTGAATTGAAGGTGTAATGCCCTCAAGCTACTTAATGTTTGTGACACGAGATAGCCCATATAATAATGTTAGTAGCAAAAGACCTCTGACTTTCTGATTAGGTTGAAGAAACTGCTACAGAGGTTCATGGTCAAGTGTTTAGTGTTTGTGGGAACACAGGGACCACATTCAGCTAACTTTAACTTATGCCTTGAGGAATGCCTTCCCCTCTAAGATTACCTTCTATCTACTCTGTAGATACCTTGTATGCACTTAATTATGTACCTGTTGTGTCTCCCCTTAGAATGTAAGCTCCTTGAAGGCAGAGACAGTTTTTATTTTTTCTTCATATCCCTAGTTAGTACAGTGCCTGACACATAGTAATAGCTTTTAATAGATTCTTGTTGTTTGATTGATAATTAAGTGCTCCAGGGTACTGTATATGACATCATGTTGTTGCTGTACCTGAAAACGCACGAGTAACAGAAACATTCTCTCCCTTTCCCTCCACCCCCCCACAATACCTAGCCACTCAGAACTGATTCGTTCAATTTTGAAAGTAGAGAAAGACCATGTGGACCAAGAGAGGTTTCTGAGAAAACAAAAAGTGACCCTGCAGGACCTCAGGCGAGTCGGCCATTGATACCAAAGTGCAAGCTGACCTCCAGATGCAGTATGAATCTCAACTTGCTGTTTACTAAACCATAGTGGTTGATTAGCCCAGTTCAGGAACAGCAACAGTGACAAAGCAGAATTCTGCTCTGCTACAACTGGACAAAATAAGTGCACATATGCTGTGGACATGAGAGGGTGCCCCATGAATCTTCTAGAGACTAAGGTCTACTGGGCCAGCATTTGGAAATTGAGACAATATCAGAAGTAGAGACCAATGAAAAGAAAGGTATGGATATTAGAGATGTGGAGGTAAAATGAATAAAACTTGGCAACTGATTTGTTATGGGAGGGGAAAGGATGAAGGAGAGGAAAAATTCCTGAATGAGGGCCTTCTGTTAAGATGGCCACATGAAAGATCATAGCCAGCCTAGTTCCCTTAACGAATTCTTCAACAAACATTTAAAAGGTCACTAGAATGGAAAAAAAAAAAAGACCAATAAAATTAAAGGGAAATTCCAATAAGCTCTTCTATTGAGTCCAAGACCACACAAGATTCTGAGTGGGGGGTTGCCAGGGGTGGAGCCATTCCAAATTCTGGTAAGCTGGCTTGAAGCCAATTGCATATTGACCAGGGCCAGCTTGAGCTGCAGTGGGAGAATGGAGTCAGCCCTTGGTGGGTCAGCGTACAGGGAGAGGGTTCTGGACAATGAGTTTACCTGGTATTCCTCTGAGAGATCTGAAGCCAGCACTCTTGTCAAGGTCAGAAATGAAATAAAATTCCTCTTTAAAAACAGTATTTTCTAGGCTTCTACCTTCTCTGACAGCCTCTCTTCCCCAGTGAACGTTGAGAAGAAGCTTCTCAATGATGGCTCTCCCAGTCTAGTTGAGGTGATAGAGATGAAGCTGAGGTCATAAATAATAGAGTGAACACAGGTAGCTATGAAAGGAGGATGGATAATGTCAAAGTGTTTCAGAATGACATGGGTCCAAGCTAGTAAAATAATTGGGGATAGAAGAAGCTTAGCTAGCTGTCAGTACAATATTTGTCCTGTCCTCTTTGGATTTTCAATCTATTAATCATCTGCGGCAGCTAGGTGGCACAGTGAATAGAGCACCAGCCCTGGAGGCAGGAGGAACTGAGTTCGAATTCAGCCTCAGATACTTGAGACATTTACTAGCTGTGTGACCTTGGGCAAGTCACTTAACCCCAATTGCCTTGCCTTCTCCAAACTTCAAAAAAAAAAAATCTATTAACCATCCTGTTGGATAGGATGGTTATTTTACAGATGCCTAACTAGATTTTGGAGCTGTGATATTTTATAAGTATTTATAAAAAATTAATAGAAATCTGTTTTCTCTCCTTCCCCTCCCAAATGCATTGGGAAAAAAATACTTATAAGAAATGCAAAACATCAAGCAGATCAAATTTCATCATTGGCTATGTCCAAAAAAATATGTCTTATTCTGTACTCTTCAGTCTATCACCTTTCTATTAGGAGGTAGATAGCATACTGTATCATTCATTTATCAGAGCTCTTATGACTTTCAAAGTTGTTTGTTTTTTCCAGTGTTCTTTCTATTATATGTTGTTTTCCTGATTCTAATAATTTCATTCTTCATTAATTTATGTCTTCAGAATTGTTCATTTTTGCAATGTTGGTGTTATGGAGTATAAATTATTCTTCTATATCTGCATACTTCTCTCTGTATCACTTCAGGTAAGTTTTTCCATTTCTTTATTTATTTTTTGCTTTTTGGAGGGGGGAAGGCAGGGCAATTGGGGTTAAGTGACTTGCCCAAGATCACATGGCTAGTAAGTGTTAAGTGTCTGAGGACAGCTTTGAACTCAGGTCCTCTAGACTCCAGGGCCAGTGCTCTATTCACTTTTTCCATTTCTTTTTGAAATCATGTATTTCCTCATTTCTTTTAGTAGTTTGTTCCATCATAGTCTTATAGCACAATTTGTTCAGCCATTCCCCAATTGATGGGCCTCCCTCTAGTTTCCAGTTTCACAACTACAGGAAGATTTATAAATATTTTTGTACAGATGGGATCTTTTCCTCTGTCTTTGATCTCTTTGGGGTCAAGAGTAGTATAGCTGAGTCAAAGGGTAAGCACTTGTTTAACTTTTTGTATATGGTTCCAAATTCCTTTCCAGAAAGGTTGGTTGGACCTGTTCACAGTTCTACCAGTAGTTCATCAATATGTTTTCCTGAGTCCCTCCAACATGTTTTCATCATTTTATTATTTCTTTGGTCATCTTTGCCAGTCTAAAGTGCAATTCCATAGGTATAAGGAACTGTGCTGAGGAAATTCCCTCAACCAACACAAGTAGGTACCTGCTCTGCAACTTATAGTCCTGAATTTGTTGTCCAAAATACAGAGTTGACTTGAGCAATGTCACACAGTATGTATCAGAGGCAGGACTTGACTCCAAGTCTCCTTAGTTCCAAAGCAGTCTGCCAGGCCATCCTGTCTCACTAACAATCCTATTAAATTTTGAAAATTATTGTTTGGTTTAAACACTGAGGTGCTGCCATACCTAATTTGTCCACAAGACATTTTATGGGAATAATAGAAATACACACGTGGATTGATAAAGAAATTCATCTACTAATGGCATTTTTGGTTAGTGCAGGGAGTACCTAAGGATAGAAAGTCTTAAAGGCCTACTTCAGGCCATATGCAAAAGGGCCAAGGAAGGAACAGAACTTCCGGCTCTGATTCTATTCCCAGGACCAAGCAAGGAGATAGCAGCAGGAAATGATCCTTCTGGTTCTTGTTGCCTTTAGAGGCAAGTCAAAGACCCAAGGAGGATCGAGCCCCAAGGCTCTGCTTCCTCAGCAACAGAGGGAACAGAGACAGCTCCCAATGGGTAGTAGTCAAGTGAAAATACAGCATCCAGGTATTCTATTAGTACCTGGCATTGTCCAAGGGGATTCTCCCAGAGACTTGAGGCCAGTTCCAAAAAACTCCAAATGCAATGAAAAAAATACTATGTGTTAAGAGAAGCCCAAGAGATAAATATGGAAATAGTAACTCCATTAATAATCACAAGAAGAACCTCAGGTAAAAAAATGGCTAAGTGACAAGGACACCAAGAATATGTGGGAGCAAATAAACAAGATAAAAATGAAATGACAACTCATGAAGAAAATTTTAGAAGGAAAATAAACAGGAGGTAGAAAACATTACTCAAACAGTGGACTCCCTGATAAATAGCATTGGACAAACAAAACTCAATGATTTTATGAGACAAGAAATGTTAGAACAAAGTCCTAAGACTGAAACAATAGAAAAAAATATAAGGTATCCACTATTAAAAACAAAGAAACCAAAAAAACACCAAACCAAAAACAACTGATCTGACAAAAAGTCAAGGAAAGATTAAGGATCATCAACTCTCTGAAAACCATGACTAACCAAAAACTGCCTTTCATATGTCAAGAAATCATAAAAGAAAACTGTCTAGATCTATTAGGACAAGAGGGTGAAAATAGAATCTGCTCATCATCTCAAAAGAATTCCTTCATCACCCCCTAAAGGAGACCCCAAGATGAAAACACCAAGGTATATTTATAGCCAAAATCCTAAACTACCTCAAAGAAAAATTAACACAAATACCCAGAAAGAAAGAATTCAAGCATTAAGGAACCACAGCCAGGAAAGACAACTCAGTACTATTCCCCCAGAGTCCCTAAATTGTGCACATCCTTTGATAAAGCAATAACACAAGCATACACCTTAAAAAAGTCAAAGAAGGAAGATCCGTATGTACAAAAATCTTTACAACAGCAGTATTTGTTTTAGCCAAGAACTGGAAACAAAGTGTGTGCTCCTCAAGGAGGGAATGGCTGAAGAAATTTTGTTACATAAATGTAATAGAATATTTATGTACTAAATGATTAAAGGGACAGATTCAGAGCAACTTGGGAAGACTTGTATGAGCTGATGCATACCAAAGTGAGTAGAATCAGAACAATTTATACAAGTTAAATTTTTAAAAAAGTGTTAAGCACTTATGTGCTGTAAATGCTAAGTGTGTAGCTTAGCTGTGTGTGCTGAGTGATGGGAATCCAAATGCAAGCCAAAAAGGATAGTTCCTGGCCTCAAGGAGTAGCATAATAGAAGACAATACATAAAAGGAAGCTGGAAAGAGGGGTGAGAGAAGTCAGGAGTGCAGCCTGGAGAGGAATGAAGACATGGGTGGACTGGGCATCCTCCTTAAAATGGAGGTTCTTGAATGAATCAGCTAATTCAAGGGAGGGGATAAAGAGGCAAAGGATACTTTCACTGTGAAGTCCAGTGCTAGAGTGAGCTTCTGGGATGAAGAGTTTTCTGTGGCATTGTAGAAAAAATTCAGGAGGAGAGTCAGGAGTACAGCCTGGAGATGAAGGAAGGCAATGACTATCATTGTCAAGGAAAACAACTTTGAAAGACTTAAGGATTCTGATTAATGCAGTGATTGGTCATGACTCCAGACACTGATAATGTTTTGAAAGCAAGATGGTACACTATAGATGCAGAATGAAACATAATTTTGGAAATGTGAATTTGTGTTTTTCAACTACTTAATATGTAAAGTTGTTTTGCTCGACTACTCATTTTGGGAAGGGAAGGCTTTTCTTTTTCAGGTAAGAGTTGTGGGAGTAAATGAGGAAGAAGAAAGAGAAAGGAAGTGATAAAGTGATTGTGTTGCCAAAAAAAAGAAAAAAGTGTCTATGAAATATATGAAAAATACATAGGAAAAAGAAGTTTAGGAGGTTTTATAGACAAACATGACAATGACATGCTAAATTTAAATTTTTTACTTTTGAAATAACAAAGCTATATATAATAGACATTTACAATTTCATCTGTAAGTCTCTTCTCTTTTCTATGTGTATGGAAGCACAAATGGGTTTTGATGTGTGTCAAATTCATAATTTTTTTTAAGAGTACAGGGAAAGGGGCAGCTAGGTGGCACAGTGACTAGAGCACCAGCCCCAGAGTCAGGAAGACCTGAGTTCAAATCCAGCCTCAGACTCTTGACACACTTAATAGCCGTGTGACTTTGGGCAAGTCACTTAACCCCAACTGCCCTCCAAAAAGCAAAAAAAAAAAAGTATAGGGAAAGGTAGGGCAAGGGAGACAGTGACTGAATTAATGGAATCAACAGAATAGTACACACAAAGTTGCAGGTTATATATACTAGTTCTTTTGGCCCTTTACCTTCTAGGATCCCTCAAGTCTGGAATGGTCTCTTTCCCCCTTCTACTTCCTGGCTTCCCTGGCTTCCTTCAAGGCAGCTTGAATCCCAGCTTCTGCAGGAGGCCTTTCCTAGTCCCCTCCACTGCTAGTTCTTTCCCTCAAATGTTACCTTCAGTTTACACTATAAGAGTGCCAGGCCTAGGAGTGCGTGTGGTACACGCACAGACACACAGATACACAAACACATGGGGTGGGGTGGGGTCAGGTAGCTAGGTGTCAGAAAGACCTGGGTTCAAATCTGGCCTGAGACATTTACTAGCTGTGTGACCTTAGGCAAGTCACTTTACCCTGTTTGTCTCAGTTTCCTCATGTATAAAATGAACTAGAGAAGGAAATAGCAAACCACTCCAGTGTCTTTGTCAAGAAAATCTTAAATGGGGTTATGAAGGGTCAGTCATGACTGAAACAACTACTCAACACACACATATATATATATATATATATATATATATATATATGTATGTATGTGTCCATGCGTGTATATATTCATACATATGTATGTGTGTATACACATGTATAAAATGTCCCCCACTGGAATGTGAACTCCTCCTTGAAAGCAGACGCCATGTTTTTGCCTTTTTTTTTCTTAAAGAACTTAACAGTACCTGATATGTAGTAAGTATTTAAGAAAAACTTGTTGCTTAGTTGTGGTGGCAAAATCAGCATTTATTGATAAATCCTAAGTGTGTATTAATTGCTTACTGTTAAGCACCTACTATGTACAAGACACTAGGTTATGGACTGGAGATAAGAAAGATTAAAAACATGCTATGGTCCCTGCCCTCAAGGAACTTATTTTCAATTGGATTTAAGTTTGAATTTTTGACAAACTTTGCAAAAGGAGGAGCATTTAAGTACCATTTTGTTACCCACTGGTAAATGTGCTAAATGAGGAGCGGAAGGCAGGAGAATCCATGGATAGCTATCCATCTTGGGGCTTCCCCACTTCTGCAGAAGCACTAGCCTTAAGGGAACAGGTTCAGTCTTCTCTAGCATTGTGAGAATTATAACAATGATATGGTTGGCTTGCTTCCTATTCTGTGTATATCATATTGTAACCTATGTTATAAGGAGAGATAGTGATCCTATTATATAAACTGTGATCTGGTAATACTTAATCAGGTGTATTGCAGCTACAAGGGAACTGTCTTCAAGTGATGAGGGAGGATAAACCTAGAGGAAAACCATATTTGATATGACACCTCAGGTGTTGGAGGCCATGGTAGCCAACTTGACCATCTGCAAACTCAAAAGTAGGACCACTTGAATCAGTCTGGCCATATGCTAAGTGCTGGAGATACAAATATAATGAAAAATAAAGAATAGTCCCTGCCTTTAAGGAGTTTACAATCTAAAAGACAATACAACACAGGAAACCGAAAAGTGGATATGTGGGAAGCATTGATGACCATATCCAAATAAATTCAGGAGCTGGTAAAAATGGGGAGAATTGTGCTGGGCCCATTCTTGAAATAGAGGCCCTAAAACCCATGACTTTGCCCTCCAGTGAGAGGGGTCCGGAGAGGGGCAGAGGGTACTGATGAATTGTGACTACTATGCAGATTCAGTTTTGCCCCGTGAGTTTATTGGGGGAAGGAAGGTTTGATGGAGAGATCCAAAGAAGTCCCAAAGCAGCGTGAGATTGATAGTTAGCCCTCCACAAGCCCAGGAGGCTTAGTGTAAGGACCAGTACTATTCCACTGGAGAACAGACTTACCTAGGAAGCATGCGTGAAAATCAGACTTAGCACAGTGTCTGGCAGCATAGCAGGCACTTAATAAATGTTTATTGGCTGATGGACTGGTTACTAATATATCCAGATGAATTTATTGATGAATTATTTGTAAGCTATGTTTTGTAAGCCACTAACATTTTAATACATACGGGGCTGGTAGGCAATATTAGGCATATACTTTGAATATATCCTTTTCCGACATGTACTTTTGTTATAAGTATCTATACAGTTGGTTATTTTATGCAGTTCTGTTATGTATGATGTATTCATGTGTCCTGTGAATGTCATGCTTGCTTTAGAGCGAGCCTTTGTTAACTCTGTGGCCATGGAAATGTTAATGTCTAGTATACCCTGGCTTCTTTCTAGTGATTTTCCAGGGATTTAAAGTTTTTCACTGAGGGGAGGATGTAAGGAGTGCCCCAAAGAGATTCTAACGAATAGTGAAGGTCTATAGGAGCTAAAGGATATAAATATTGAAGGATGAAGGGAAAGTTATTCACCCTGAAAGGGTCTGAGGCTTAAAATAGCTCAATTGCATTTGAAGAAGCTGTAGAGACAATGCATTTTGCCATAGGGCTCCATACATATCTTAGTCTCTTTCCACTTATCTACAGGTGATTTCCAAAGAAATATGAGAGATGGAACTGATTGAATGAATTACCTTAAAGCAAGATAGAGTGCTTTAGTGAACCAGAAAGGACTGTCAAACCAGAGAGATTAGAATCCTCCCATCTCTTACTTGAAGGGGAGAAAAAAATCTCAGAGCTCAGTAAAAGGGAAGAGGCTTCTGCCGTCCTAGGCTTTTAACCCTAGATCATCTAGGTCATTACCCTAGACGAAAGAGCATTATAGCACTCCAGCTAACTTCAGCTGAAGAAAGTGCAGTGCTACTCAGCCAAGCCAGTGACTGAAGGTGCCCATCAAATCCTGAGCCCTCAGAGTCTATAGGTGTCCTGAGCTGCTCAGGGGCCAGCACTTAAGCATGATCGGAGAATTGAATAAGAAATGACCAGACCATGTGGGACTCCCTTTAATGATTCTTTGAACAAGGTTGTTATAGAACAAATGATACAAAAGAAAAAAAGGACTCAAGTTTTATTACCATTATCTTAGCCTGTTATAGGCTGGAAGTAACACAGAATGGATAATTTATAAGGCTAGGTACCTGAAGTCTGGGGGTAAAGCCTTTGATCTCAAGATCTCAAATAAAAGTCCTTTTAAATGTAGCCCATGACAAAAGGAGTCCAAGGAGCTCGCTTAACAAAAAGCCACAGTTGAGAAGGGCCCTAATTAGGGCACACTGTCAAGATTTTTATCTGAGTCCTGGATCAGGCCTCCTTGGCTCCCCACATATCAGATTAGCTTATCTGGCAGAGATGCCATGCTCTGAGGAGAGCCCAATGGCCAAACAACCTTTCTAGCCCTGCCTGGCCCTGAAGCCTAATAGCAGAGCAATCTTCTTGTTATTATCTATCAGCAAATATGGCCTAGGCAACCCCATCTTCTAGTTGAAGCATGGAGTTCCTCTGCTGGGTAACTACTGCCAAGTGGTGGATCAGTCTTCCTAGTCCGGTCCTGTAGCAGCCTAGTTCATTGAGGAGATAATATAGCTGCCAAGGGATCTCAAACAGCAGACTGTCCCGCCCTGATGTGACACGGTATCCTATAAGGAGCAAGCAGAGTTGAGCAATTTGTTCATCACTGATATCACACCTTACAATGAACATCATTTTGACTTTGATGAGAGGCCCTATAATTCCAGGGTTGTGAATTGCCTTGGCCATATGTACTCTCTATGTCCATGGTGTACTACCATTATATGTAAAATTTTTCCTTTATATACACACACATACATACATACATATATATATATATATATATATATATATATATATACACACAAACATATTTGTTGGAGAGTGTATCCTTGGTGTTGTGTGAAATGCTTTATCATTATTGTCCTTGCTATGCCATCTGAGTAAATGCCTTTATTAAAGAACTGAATCAACTGGCACATTGGTAAGAGGAAGAATACTGGTTGGCGCTCATGAGTTAGCATAAATAAATTAGCCAACTATAGGATCACCCCTAGAATCTTGAAAGTAGTAGCAGCCACCCCTCCATGCAGTCAGTCTGTCAGGACCGTTAACAGTCGGGTTGGTGAACCTAAAATGGTGTATTACGTGAGCAAAAACACTCTTCCTTCTGGTTAGCTGGATACGCTCACATCTTTATCTGTTCTTTAGCTTTATCCTTTTCTGTTCTTTTCCATTTAGATCTCATTTGTCCATTACAAAAACCCTGTTGCACATCAGGGATGCTAATTTGTGTATATGTTTTATTTAAGGCTCACAAATAGAGGGGAGAAAACATTACTTATTTTAGAGATACGAAAGGTCAGATCAGGGAGAAATGGAATGGGGGCTTGGGCTGTTGGGACAAAGTGAGAACAGGTCAAGCCTAACACAGAAATTTTGTTTGTTTGTTTTCTTGAGGCAACTGGAGTCAAGTGACTTACCTAGGGTCACAAAGCTAATAAGCGTCAAGTGTCTGAGGTCAGATTTGAACTCAGGTCATCCTGACTCCATGACTGGTGCTGTATCCACTGACACAGAAATTTAAGATTCAAATACTCCTGGAAATAAATCACAAACTATTTATAGTAGCAAGCAGCAAGAGAGTAAAGCATGAGTAAATTTGCATTCAATTTTTGACTGAGGGTAACCATTTTTCCTGGGCTAGGTTTGAAAGGTGAGGTATTCATTCCCCTGAAGGAAAAAGGAGCTGAAACGAAGTCAAGCCTACATAGGAGGGGGAGTTAGGAAAAAGGAGGTAGGAAATTTCTTTCTCTCTCCTCACCTCCTCATCTTCCCTTTACCTTATTGACAGCTCGGCCTGCTTTGCTTCTGAGGATGACCTATTAGGGAATTTTGAACTAGCTGATCTCTGTGGTCTCTTCCAGCTTTAAATCCTATGATTCATGATCTGATGATCTCAGTTTCCTCGTCTGTAAGATGGAAGACTTTGATAATAAATAAATGCTAGCTATTATTTCTAGCTATTAAATATAACCTTTGGGATCCTTTTCAGTCCCTGATCTAACATTATACTTATTTCATTAGTCAATGGCTCTTCTGATGTGAGGGAAATCTAGTAGTAGGCAAGAGTCAGACTATTATCCGTGGGCATAGCTCCGTAAGCATTTAAATCTTGGGAAGCAGTTTAAAAGTTTAGCCACTTGGGGGCAAACGTGAACCAGTCTGGTGGTGTACTTCTCTGGGGTCTGGCCTAGAACTTCAGAATTGTTCTCTCAACCGACTCATATATGACTTCCCAGCATGGGTCTAATTGAAAGAGTCTTGATGGTGGCATTGCCAAGTTCCTTAGCCAAGTTACTCTAAGTCCTGGCTGGTGCTTATATGGATAGCTCCATTCTCTCCACTTTATCAACAACTTCCACACTTTTCAAGCCTGTATAATAATGAAGGAATTTTATTATCAGTGAGAAAGAGACAAATTTTGCCATTGGGTCTAGAGCTTTCTTCAGCTTTGCTGCCTTATCTTTAGCCAGACAGCTTTGTTAGCCTGACCCTCCTACTATGTCCCTCTTTAATTTGGCTGACTTATTGGCCTCTTGGTTTATTGGAACTTAGAGTATTCCTGGTGAACTTGAAAAAATAATTATACATATATCCGGATAATACCAGAAATTGCCCATGTAAACTGTATCTTTCATTTGACTGCATGTCTATTGCTACGCATATTAATTACTGCATTTTGAATCTGCCTAGTTATTATTTTGCTGTTACATTTTGATTATATTCTATTATGTTTACCCTACAGCTATATGCCTGTTTATTGTTTTACTTATTTTTATTTGTGTGTGTGCTAGTGCTTACCATCATGCTTACCAATGCTTATCAATCTTTTTTTAATCAATTAATCAATGCTTGCCAATATTTTAAAACCTATTGATTGTGTTACTGTTAGGGTGAGCTAATTTTGCTTTGTTAGGCATGCTTTACTGTCTATGATTATTTATAGTCTTGTAGGAATATACGTGAATTTTTGAATTTTGAATGTCACTATATCCTGCATGTAATTTAGGCATGCTGTCACTGAAATACAATCAGATGGTGTCTTATATGGTGCCATTTCAACTGTATACATTATTAACACACATTTGTTTTCTATTATTTTTCAATGGTACAATAGGGTAAGTTATCTGGGATGTGAGCAAAAAAATCTGTGTTTTAAAGTGTTTATGTTTGTTTTCCTGTTGTTTATCTACCCAAGCTTATTTTTGTAAGGAACTATAAAAAAAACAAACAAACTTTTGACTCAGGAAAGAATATAACTCCATTTCTGCCACAGGTGGGTTGGGTTGTTCCCTGAAGTCCAGTAAATCTTCATGCTGTGAATCAAAAGGGAGACATGACTCTTGATTGGCTAAGAGACCTCTGAACCTGTGGTTCTGTATATGGCATGCATGGAAGACATCTGACTAGAGGAGAAAGAAGACAGAAGGACTTTGAGGGGGCACAAATATTTGAATGGGTCATAGGAGACACGAGCTGTAGACATGTAAAAAAAGTTAACCCCTTATTATCTGCTTTGATTCCTAACACCTGCATCCTTGAAACTAAGAGCAGATTTCCCTGGTAAGACCATTTTTGTATTAATTGGGTCCAGGTTTTTATCTTACAATCTAGTCAAAGAGACCCTTTATTGTGTGTACATTATGTAACTTTGCCGATTTCTGCTTTACTGTTTGCTCTGACAAATATTATTACTTGCTATCTGTGACTATCTTTTGTTCATAACCAGCATTTTATGGGAAGCAGTTAAGTTGGTTGAGAATGAGCAGTTACCCCTTCCTTTAGAACAAACAGGAAAAGTGACTTTTATACTGAACCCCTAAAAGTACATTGTACCCCTAGACTAGAAATATCTGATGTGTTGTAGATAGAAATACTTTTAGTCCAATACTGCTCTTGGGCACAGCAGAATGAAGGAATAGTCACCTAGTCATGGATATCCTGTATCCTACCTTTCCCCTCCCTTGTGGAGCTATTAGCAGTTAAATCATGATACTCCTATTCTCCACAAAGATGAAAATCCTTATCTTTCCAGAGACAAGGTGATTCTACCTGGATCATATCTATCTGAATAAATATATGCATGCCACACAAAGGCCAGATATACTATGTTAGATGGTTATCTAAATAATAATAATAATAATAATAATAATAGAAATAATGATGAAACAGAAAGCCCAGTGTTGACTCTAGAGTTAACAATAATCAGTCAGCAAGCTGTTATTAAACACATGCTATGGTGACACAGTGAATAGAGCACTGGCCCTGGACTCAGGAGGACCCGAGTTCAAATGTGACCAAAGACACTTGACATTAACTAACTGTGTGACCTTGGACAAGTCACTTAACCCCAATTGCCTTGCCTTCCCCCCTCCAAAAAAATAAAATAATTTAAAAAAATACATGCTAAGTGCTAGACATTATGCAAAGTGCTAGTGATATACAGAAAGGCAAAAAACAGTTCTTGCTTTCAAGGAACGCACAGTCTGATGGGGGAGAAAACAGGCAAATAGCATACAAAATTTTTAGAAGATATATAAAAGATAAAATGGAAGTAATATCAGTGGGAAATCACTGAAGTTAAGAAGAACTGGGAACATCTTGCAAAAGGTAAGATTTTCGCTGAGCCTTGAAGGAAGCTAGACAAGCCAGGAGACAAAGAGGAGGAGATACACTGTTGCAAGCGTGAGAGACAGTGAAAATTCTGGGAGCTGGGAGGCAGAGTGTATTGTGTGAGAAGTAGCAAGGGAGAAAATGTCAGCACATAGAAAAGTGTGCTGAGGGGAATAAGATTGGAAAGGCAGGGAGGAGTCAGGTCATGAAGGATTTTTACAGTCAAAAAGAGGATTTTATATTTGATCCTGGAGGTAATAGGGAGCCACTGGAATTGATTATTAAATCAATAGGAGCATAGCATGCTCAGATTTGTTCTTGAGGAGGATCAAGTTGACAACTAAGTGGTGGGTGGAATAGAGTGGGGAGAGACTTGAGACAGGGAGGTCAAGCAGCAGGCTGTTGCCATGGTCCAGGCTGGAGTTAATGAGACCTGGCACCAGGGTTTTGGGTGTATCAGAGGAGAGAGGGAGTATGTAAGAGATACTGCAAAGGTGGGATTGGCAGGGTGTGGCAGCTAATCTAACATGGAGGGTGAGACTGCGTGAGGAGTCAAGGCTGAAAGCCTTGGCAACTGGGAGGATGATAATAATTAACACTCATGTTGTCGTTGAGTCATTTTCAGTTGTCTGACTCTCTGTGACCCCATTTAGGGTTTCCTTGGCAAAGATACCAGAGTGCTTTACCATTTCCTTCTCCAGCTCGTTTGACAGTTGAGAATACTGAGGCAAACAGGGTGAAGTGACTAACCCAGGATCACACAGCTAGTAAGTGTCTGAGGCCAGACTTGACCTGAAGAAGATGAATTTTTCTGACTCCAGGTCTGGTGGGCTATCAACTGAACCACCTAGCTGTCTAATTAACATAGTGCTTGCCATGTTCCAGGCTTTGGGCTTAGTGCTTTACAATTATTAACTCTTTTGATCCTCACAACAACCCTGAAAAGTAGATGATGTTATTATCCCCATTTGACAGATGAGGAAACGGAGACAAACAGAGGTTTAGGGGCATGCCCAGGGTCACAGAGCAGGTAAGTGTCTGAAACTGGATTCAAACTCAGATTTTTCTGACTGCAGGCCCAGTGCTCTATCTACTGTACCAATAGGGAAGTTCAGAAAAGGAAAGGGTCTGTGGGAAGAGATAATGAAATCAGTTTGGGACATATTGCATGTAAGACATCTGTGAGACATCCAGTTTGAGGTGGCCAATAGGCAGTTAGAGATGTGAGACTGAAGGTCAGTAAAGGGGTTAGTCCTGGACAAATAGATCTGAGAATCCATCATCCGTAGAAGTGATGACTGAATCCATGGGAGCAATGAGAGTGACAAGCAAAGTAGAGAAGAGGGCCTACAACAGCACCTTGGGCAAGGTATCTTTGATTAACTAGTGAGCCCTGAATACAGTAAAGAAGACTGAGAAGGTGCAGTCAGGTAGATAAAAAGCTGGCAGAGTGCAATGTCACAAAAACTTAGAAGAGTTTCAGGAAAGTTAGCACTTCTTCACCCAAAAAGAGGAAGAGTTTTGATAGGCATTATTATAGTACATGATATAACAATAAAGCAGGAACAAGCAGATACCACATTTATAGACTAATAGTTAAGACAGTACTAATAAACACATGGCATAATATTTATTGAATATAACTGAAATGGAGAGGATTTCAAAAGGCCATCCATGCTTGACATCTATATGAAGCTAATCATTGATATGTTGACACAGAATTCTTAAAAAAAAAGTCTGAGTCATGGTGATTTGTTTATATAAATAGATGGGTTTATGATGGTAATGTAGGAACTGTCTTTTGCCTCTTTGTATCCTCAGCACTTAGCACTGTGCCTGGCACATAGTAGGAAACTAATAAATCTTTATTTTTTTCCCTCTAAAAAAAATTTATTTACTATTAGTTTATAACATTCAGTTCCACAATCTCTTGGTGGTATGCAATCCGATATAGGTTCTACATGTACTTTCGCTTTAAACATTAATTAAGTTGTAAAGAAGAATTATAACCAATGGAATGAATAACAAGGAAGAAGAAACAAAACAAAATGAAAAAGAGAGAGAGTAAGTGGTTTGTTTCACTCCGCATTCAGACTTCGTAAATCTTTCTCTGGATATGGATAGCCTTTTCCATCATGGGTCCTTTGGAGTTGTCTTCTAACCTTGCATTGTTGAGAGGAACCCAGTCTATCAAAGTCAGTTATCACAGATACCATGTGTCTGTAATTGTGTCCAATGTTCTGGTTCTGCTCCCTTTCACTCAGCATCGATTTATATATATGTCTCTCCAGGTAAATATGAAGTCCATCCACTCCTCATTTCTTATAGCACAATAATATTCCTTTACATTCATACACTGCAACTTGTTCAGCCATTCCCCAATTGATGGGCATCCCCTTGTTTTCCAGTTCTTGGCTAGCACAAAAAGAGCTGCTATAAATATTTTTGTACATACGGGTCCTCCTCCCACTTGTATCATCTTTTGGGATAAGCCTTAGAAGTGGTATTGCTGGTTCAAAGGGTATGCCCTTAATAAATGTTTATTGGATTGAAGGTATTACCACCATTGCAACAGAAGAGTTACTGTTAAGGAGCCTGGTGATCAGTGTAGTTTATATAAGAAAATGATAGAAACTATGTAATACATTGGGACAGGCTGTCAAGACTTATAAATATATGACCTGGTAGCTAGAATTGTACATTAGAAACTAGCTATCTTTCATGGGCTTATAGAAGCAAATACCCATATTAAGTATACAGGCCTCAAAAACTTGGAGAATTCACCTAATAATTTGTACCAGAACCGAACCATTACCACAGACTGAACTGTTGCCCACAACTGTCTAGATATAACACTGATTCATTAAAAACTCATATAATGGGGTCTGGTACATGTTCAATGTGTTTCAAATGGAATATCCACATGGATAAGACTAGAGAGAAGATTATCTTTACATAGAGGCCACTAGGGAGCTGCTTCTGGGAGAAGCGTAATGATGTGTAAGTGAAGTGCCATGGACAGATAGATTGTGGAGCAAGCATAGTCATTCCATCATTGATTCTGGTTGGCTAACCATGTGCTGAAAAGAAGCTCTTTGATTGGCTGCAGAAGCCTTTAAAAGAGGCCTGTCACTTATTTCCAAAATTTACAGGGAATTAAGTCAAATTTACAAGAATACAAGTCATTCCCCAATTGATAAATGGTCAAAGGATATGAACAGGCAATTTTCTGAGGCAGAAATTAAAGATATCTTTAAGCATATGGAAAAAT
>CM053581.1:423257995-423275000 GCA_028627135.1 Pseudochirops cupreus
TACACAGGCACTGTGGTAGGGAGATCCATCCTGCCCTACCAGAAAGTCAGAGGGGTGATGGGGAGGACATAGGAGAGAATAGATTGGTGGAGGGGTTATACAGTGGGATGGCTGTTTTGAGATGTTGGGTAGGGGAAAGATGGGGAGAAAATTTGTAACTCAAAATCTCCTGGAAATGAATGATGTAAACAAGAAAATAAATAATTTATTAAGAAAACAAAAACAAACAAAAAACAAACAAACAAACAAAAATGTTGGGGACCAGAATATGCTACCTTTTGGAACCCTGATGAATTGGAGTTGATTAATATAAGCCATATTCTTTTTCCCCCTTTCTGCCTTCCTGCAACTACTTCCTCCAACCTTCCCTTCTTCCACCCTGGAACACAAGTTAAAAACAAGTGGAAAGAGAAAAGTAAAATTAAACAGTGATGACCAGTGATGCCACTTTGGGCCATGGAAAAATATACCACACTCATGTTCTTGTTTTTCCCAGGACCTGAAAAACAGCATTGCCTATTTAAGGAAATAGGCTATTGCTAGGGTCAGTTCAGAAATAATTTATGTTTATTTAGTTTTGGATATTTTTAACAGTTTGCCACTCAGTGCAGGTTTCTGATGGCCATCAAAGGTGTATGGGTAGCCAATCAGTTCTATCCCATTGACCAAAGATGTATTAGAGCAGGGGGACCACTCCATAATCCCATCTTATTCTCAAGATGTCTGCAGAACTCAGGCCTCAGTGCAAAGGGGATTATCTTGCTGAAAAACAAGGCTCTGCACTTCATTTCTCTGTTGAGTTTTCCCTGGAAGACCCCAAATCATATGACACCTTGCTTGACATTATGCACTCAGACATAAGCAGACATAAACACACAGACACAGACACATACACTCTTTAGGTCTGGGGTGAGGTAAGTAGTGACATTTCTAGAAGTACAAAGGGATTATGGAATCCAAAACTGTCACTCACTGGACCAAGACTCACTCTGGAATTCTGGCAGCTTCTGAATGCTGACCTCATACCCCTTCTATTTTACTTGGTGAGAAGCCCTTTGATCTCCAGGTCTTAAGACAATTATTTTTAACCTGGGAATCCAGCTTATGGAATTTCCATTCATACAAACAAGGGGAGGAGCCTCACCATGGAATTGAATTTTCAGGGTGGAAGGTTGTTTTTTGTTTCTAAATTTTGATAGCTCACTTCTGGCTATTAGTGGGAAATGACTCTCTCTTTCCTCTCTCCTACCCCCAAACTACTCCTTCAATTTGTCTACTTAATAGGTTGAGAAACTAAACAATTCATTGCATAGCAGTGATCCCTTTCTGGTTGAGACTGACCTTATGGTAGGGTTTCAAGCAGTTTGGCCTTTAGTCCAGACATGAAGTTCCGTAGAACTCTCCTAGAGTAAGACAGCTGCCACTAATGCTGTCAATATTGTGATGGCAGAACTCCTCTCCCCAATTACCATCCCTGCCTGAGACTACTATTGTGGATGCTAGTATAATATAGATTTCTAATGGCCCCAGTATATCTCTGTACATTTCTATGCCTCAGTGGTCTTATTTGTGTCATACTTGTTATCTTGGCCCCCACTGTCTGAAGGCCAGGTATGCTATGTTTTGCTCCTTTTCCAGGGCTGTTCAGTACCCTTACTGGAATTTGGGGTGGCTAGGCTGTCTATCATTGGATCCAACCCCCTCCTATTCTCAAGTATAGGAGTAGGGACACTATACTGCATTTAACTCTAACAGTCAGGGTGGTTTGTTTTTTTCAAAGTAATATTTACTTCAATAGATATAATCACAAAGACACAAGCTTAATCTTAACCCTACTCCCCCTTGTACCATTTCAGTATCTGGGGAGGAGAAGAGTTTATAATTTAGCTTAGTTACTAGATAGTAACAAGCCCAAAGCCTTCTTTGGGCCAAAGTCCTAGGCACCCTAGTTTCCAAAGGCTTCCCTGCAGGGAAGGCTGCAACATCCCACCTGGAATCCTGGCTCTGAGGATGGCATTGATTACACTCTTAAGAGCTACAAATAACATTTTCCCTTTAACCTTATTAAATCCCATGTAATTAATCTTTCATGTTTGCCTTATCACGTTTTTCCTGATTCTTGTAGATCAAATTCTGGTCTTTTCCATAAGAATACCTGAAAATCCTTTCATTCATTAAATATCCTTTTTTTCTTTTCCGTTCAGAATTGCACACAGCTTTGCTAGGTAGGTTATTCTTGGTTCCAAGAAAAGAACTCTTTTGCTCTTCAGAATATCATATTCCATGCCATTTGGTCTTTTAATGTAGGAGTTGCTAAATCTTTTGTTATCCTAACTATAGCTCCACAGTATTTAAATTATTTCTTTCTATTTGCTTGTAATATTTTCTCCTTTATCTGAGAGCTTTGAAACTTAGCTGTAATGTTTCTGTGGGTTTTCATTTTAGGCTCTATTTCAGGTGGTGATCAGGAAGTGGATTTTTTCTATTTCCATTTCACACTCTAGTTCTAAAACTTAAGGGCAATTTTCCTTAATAATTTCTTCAAATATAGTGTCTAGACTCCTTTTAAAAAATTATTTTATTTTTTGCTTTTTTGAGGAGAGAGGGCAGGGCAATTGGGGTTAAGTGACTTGCCCAAGGTCACACAGTTAGTAAGTGTTAAGTGTCTGAGGCCAGATTTGAACTCAGGTCCTCCTGATGCCAGGGTTGGTGCTCTATCCACTGCACTACCTAGCCACCCCTAGACTCCTTTTTAATAATAACTTTTAGGTAGTCCAGAAATTCTTAGATTATTTCTCTTTGATCTGTTTGTTCAGTTGATCAGTTTGATCAGTTGTTTTTCTAATAAGATATTTTACCTTCTATTTTATTTTTTCATTCTATTGATTTTGTTTCATTTTTTAAAAAAATATCTTATGGACTAATTAGTTTCCCCTTGTCCAATTCTAATTTTTAAGGAGTTATTTTCTTTCATAAGTTTTTGGATTTATTTTTCCAGTTGGTTGACTTTCTTTTCACAGTTTTCTTGATTTTTTTTCATGATTCTTATTTCTTTTCTTATTTTTCCTCAGTCTCTTTTATTTGATTTTTAAAGTGCTTTTAAATCTCATTTGAGAACTTTTTTGGGGTTGTGATCATTTTGTATTTTTCTTTGAAGCTTTATAAGTAACTGTTTTAACTTCATTGTATTCTTCTGTTTGAACTCTGATCTTTTCTACCACCATAGTAACTATAAATCTATAGGCAGGTTTTTTTTTGTTTTTTTTTTTTACTGCTTACTCATTTCTTGAGTGGTTTATTTCTTTATTATCAAGGTTTCTTTTTGTTAGGGTTGAACTCTGCTTCTGGGGTGTGTGGATTAATGTCTCAGGCTTCAGGTTTTTCATGCTCATTTTCTGAGCTCTTTATGAGGGTCTTTGATTTTTTGATTTTTCCAACAAGCTGTGATCCAACGCCAGGTGTGGTCAGTGCTCCTCTGGGTTGCACCTTTGTGATGATTAAAAAGTTTTTTTGGGGGGGGGGAAGGTAAGGCAATTGGGGTTAGTTGACTTGCCCAAGGTCACACAGCTAGTGAGTCAAGTGTCTGAGGCTGGATTTGAACTCAGGTCTTCCTGGCTCCAAGGATGTTATCTTGGATGTTATTCACTGTACCATCTAGCTGTCTTTGTTTAAAAAAGTTTGAGGGACATAATTTCTCAGTAACTTAATCATTTTATTAATAAGGCCAGTACATTTATTAATAAAAGGATGGTCATTTGGCTATCACTCTTTGACCAAAGAGGTGCCATTATGGTGGGCTCACAGTTTACATGCCATTCAAAGAGATCGTAAGGGTGGCAATCTACTTTGATAGGTTAGTTATTAATAAGGAAATCAATATTACAATGTGAAGTGTGTTCTATTAAAATGAAGGTCTTCAGAGAAGATTCTGGGAAGATGGTGAAGTAGGTCAGAAAATTCTGAGCTCTCAAGATTTTCCCCCACAAAAGAGTTAAAATAGCACGTTAGCATGAACAAAGTGTGGGTGGGAGATAAATAAGAACAGGGATATAACCAGGGTCTTCTGGGGACAATTTGAGAAGATCAGAAGAAAAGTCCTAAAACAAAGTTTTGTCACTGTGAAGAGTAAACACCTCCAGGCTAGGTTCCTTTTTAACAGGGAGCCTCCAGCCAGCCTCTTAAACAAACAACAAGCCAAGCCCTGGGGTTAGTTGGTTTAAGAGGCTACCTTGGCCCCAGCCAACAGAACTTTTAACCCTGGGATAGTGAGGGGAGTTGGGCATCTGAGCTCAGGGAAGATTGAGGGAACCTCTGCTGACCAGAAACACCAGACCCAGCTGTGCTGAGAAGAACTGTGGCTGGGGTGGCGGGGAAGGACCCAGCACATGCCCACTGTGTGCAGAAGCAGTAGGCTAGAAAGCCCCTGGCTGTGGGCACTTACAGGAGGCTGGAGGTTTGGCTTTGGTTTCAGACTAAAGGGAAGAACTGAAGATATGGGGCAAGAGACACCATTTCCCATATCTCAGGGCTAGTGGTGACTACAAATAGTTAGGATATTATCACCAAAAAAATGTACAGGCAGAGAAGAAAGAATCCAAGTCTAGAAACCTATTATGGAAAGAGAGATGACCAGGATTCATCCTCAGAGGATAGTGAAGTAAAGAAACCCCCAAAGAATAATGTCAAATGGACACCTGCCCAAAAAGAATTCATAGAAGATCTTAAAAAGACTTCAAAAATCAAACGATAGAGATGGAGGGAAAACTAAAAAAGAAAATAAGAATAGTCCAAGAAAAACAAGAAGAATATGAAAAGAAAGTTAACCAATTAGAAAAGGAGATTCAGAATCTTAAGGAAGAAAATGACGCCTTGAAAATTAGAATTGGGCAAAGTAAAGTTAGTGAAATTATAAGAGATCAAGAAATGATTAAACAAAATATGAATAATGAAAAAATAGAAGAGAAAGTCAAACATCTTATAAGAAAAACAACAGATTTGGAGAATGGATCAATAAGAGAAAATATAAAAATAATTGGACTAACTGATCAAAAAAAGAATCTTGATACAATAATACAAGAAATAATCAAAGAAAATTGTCCTGAAGATTTAGAACAAGGGGGGAAAGTAGAAATAGAAAAAATCCATTGATCACCACTTAAAAGAGATCCTATGAGGAAAACTCATAGGAATATCATAGTCAAATTCTGATACCCTCAGCTCAAGGAAAATACATTAAAAGCATCAAGATTAAAGCAATTTAAATATGATGGTGCCACAATTAGAATTACACAAGACCTAGCAGCAAAGACATTAAAGGACCATAGATATTGGAACACAACATGTTGAAGAGTGAAAGAACTGGGGCTCTGGCCAAAAATATCATACACTGCAAGGTTAAATATTATCCTGAATGAAAAAAAATGGACATTTGATAAACTCTCAGACTTTTAAGACTTTGTTTAAAAAAAATACTGAACTTAATAGAAGATTCAACATATAACAATCAAGAGAAAAGTAAGACACATAACAAATACTGAATATAAGGGACCCATAAGGACAGCCTGCTTACTTTTTATATACCTAAAATGGATGTTTAAGATTCTTATCGATAATTGAGTAGTTTAAAAGAAAGATTGGGGTAAACCTGAGAATGATATGAATTTAAAAAGTAAAACCATTTAGGAACAATCTAAAAGAGTAATTATTTGAGGTGCAAAAGAGAGAATTGATAACAGAGGAATTAGATGGGGGAGGTGGGCTGGTAGTTCTGGTAACCCACTTTCATTAGGAATGAGTTTAAGAGGGAACAACACATATATATTTAGAAGAGTATGAAAGTCTTCTAAATTCATAAGAAATAAAACAATAGGGGCATAGGGAGCAGGGAGAGGAGAGGACAAGGGAAGGATCTATAGACAGGCAGATTAGCAGAGCAGAAAGGAAGGAAGACATGAATGGGGCCTGGGCCTCCTCCTTAAATTAAAGGTTCTGGGCAGAAATCAGCCAGTTAGGAGAGACAGCAGAGAAGGAGGTTACTTCTAATGTGAGAAGTAGTCCAGGAGTGGAATGAGCTTCCAGGGTGAAAAGATTTCTATGGCATAGTAGAGGTAATATTTACAAAGTGCCTCACACAGTTCCTGGCACATAGTAGTCCAGGGATGGAATAGTTTACCTGTCAGATATAAATAAGGGAAGAATTTAGGACCAAACAAGGTATAGAGAGCATTACAGAATATAAAATGGATCATTTTGATTATATAAAATTAAAAACTTTTTGCAGAAACAAAACTAATGCGACAAGAATAGAAGGAAAGCAAGAAAACTGGGGTGGTGGGGGAGGGAAAAGAATTTACAGCAAGTTTCTTTGATAAAGGCCTCATTTCTCAAATATATAGAGAACTGAGTCAAATTTATAAGAATACATTCCCCAGTTGATAAATGGTCAAATGATATGAACAGGAAGTTTTAAAAATGCTCTAAATCACTACTGATGAGAGAAATACAAATTGAAACAACACTGAGTTATCACCTCACACGCATCAGAATGGCTAATATGACAGGAAAGGAAAATGATAAATGTTGGAGGGGATATGGGAAAACTGGGACACTAATGCACTGTTGGTGGAGTTGTGAATTGATCCAGTCCTTCTGGAGAGCAATCTGGAACTATGCCCAAAGGTGTATAAAACTGTGCATACCCTTTGATTCCCCAATACCACTACTAAGTCTGTTATCCCAAAGAAATTTTAGAAAGGCATGCAGAGAGAATTTGTTTATACAAAACATTTATAGCAGCTCTTTTTGTAGTGGCTAAGAATTGGAAATTATGGGGATGTCCATCAATTGGGGAATGGTTGAATAAATTGTGGTGTATGATTGTAATGGAATGTAAGACATGACAAGCAGGATGATTTCAGAAAAACCTGGAAAGACTTAAACAAACTGATACAAAACGAAGTGAGAAGAGCCAGGAGAACACTGTACATCGTAACAGCAATATTGTATAATGAACAGTTGTGAATGACAGCTATTCTCAGCAGCACAATGATCCAAAACAATCTCAAAGGACTCATGATGAAAAATGCTATCTTCCAGAGAAAGAACTGATGTCATCTGCATACAGACCAAAGTATATTATTTTTCTCCCTCCCTCCGTTCCTTTTCTTCCTTCTTTTCTTCCTTCGTTCGTTCGTTCGTTCGTTCGTTCCTTCCTTCCTTCCTTTCTCTCTCTCTGTCTCTCTCTTCTTCCTTTCATTCTCTTCTACAAAATGACTAAGATGGAAATGTTTTACATGATTGCTCATCTATAACTTAGATTGCTTACCAGCCCTGGGAGGGAGAAGGTGAAGGAAGGAGGGATAGAATTTGGAACTCAAAACTTAAAAAAAAAAGTTTAAAATTGTTTTTACATGTAATTGGGTGAAAAATATTATTTTTTAAAAATCTGATTCAGTTTCCTCATCTGTAAAAGAAGGATAATAATAGCACCTATCTCCAAAGGTTGTTGTAAGGATAAAAAAGAAATAAAATTCGTAAAGTGCTTTGCAAACCCTAAAACACTGTATAAATGCTAACTATTTTGATCTAAGAAGAGCACCAAAGTGAGTAGTGATTACAAAATTAAAGGAAAATGGAGGAAGGAGGGTACTGGAATTTAGTATCTCACATAATTGGTATGTGCAGGAAGAGACTTCTATAAATAAGAAGGAAGGAATAGGGTAGGGGTAAGTAGATATTACTTGAATTTTCAACTGAACTAGTCAAAAGAAGGCAGAATACAGACATAAGATCTTACCAAATTCCTTTATGATAGAAAAAAAGCCCATACGGTTCTGATGTCTAAACCAGGGAGAGTCAAAACAGAAAAAGGATTCTTAACTTTTTTGTGCAATGGATCACTTTGGCAATCTGGTGAAACCTAGGAATGAATCCCTTCTCAAAATGATATTTTAAAAATGTCAAATAAAATACATAGGATTATATAAAAAAAACCCAATTATATTGAAATATAATTATAAAAATTAAAAAATCATAGATCTTGGGTTAGGAAACCCTGTATGTTGACTAATATCCCTAATGAACATTGATGCAAAAATGTTAAATAGAATATTAGCAAAGAGTCTGGGGCAACATATGAAAAAGATTATATATTCTCACCAAGACAGATTTGTACTAGGAACAGGGTTGGTTCGATATTAGAAACACTATAAACATAATACATCATATTAATGCAAATAAGAAAAATCATGATTCTATCAATAGATGCAGAAAAACATTTTGACAAAATACAACATTCATTTCAGTTAAAAAGACCAGAATATGTTTTATGGTTAGTAATAAATTAGCTAAAACAAAGAGCTAGTCTTATGTAGTGGGGAAAAAATAAAGGTCTTTCCCATAAGATCAAGAATAAAGCAAGGATGTCCATTATCACTATTACAATTTTATATAATGCTAGAAAAAAATTTGATGAGAAAAAGCATTGGCAGAAGGAACAAAATTATCACTTTCTGCAGATTAAACAATATGATATTATTTGCCAAGCCTCAACATTGTGTTACTCCCATTATTGAATGCTTTTACTCTTATTCATGTGTTGATGAATGAAACTGGAGAAAATTATGAAACTGTGCTGACTGGTTCTACTATAAATTTATGCTGTATAATCTCAAATTACATAATCTTTTCACTGCAGCAAGACAATCTTATTATATCTTTCTAATCAATTCATTATCTCACTTACCACAGTGGCTCTTCCAATCTTTTAATTCCTTCTCAAACCTCCCATAACTCCCTCTTCTCTAACCCACTCAGCTAAAAAACTTGCTTCATTTCACTGGAAAGTTGAGGTCATTTGCTGAGAGCTCCCTCTTTTCCTCTCTCTCATTTCATATTACTTAGATGTCTTCCCCCACTATTTCCTTCACCCCTGTCTCACATGAAGAGTTAGCCCTCCTTACCAAGACAAACACCTCTACACGCAGCAATTATACCATTCCATCCCATCTTCTCCAGCAGATTGGCCAAGCATCATCCCCACCTTTACTGATTTTCAGTCTATTTACTGATTGTTTTCCTGTTGCCTATAAACATGTTCATGTCTCCCCCTTTATCACAAAAGCCTCACTTGATGCATCTATCCCTACTAGCTATCTTTTATCTTTCCTCCTTTTTGTAGAGGAACTTTTTGAGAAAGTTGTTTGTAATCAGCATCTTTACTTCCTTTCCATTTGCACTCTTCTTATTCTCTGTAGCCTGACCTCCAACCTCATCATTCAATAGAAACAGCTCTCTCCAAAGTTAAGTGATCTCTAAACTGCCAAATCCAATAATCCTCATCCTTCCTAACCTTTTTCTTCTTAACCTTGACACTGTCAATCACTCTCTTCTTCTTGATATTTTCTTCTCTCTAGATTTTTATGATACAGGTCTCTCCTACTTCCCCTCCTACCTGTTAGATCTCTTCTCAGTCTCCTTTAATTGATCCTCATCCAGGTGTGTATTCATTGCCCTCATGTTTAATCTATGTGCCACCCTAGCTGTATGACTCCTTATGCACACAACCTGTTAATGGGTCTACTACCAGAGAGTCCATTCCTTCCACTAAATATTTTGTTATCAGGTAGTAAATTTATGCATAGTTCCTACGGAAGTCGACTTAACCAGAATGCCTGCTGTCCGCTAGTCTTTGTAGCCTGCCTTTCCTATGAAATACCATGCATCCTGCTCTTCTGCCTGCATTTGTTCTCTAAATCCTACTTCTGTCTGTCCCACCTCTCTTGCTTGTCTTAGCTTTCTTCCTCGATTGCATTTCATCTTACACAAGCACCTGACAAGGTCACAGAGAAAGCCTGTGGGAACCATACTATCAACTCAAGAAACTGGCTTAAAAATAGCTTCTGCCTAAGCCTTCTGGGGACTCTCTGTCTCCCTGGCCCATCTCCACTCATCTGTGCCCCTGCGGCGCAGCTGTCCTGGAGGAAATGCTGTCAGTCATGAGTCAGGGACAATGACTATTTTTAGGCAGTTTGGTTCCTCTGTTTCTCCTGTTCTCAGTACAGCCCATCTCTTGGTCACCACAAGACAGTTTTCCTATCATGCTAATCATCGTGTAATCCTAGATTTTTTTTTTTTTGGTCAAGGCCCTTTTGCTTTGGCTTTGAAGCTTCATTGAACTGGCTACTATTTCTGATAGCGGAAACTTGAAAAGTAATAGGATATCAACCGGTCTGTGAGCACAGTCATACCTTGAATGGGGCAGTATTGAACAATTGGACCTTGTTCAATTGTGCATGATGCTGTGGAGAAAACGTAATTCCTTCTGGAAGGTGGCTTGTTTCCTCCCTATTGAAACCACTATCCTTGAACCCTTTTCTTGATAGCTTGTATTGTCACATTGCACAATTGCCTCCCAGCCACCATCACCAGGATCTAATCTCTATAATGTGCTACCCTCTGGGGCCCACCTTCTCTCTCCCTCCTCCCCAACCTTACTAGATCACCTCTTCTCCTAGCTTGATCAAAAGTCAGACTATCAGACTTATCCTCCATACATTTTTTTATCCTATAGGTGAAATAATTTTCATTGTAGCTCTTGTCCACAGGGCCTGCAGGTCAGGCCTGCACAACTTGAGGTTGCCAGAGGATTTCCTCTACATATAAAGGATATTTTCCTGTACATTTTTTGGGGAACCTCCCCTTGCTCCAAATCCTTGGGCATGCTGCAAGTGGTCAAGGGCCGTAAGCAGCCTTTGGGTAGCAAGCTATGCAGGCCTGGACTAGTTAAAGAGGCCATTCTCTGCCTCATTTCTTACTCACTGAATGGGCTTTGCCTCAGTCAAGCTGATGTTGAGGTTTGGGGTTTAGGGGTGCTCGAGACCCTAAAATACCAACATATTGGGTACTGCCGAATGAATTCAACTCAAGTCTTCTCTCAACCAAAGTAAAACAAAGTTTATTAAAGATTCACCGTAATGGATAGATTCTTAGGGAACCTAAGTATTAATAATCAGACAGACTAAGTCTATGCTAGATTGAATCTCAGCACCTTCATGGAGACAAGATGGATCTTATATACAGAAAGACTGTGGATCTAGGGGTAGTCTAGAGGAGGGGTTTGGAGAGGGTCTTGAGGAGGAGTCTAAAGAGGATCTTGAGTAACTGATGTCAGACTCCAGGAATGGGATTAAGGGTAGGAAATAGCTGAAGGCTACCTGGAGGTGACAATGGAGGGCTAGGCTAGTTTAAGGGTAACAGATTTGGGTATAGATATTTTGATAGGATCAAGGGTGGGGAGTAGCTGGACAATGGAGAGCTAGGCTAGGTTAAGAGTAACAGAGATTTGGGCCTAGCTATAATGAAAGGCTTATGGCCTCAGGTAAATGCCTCATCAACTAGGAAGATTCAAGGGGGTTCCCAGAGACTAAACCCCATCACTGAGACCTGTTAAAGACCTTAGCTTAAAAAGTCCAAGGTCTCCATTTCATCCAGGGCCATCTCTAGTTGTTCTGATCTATATCTCCACTGGACCCAGATGGTTCTGGAGGAGAAGGTGAGGCTGGTGACTTTGCACAGCCCTCTCTCATTTAAATACAATTCACTTGTGTGACTCCCCCTGATGTCACGGTCTTCTTCAAGAATGAAGGACAAACAGCATTGGCTGGATGATCTCTCAGTGCCTCAGACAACTTTCTAAGACTATAAGTTGTTGACAAGCAGCAAATCTACATTCAAAGAAGGGTTTCCTCACTGGAAGTTCCCTGTACAGACAAAATCACAGGTCCAGCAACTTCCGCCAAGGACCATTCAGACAAGGCGATTTTCTGAGATGGTAAACTTCCACATTGATCTTATAGTGAGTGAAATCATTGCCAGTTATTTTTCTCCTCCAGCTCAAGTGACTTGAAACCAGGCTATTTACAAAAGACAGATTTAAGTTCCAAGGTACAAGCCCTGGCAGGAAATTCTGAAGGAGACTGGGTGGGGGGCAGATAGACTGCAAGTAATCCTTGAGACACAACTTTCTCCAGCTTCCTGCAATCACTTTCTTTTCATATGTGGGGATGTGGGGCTCAAAAAACTCTGCCTCTTGCCAAATTTTCCCAAAGAACAGTGAAAAAAGAAGTTGCTGGAAGGCCTGAGGAAAAGGACAGATTGAGTTCTCTTAGGAAATTGTGACCTCCTGGTATCCTTTAGGACAGTCATCCATCACTATTTGACAGAAACTGCTGGGAAAACTGGAAAATAGTATGGCAGAAACTAGGCATAGACCAACATCTTACACTGTATGTTAAGATAAGGTCAAAAAGGGTATACAATTTAGACTTAAAGTGTGATACTATAAGCAAATTAGGAGAGCAAGGAATAGTTTACCTATCTGATTTATGAATATGAGAAGGATTTATGACCAAACAAGGGATAGAGAATATTATGAAATGCAAAATGGATCATTTTGATTATGTTCAATTAAAAAGTTTTTGCATAAACAAAGCCAATGTAACCAAGATTACAAGGGAATCAGAAAGCTGGGAAGGAATTTTTACAGCCAGTATCTCTGATAAAGGCCTCATTTCCAAAATATATATAGAGAACTGAGTCAAATTTATAAGAATACAAGTCATTTCCCAATTGATAAATGGTCAAAGGATATGAACAGTTTTCACATAAAGAAATTAAAGCTATTTCTAGTCATATGAAAAAATGCTCTAAATCACTATTGGTTAGAGAAATGCAAATTAAAACAACTCTGAGGTATCACATCACACCTATCAGACTGGCTAACATAACAAAACAGTAAAATGATAAATGTTGGAAAAGACGTGGGAAAATTAGAACACTAATACATTGTTGGTGGAGTTGCAAACTAATCCAACCATTCTAGAGAGCAGTTTGGAACTATGCCTAAAGGGCTATGAAACTGTGCGTATCCTTTGATCCAGCAATAGTACTACTAGGTCTGTATCTCAAAGAAATCATAAAAAGGGAAAAGGACCCACATGTACAAAAATATTTTAGCAACTCTATTTGCAGTTGCAAAGAATTGGAAATTGAAGGGATGCCCATCAGTTGGGAAATGGCTGAACAACTTGTGGTATATGAATGTAACGGAATACTATAAATTTATAAATACAAATTTCCATAAGAAATGATGAGCAGGCAGATTTCAGAGAAACCTGGAAAGACTTACATGAATTGATGCTGAGTGAAATGAGCAGAATCGGGAGAACAGTGTATACAGTAACAGCAACATTATGCGATGAACAACTTTAATAGACTTAGTTCTCAGCAATGCAATGATCTAAGACAATTTCAAAAGACTCATGATGGAAAATGCCATCCACAGTCAGAGAAAGAACTATGGAGTCTGAATGCAGATCAAAGCATACTATTTGCTCTCTCCCTTTTTTTTTAAATCTTTCTCATGGTTTTTCATTTTTCTTTTGACTCTTTCACAACATGACTAATATGGAAATATGTTTAATATAATCGTACATGTATAACTTGTATCAGATTCCATCCTGTCTTGGGGAGTGAAGGGGCAAGGTAAGCCCCTCTGTAAGGAATAAGGTTATACAAACCAAGGCCCTAACTCAATAAGACCTTTCTATTACCCTGAGTTGTTTTGGAACAGAAAATCCTGGGAACATGAGGGCTGCGCTTCTCCTGGGACCCTGGCCAGGACCTTGAGAAGAGATGTGGTTAACTGCCCAACTTCTGGAAGTAGCCATTCCAAGGAAACATTGTTCTTGGGGGGGACCTTGGAGGGATTGGCCTCCCTCAAGATGATGCTTGCTAAAAAACACCTGGCAGTATGCCCTCTTTGTTATCAGCACTACTTAAACTGTAAGATTCAGACCCCAAATTGGAATCTCACCCATGGAGGAGACGTCTTGCCTGGGACCCTCCAGAGCGGAACCCTGATGGCTGTACACAGGATTCCCCAGCTTGTGTGGTCAGATGTTGGTGCTTCTCCACATCGGTGATGACTGTAACTATGTATAGATATATTCCACTAAGCAGTTGGAGTCCTGCCTGTCCTGAGAGGGACCCTGATGGGTGGTCAGGTGTTGGTGCTTCCCTGCCATATATATAGTAGTTGCTCTTATTTACTATTCCTAAGCCTTTACTCTGTTGTCTCTGGCTTCCTTCCCACTTGCCTATATTCTAAATAAACTATATTGGCTCTTTTGAAGTGCCGAGTGTTCCATTCACAGGAATCCCAAACCTCCTTAATCAGACAGGGAGGGGGAAGAAATTTAGAACTCAAGATCTTTTAAAAGTGAATGTTAAAAACTAAAATTTAAAAAAGAAAAGAAAGAACAGTTGCGAGGGATAATTTATAGTGAAGTTTCCCCATTCTGAAAAATCAAATCTAGAATGGCTTCAGTATTCACTAGGCCTAGGGTTAGGTCACCTGACCTTCAAGCAATCTGGGGCTTAGAGAAATGGAGACCCTCCCCCAGAGCCAACTCAGCAGAAGATATGCCAAATAAGGTTAAGACTGCTTTCATTGGACACCCACATGTTTCTGGGTCCTTTGTCTCAGAGAAATTCCCCCGCTTAGGTTGTGGGACAGTCCCCCTACCAATAAGAGTGGAGGCCAGTTGCGGGGGTTGGGTTTCTGCATTGGAAGATTATATAACCATGGACTGTCTTCTACCTGTCGCTCTCTCCCTGCAGACACCATGTTGGGCAACAGGGTAGAGTCCTTTCTCATGAGAAAGAATAAAGACCTTTTCTGACCTTAGATTCAGACTCTGAACTCTTTCATCTCACACACAGTCATCCAGGGAAAGGTTTCAGCTTCTGACCTGGCCCTTCAGAAGAACCCATAGTACATCTTTCATAATTCAGTTTTGGAGGCATGGTGAAACTATAGTAAACAGTAGCTAAATTATTAAAGAAGAAGGATTCCTCCATTGACTTGATGGGTAATTTTAAGCAAAATACTTCCTTTCTCTGTGCTCCAGTTTCTCTCACTGCATTCAGTGCTTTCTCCAGTGGTCCTGATTAACATATCACCACTGGAACTAGATGGCTCCAAAAGAGAAAATGAGACTGGTGGCTGCCACAGCTCTCCCTCACTTAAACCTAATTCCCTTCCTTCCTTTCCCTCTGTCCACATAAGGTATCATACTCGTATCATATGTACTTTGCCCAAAGTAACGTAAATTTTGATTACTGAAACCTTTTTTTCTTAAACCCAAATCACTCTGGCTGTCATTGATTGGACAACAATAGGTCTCCAGCCAAGCTCCACTTGGTCATTGTTTGAGCCCTGATTGTCTTAGAGAGGATGTAAATAGCAATAGTTACTGTTTTGCCCAGGGAACCCTAAGGGTCTTCGCCTCCAAGACTGATTATTTTTTCTATTTCTTTTTTGACCAGTAAAGAGAGGCCATGCTCTGCTTCATTTCTTACCTAGCCTTAATCACTGAATCTGCTTTGCCTCAGTCAAACTAAGACCTTAGCTTAAAAAAGCCAGTCTCCCATTTCATCCATGGCCATCTTCAGTTGTACTGACCTATATCTTGCCACTGGACCCAGAAGGCTCTGGAGGAGAAAGGGAGGCTGGTAACTTTGCATGGCCCTCTCTCACTTAAATCCAATTCACTTGCATGTCATAGCATCACCTCCTTGATGTCATGGTCCTCTTTGAGAAAGAAGAAACAACAACAACAGGTTTCCTCAACAATGAAATTGGGACAAACCATATTATTCATATTTATATAATGCTGTAATGATTCCAAGATGTTTTCCTGAAAATAACCCTATGAGATGAGTGGCCCAGACATGGATATCTTTGGGTTCCCAATAAAGTTCTGTACTAAGCCCTCTTCTCCATATCTCACCTGGTGATTTTATCAGGTTCCATTCATTCAATTATCATCTCTATGCCAATGATTCTCAGGTCGATATCTCTCTCTTGGTTCAACTGACATATTTTGCTTCCAGTGGGAGAACTCCTTCACTCTGTATATTGTCTGGTATATTCTTATTTGTATATTTTCTCTGATTTCTGTTTGCAATTGGCTTGGGTGCATGAGCTTATTTGCTATTTGCTCTTTGTTCTTTGTGGAACTGGCATTTGGTGGGAAGGGAGTTGTCTCAGATCTATAGCACTCTTTCCCTGTTGAGGGATAGAGAACAGGAGCTTAGCTTGAAATTTAATATTATTTCCCCTTGACTAACAATATTTAGGGGGCACACAAATATAATTTTAGTTCCTTCCTCTGAGGTGATGGAATGGGAATGGGAATCTGAAGATCTTCCCTATCCCTAAGCCCTTTGATAGGCTTAAGTGGCTCTGAGAACTTTCCCCAATTTGAAAATATACTCTGTCCCCTAATAGGCTGAATGTGGTCACATGGAGCCTGTGGTGGGAGGCTTGTTCTTCAGGAATGCCCACACCTTATTACTTTGTGATTGGGCAGTGGGTCAAGAGAGTTGTGACATTCTCTGACCCAGGAGGCTATATATACCCTAATGTGAGGTTTTGCTTTGGGGCTTACTTTGGGAAGAGTTGTGTGATTTGGCCAGATGAGATTCTGGGCACCCATTGAGTGCCCCGGCTTTGAAAACCCAGATGTTGGTGCTTCCCTCTCTGGTAACTAACTAGGTATGGATGTGATGGTCAGACAGCTGGAAGCTCTGTCTATTTAACTGTGTTATTTTCTGTTGTAACTTCTGTTTATATTCTCTGAAGTTCAGGGCGCTGACTTTTCCCCCTGAACTAGGTAAATGATATATATGTTTGACTGATTAAAGTAAGATTGTTAACCCATTTTGAGTTGCTTTCCTTTAGAAAAGCAGATCTAAGAACTTGTGCTAGCAGCCACCCTGGGTATGCTAGGGTGCTTGCTGATACAGGTGAACAGAATGCTAAGCCTCCTTCTTCACTTCTTGGAAGGAATTATTCTCCCTTGGAGAAAGGTGGTAGAGAAGACTGGGGGGGATATGTACTTAAGCATTTGAGTGCATGGTTCCAGAAATGGTGTTTTCCTTT
>CM053581.1:423275100-423288765 GCA_028627135.1 Pseudochirops cupreus
TTAGACAATTGGGGCAGAACTCTAATACCTTTTGGTGAACAGGGTTCATTCATTTCATCAGTGCCTGACTGTAGTTTAGTGTGGTCTCACAGATATCTGGAGACCTGTTTGGTGTTGGGATAAGTAGAGGTTTAGCTAGCATTTGCATAGGAAACAGCATGATAATTTTCCTGTGTATCAGACCATGTTTTTTTTACACTGTGTTTCATAAGACTAATAGGAAGATTATCACTTAAGCTCAGTCCCATTGCAAATGTTAGCTCCCTTACTCTTAACAATATTGTTCCATCTTTTTACTGTGCATACATTTTGAGGGTGATACGGATGGTGACAATGCTGTTGTATCTGCGAATGCCCCATATAATCTGTTTCACAAAAAAGTCATCTCTGTCAATACTGAAGACAAAAGGATGCCAAATCTGGGACCAAATTCCTCTAAAAATATTTGAGTAGCTTACTTCATTAAAAAGAAAATTCTGAACATAGGGAAATAAACCAGGAAGTAGCATGTGACAGTAGAAAGAGCTATGATTCTAGAGTTGAAAGACTTGGTTCAAATCCCACCTAGGATTCTTGCTAGCTATGTGACTTTGGAAAAATCGCTTAGTCTCCCTGGGACTCAGTTTCCTTATTTCAAAAATGACGGGGTTGGACTAGATGGCCTCATAGGCCCCTTCCTTAGCTAGATCTTTGAGCCTAAACTTAAATGCATGTTCCAAAGAACATTTGCAGTAGGGGGAAAATCAGTTTGCATGTTTACAAAAGGCCCACCTACTTAGGGTCCGTATCCTTCAGACTTGGAGGATGACCCAACACCACCTGAATCAGCACACTCTGCTTTGCTGACCAGATGTGTTTCCTAATGGAGCTGAGGAAGACCACATCTGAAGTTAAAGACTACTGTGTATTGTTGAATGTCTGTGCTATGTTAGGGCTAATCAAACCTCCTTTTGTTAATTGTTAAATAATAATTAGCCTTTATATAGTACTTTAAGGTTGGAAAAATCAGTCTTTACTAATATTACCTCATTTGATTCTCACAACAACTATGGGAGCTAGATGCTATTATTATCTTCATTTTACAGATGAGGAAACTGAGGCATCCAGAGGTTAAATGACTGAGGAAACTGAGCTAAATTAAACAGAAGTTAAATGACTGAGGGGAGATTCAAATGTAGGTTTTCCTCATCTAGGCCTCACTGCCTATCTTTTGCACCAACTAGCAGCATAATACCCTTATGTATTATTTCCTTAATTGATTTCTAAGTAAAAACACATGTTTTCTCTTTTAAATAAGATTTATGCCTTCATTTCATGCCAGTATCAAACCTGAACTAACAGGGAGTCTGTGTCCTAACAGCTGCACAACATTAAACTTCTCTGTCAAGGAATGTAGGGGTAAGACTCAGGTACCTTTGACTCTGAGTAAAAATAAGATATTTTTCAATTTTGGAGGAATTTACCCCTTACAATTCCAAGTTATTGAGGCTTTATAGTTATCAGGCCAATTATTTAATAGATAGGAGTCTTTCCTGTTTGAAGAGGAGCAGCAAAACAACGGGGAAGAGGGCTGGGGAAATCTGGTCACTGCCCCCACAGAACCATTTCCCCAATCTCCCCAGGTACCATCTCCATCCATAATTTCTCCCATTTAGGATGGCATGCAGTTGTTAACTGTAAAGAGTAGAGTGAGGAGAACCAAAAGATCAACTTATGTAGTAATAACATCACAAAGACAAGAGACTATGAAAGACTCTCATCACTGTAATGACCAATTGTGATAACCAAAGAGAGATGGTAAACTCAGTGCAAAATGAGACATATTTTGGGGCATGGTGTATCAGCAAGCACCCTAGCATACCCAGGGTGGATGCTAGCACAGGTTCTTAGATCTGCTTTTCTAAAGGAAAGCAACTCTAAATGCGTTAACAATCTTACTTTAATCAATCAAACATATATCATTTACCTAGTTCAGGGGAAAAAGTCAGCACCCTGAACTTCAGAGAATGCAAACACAAGTTACAAGCAAACAAAAAAACATCGTCAGATGGGCTTCTAGTGTCTGAACTATACAGGCAGTTAGGAGGTACAGTAGATGGAGTGCCAGGCCTGGAATCAGGAAGACTTATCTTCCTGAGTTCAAATTTGACCTCAGTTACTTTAGCTGTGTGCTCCTGGGCAAGTCACTTAAACTTGTTTGCCTTGGTTTCTTCATCAGTAAAATGGGCTAGAGAAGGAAACAGAAAACCACTCCAATATCTTTACCAAGAAATTGGGGTCATGAAGAATCACACACACTGAACAACAACAGAAGCACCCTAGTTCCATTTAACCACTTGGATTAGATTTTACAAAGGAATATTTACAAATGGAATAGCAAGAACAAACATGTAATCATTCCCTGTTCCTCTCCCGCAACACCTGGGGAGGCATAAACCCTCCTATGTCCCCCACGGGAGGTGGGGTCACGGTTTAATTAGTCCCTTTATAGTCTCCCCCTGGGCTTCTGTCTAGGCACCCTGGCTTCTTGAAGCTTCCATGCTAGGCTAGTGACAACATTTAACCTGGAATCTTGGCTTTAAGGTGGCCATGTCTTAAGCTTCTGGGTCCTAGGGACTCTACTACCTACATCTATAACTGAAAAGGACAAATGAAACAGCCCCAAATGCCAAGCCTGGTTCTTGGAGCCATAGTGCTTAAAGGGAGAAGGGAATGGTCACCTGTTTTAGCACAGGATGTTCATGCTGTAAATGAACAGGACCTTTATGCTCGGATGCAGCTTGAAATAAGGAGAGAGAGACCCTCCCAATCTGACAGTGTTTTAAAGTGCAGCCTGTAGTAGCTATGTAGTCCATGAATTAGTTAGGAATGTAGATCAAACATTTCTTGCTAAGAAGGGCATATCACATATTATCATAATTTATTTCCACAATTATGGCTTAAAAAAGTTCATTTTCTTATCTTGTGCTTTATAGAAACAGAACTGAATGTTAATTGAACTTAACTTTATTACAATTCGGCTTAGAGAAGAAAGAAAAATATGATCACAATTTACTACTGTATTTGTAATGTTTACTGTATTAATGAGGACATTTTGTACTAAACTTTAGTTCAACTGAGTTTCCACATTTCAGTTCAATCCATAAATTTTAAACTAAGGCAATAAAAACAATATAGGTGTCATCTGTATTTGGACCCCCTTTTCTCCACTGAAGAAAATGGATTTCTCAGACAGAAGCTTTGTCTGTTGGTTTATGTTACTCTGTCAGACAGAAAGTGAATTGAGATGATAGTGCCAGCAATGTGTGTAAATATTGTTGTAGCTCTGAGATGGCATAGCTGGAGATAGCCATGTGGGGAGATGTTTGCTTTCTGGGCATTTTATTCCTCTAGCTTTCAAAATCCAAGAGACTATGATGAATCTTTCAATGAAATTGGAGCCATGAGACTGGAGAATGAGAGTGGAAATGAAGAAGAGATGTAGGAACTCTGGCCATTGATAAGAAAGACCAGGGATTATCCTATTACAATTTCTGGAAAGAGGGTAATTTCCTTCTTTGAGGGAGTAGAGCGTGGGCAGTCTTTCACCACCAAGGATCTTGGAAAGGTTGCAAAAGAAGTTCAAACAGCAGCCTGATGAATCACTAGGGCAATGAGTCACTCCTGAGGGCATGATCTAATGGAGCCATTTTGTATTCTATCTCCATTATCTAAACCTAACCCTCTCCCAGATGGAGTTTTGGGTGTGGCTCCTCAAATCTAGAGTAGATAAGAAAGCAATCAATGCCCAGCCTATGTGGGTGCTAATAAAAAACTATATAGGGAAATCTAACACCAGGTCAATAGGGGTCCTTTAGCTTCACCACAGCCTAAGGTAGTGGTACTCAACATTCCCAATGTGTGACCCTTTAATACTTGTATATGGGTGTATCTGCATGTGGCGGACCCACCTGGAGATGGATAGAAGATTGGTGTCTCAATTCCTAAGACCATCAGAAATATGTGTTTTCCAATGGTCTTAGGCGACCCCTGTGACCCCTGTGAAAGGGTTGTTTGACCCCCAAAGGTATCATGACCCACAGGTTGAGAACCACTGGCCTAAGGCATCCTCCAAAGTTCTTGTGCCATTTGTACCATACAGGAGAGACTACAGACAGCAGACAATGGACAGAAAGGATATTATGAGCTCTTGGGAGTCAACATCTGTGCAAGTTCTTTCAGCAACCTCTATTGTAGTTTGTGATGAGTATGGTCAAATGGAAATCCTTGTAGTTGCCCATTTCATCCTGTGTAGTTAATACCAAAAATATCAGGTTGCTATGGAGATGATGGAGATGAAGGATGCTGTAGTGCTTTGTTATACAAGCTCCCTTTAAAATATCCCTCTGTTGCTCATGAGGAAGGTGGATAGTACCTGGCAGCTTATGGTCAACTACAAGGACTTAAACAAAATTGTCATGTCCATCACTACAATTGTTCCTGACCATGTCAACGTCATTGACTAGGTGGCCTAGATCCAGGGTAAATGAATGGTATAGGGTTGCTAACTTTTTTGTTGTTTCTTTTCTTTCTCCTTGTGGTTGAGACTGGTTAAGAGTAGTTTGCTTTTATCTGGGAAGGAGTCCAGTCTACTTTTCACTACCTTTCTTCAGGGCTATCTGAACTGTCCTTCTTTATTGACACAGAGTAGGCAGAGACATGAATTAGCCTTCTCTTCCTGGTCTATATTGATAACATAATGCTGAATAGGCTAAGTGAGGTTACTGGAATAGAGGCCCTATATTTCTATGGCAGACCATATGAAGGACAAGGGGTGAGAAATCAATCCTAAAGAAAATTCAGTCAAGTTTTGGAGAATATGATGGGTGGAAAAAACCCAGAGGATTCTAGGTACAGTACAGATTTTTCAGAACAAATCCTTTTATTAAGGATTCTGTGTTGTTTGGATTGTTCTATGAAGTTTGGATTCAGTCAAAGGGCTGCACTTGAGGATCTAGAGGGCCTCATGTGACTTTGAGGCTGCAGGTTCCCAAACCGTATTCCAGAATAAGGTACTGACCTTGACTTCTACACAATCTAAGAAAGAAGACTAGAGACTAATTGGACTTTTCAAATTTTGGAGAACCCATATTCCCTACCTGGGTATTATGATGAACCCAATTTACCAAGTCATCCAGAAGTTGGCCTCTTTCAGCTGGGGTCCAGACTATACTATAGACCTGGAAGCAAGATGTTCAGCAGTCTTCCCTTGAACTTTTATGACTGTGGAAGGCTCATATTTCTGAAAGGGAGATATCTGTCCATGAAGACTAAGCTGAGTAGAGCCTTTGAAGGCATGAAGAGGTGGCCAGAATAAGTGACTGTTGCTCTCTTTAAGTTCTCCAGAGTGGCCAACCCACCACGTCTATTTTGAAAAACAGTTGCTTACTTGTTCCTGGGCTCTATTTACTACTAAACAGATGACACAAGGCACACAATAACCCTTCGTTTAGAGTGATCTTTTATGGGTTGTGATGCAAAACTGCTTCTCTTAAGGAAGCTGGAGAGGATGTGGAAAAATTGGAACATTAATGCATTGTTGTGAACTGGAGTTGTGAACTGATCCAACCATTCTGGAGAGCAATCTGGAACTATGCCCAACGAGCTATAAAAAAGTACATATCCTTTGACTTGGCAATACCACTTCTAGGGCTGTATCCCAAAGAAATCATACAAGTGGGAAAAGGACCTGTATGTACAAAAATATTTATAGCAGCTCTTTTTGTAGTGGCAAAGAATTGGAAATCAAGAGGATGCCCATCAGTTGGGGAACGGCTAAACAAATTGTGGTATATGAATGTAATGGAATACTATTGTGCTATAAGAAATGAAGAGCAAATGGACTGGAGAGATTTATATAAACTGACGCTGAATGAGGAGAGCAGAACCAGGAGAGCTTTGTACACAATTACAGACACATCATATGTGTGACGATTAACTCTGACAGACTGGGCTCCTCTCAGCAATACAAGATTAGAAGACAACTATAAAAGACTCATGATGGAAAGGGATATCCACATCCAGAGAAAGAACTACCGAGTCTGAATGCAGATTGAAGCAAACTACTTGTTCTCTCTCTTTTGTGTTTTGTTTTGTTTTATCACTTCTTTCTCATCACTTACTCCATTGGTTGTAATCCTTCTTTACAATTTGACTAATATTTAATGTGAAGGTATTGGTAGAATCTATATTTGATTACATGCTGCCATGGGGGGAGGGGAGAGGAGAGAGGAGAGGGAGAGTGAAAAAATTTGAAACCCAAGGAATTGTGGAACTGAATGTTGTAAACTAAAAGTAAGTCAATACATTAAAAAAAATTAAAATAAAAAAACTGCTTCTCTTAGAAGATAGGTAGGACGTGAGGTTTCTTTTGTTAAATGGAAATGGTCTATTAAAAATCATACCTACCAGGGTTGTTCCAGTGTTTGCGCTCTTCACAACCAGGTTGCAGTTTTTCTAGAGATTGAGGCCTCCAGTTAAGGCCTTGGAAGCCTACCCGCTTTACTAACACAATGGGCTGCCACCTACAAGGACTTGGCTTTCGAGAAAAGTGTTTTGCCTGGTTTATTAATTGTTTGATCAACTCTGAAACAGCAACACACAACTGGATTTTAGCATCCACTAATTGACTAACAAGGAATACTGTAGGGAGTGGGGGTCCTAGCAAGTTCTCCCATCATGCTAAGCTCCTGGCTTCCTGGCTAGAACGTGAGAGAATATAGATTTGGCGTCTGCTGTAGCTCTCAAAGAGGGGGACATTCTGGTGAGTGAACCAGGGAATCCTGAGAGGGTAGCAGTATTGAGAAAGCCTAGGTATCAACTTAGATCTTAGGACAGCTTGAATGTAAGAGGTTTATGACCTCTTAACCACTTTACTATAGATGACTCTGATGTATGATGAAGAATTGTTGACTGAACTGGAGATATAATCATACATGCTGTTATTAATAATCCTGGTGCTATTTTTGCTTATAATTACCATCAGGAGATTCACTGTGAACTGCAAAGATAATTTGGCTTCACCTCCTCCCTATCCCCAAGGACTAGATTATTTAGAATTTGAAACTCCATCCTCCTAAAGCAGGGGTGGGGAACCTGCAGCCTTCAGTCCACATGTGGCCCTTTAGGTCCTCAAGTGCAGTCCTTTGACTGAATCCAAATTTCATAGAAAAAATCCCCTTAATAAAAAGATTTGTTCTAGAAATCTTGGATTCAGTCAAAAGGCCGTATTGAAGGACCTAAAGCCGAGGATTTCTGGCATCTGTTTTCCTCTACCTTTTTAAATATTTTTTTTGGTGTGTGACTCTTTTTGAGTACCTGTTAAATTTTTTTATGTTGTTCTTTGTTTTCTTTTTAGTTCATTTTTCCTTAATACTGACTATACCAGGAAAATTATCCAGTAAAGGCCCTCAAGGCATTTTAATGGTGGAAAATCCTTTCGGAGATCCTTAAGACATTACTAAGATGGTGTCATATGTGATGGGATCACCATTTATCAGAGTTAGACATGGGATGGGCTATTTTTTTCCTTGAAAGGCAACAAGCTATTCTTGGGATTTGACTGGATTAGGGACCCAAGGCTCAAACTATGTCTCCCTTGATACAACTTTCTGGTAACTTCTGTCCATGTTGGTTTCTTGGTCACATAAGAGCACAAAGGTCCCACTCATGGAGACAGAGCCCTGCTCTAGTTGTCACATTATGCTTTGTTGACCAGAAACTTTTCCATATAGAGATACAGGGCCATCTCCAGTCATCCTGATCTATATTTTGCCACTGGATCCAGACGGCTCCAGAGGAGAAAGTAAGGTTGGTGACTGTACAGCCTTCCTTCACTTAAATCCAATTTACTTACGAATCATGGCATCATCTTCCTAATGTAATGATGCTTTTCAAGGAGGAAGGATAAACAACAGCCATATAGAGATGGGGAAGGGGAAGGGTTATATCTATCTACCCCAAGTGCTAGAGTATCCATGTAGAATATTCTTTCAGTGCTATGGCTCACTTGACCACCTTTCATTAACTGTTGAATGACCTACAAATGACTCCATTTCATTCCAACATTAAATCTGAACTGGTTTGAAGAGAGTACTGACTTGAATCAAGTTTGCTTCTAATGCCAAGGCTCTGTTCTAGACTCTGTTTTCTTCTCTTTCTAAACTGTTTTAATGGCATCAATTTTCACAGGTTCAATTATCTCTATACAGATCTATATCTATATATCCTTCCTTTGTCTTTCTCCTCTGCTCCAGTCCCACATCAACAACTGTCCAACAACTGGACATTTTCACCTGACTATTCTGTAGTATTCTGAAAGTCAGTATGTCCAAAACTGAGTTCATTTCATTTTTCTCCCCAGTCCACCCCTTTTCCTAACCTCCTTGTTCCTGTCCTGTGAACCATCATTCTTTAAGTCACATAGGTTTGCAACCTTGGGGGTGTCCTTGATTCCTCCTCCCTAATCTTCCATCCCCTTTTCCAAGTCCTGTTGGTTCTACTTTTCTTGCATTGCTCCTCTTCTCTCCACTCATTCAGTCACCATCACAATTTAAGCCATCATTGCCTCTCTTATAAACTATTACAATAGTATTCTAATTGATTTTCCTACCTAAATGTCCTCTCATCAATCCATCTTCCATACAGCTCTCAAAGTGGTGTTTGTAAAGTATTCCAGTGGCACCCTATTAGCTCTAGGATCATATACAAATGGCTTCGTTTGGCAGTTACACTGCTTTACCATCTGTCCCCAACCTTCTTCTCCATACGTTATTTTCTTCTTATACTTTATAGTCCGGCCAAATTGGCCTTCTGAGTATTATTCATTCAGACCTTCCATCTCTCATCTCCATGCCTCTGCACAGATGATCTACCATTTCTAGAATGCACTGCCCTTTACCCCCCCTTTTAGGAACCCTAATTTGCTTCATTGTTTAGATCTAATATTACCTCCAATACAAGGCCTTTCCTGATGCTCCCATCTACTAACGCCCCCGTCCCCCAATTACCATTATATTTTTAGTATGTTGTCTCCTCCAGTAGAATGTAAGCTCTTTAAGGGCAGGGACTGTCTTTTTTGATTATATTCTCAATGGCTTTTGATTGACTGATTAAAGTAAAAAAATTTTGGATTTGAATCATACTTCCTTATTATCTGTGTGACCACAGACAAGTATGAGGATAATAATGCTTGTATACCTACCTCACAGGGTGTTACAAGGATCAAATGAGAAAATGTATGTAATAATAATAATACTAATAAGTAACACACATGGCATTTTAAGGTTGACAAATTTACACATATTTTTGAAGTATTTCATAAATCTTAAAGCAATATTTAAAATAACCTGGGCCTTCACTCCTATGGATAATGGGCTGTTGGGGATCCTGGTAACAGGTGGGAAGGCTGGTATCATTCTAAAAACCCACAGGCAAAAGCTGAGGGAATAAAATGCCCAGGCCCTAACAGCACCGGGCCACTTTCCACCCAAAGACACTGACAGTGCACGGGAAGAAGACTCCTTGCAATTCAGTGGGAATAAAGACTCTTTATCGTACGACTCACACCACCATCCTGACCCTTCCCACTGATTACTGCTAGTTCGTGTGTGTGTGTGTGTGTGTCTGTGTGTGTCTGTGTACACCCGCCGCGCCTCAGTACTGGACTCCTCACTCCATTCCCACTTCTGAAACTTCTCCTGAAAGACCAATAAACTGTTGTAGAGATCAGCACTCCAGATGTCTCTCCTTCCTTGGGGAATCAGAACCCATTGGTTAGTTCAGCCAGCCCAAATAACTCTTATTATAATTGGGGTCGGGGATGATCTGGGGTCAAAATTTTTTTATACCATCACAGGTTGTGTGTGAGAAGGTCAAGTAGTTTAACCTCTCTGACCTTCTGCTTTCTCACCTGTAAAATGAAGGTAATACTTACTTCACAGGGTTGTTAGAGGAAAAGCCCTTCACACGTTTTAAAGCAGCAATATTGTAAATCACTCTCATCAAGGGAAACAACCAGCCCTAAATCAAGTTTAACTTTGGGCTGTACTAGTTCCCAACAATGAGGGGAACCCAGACCTGCTAGTAAGGATAGCCAGGTAGTCACCCTCTGCTAGAAAAGGGAGAAGCCCTTGTAAATCTAAGGCTTTTTAGATTTACAGAAAAGTTTCTTAGTCCAGCAGCTTTCTTAGAATTGCAGATTTAGAGCTGAAAGAGACCTCAAAGTTAATGTAGTCCAGTCTCTCATTTTATAAGTGAAGAAACTATCCTTAGCTGGTAAAAAAAAAAAAAGGTTTGACCCTATGAAGAAAGTAATACTAATTAATTATGCATACCCCTTATCACTTATGCCTAATTGTCGTATCACTAAATATTTATCAAATTACTTTGTGTTATAAATTTTATGTGATTGGAATACCACAATACCAAATTTTATTCTTATATAGAGTACCCGTTAGACTCTGAGGACCCCAGTGGAACAACACAAGTGTTTCAGGAAGAGGGCACTGGCAGAATTGCTTGTAGTCTGCTGTTAGTTTTGCCTGGGGCGTGGTGGGGTGGGAGTGGAGACTGGGTTTACTTAAGAGTGTCGGCATGTTCCTTCTTGGCCAGTGAGCACAGCAGGTGATCGTAGGCTGTCTTGGTGTGCTACTGAAATCAGGGCTCTGGACATGTTTTGATGGAATATGAAGCAGTTATTTGAATGTGTTCTTTTGACTGAGGGATGGAAAGAAAGTAATCAGTTACTCATTAAGCCTAAAGGAGAGTGAGTCAGTACGGGTGTGTGTGAGGAAGACTACCTGATGTGACTGGGGTGTGGTCACTGAGTAGAGAGATTGCGTGATTCTGTCTTTGCGTTTGGGTTTCTGACCTTGGGAAGTGTGAAGGTCTTGTTGGGCTCTAACCAGGAACAAGAACTCCCTGGGTATAAACCCTAGATCCTAGTGGGCTATAATTAATGATGATTAGTCAGAGTTCATATTGTACTACTTAACTGAATTAGTATTTTCTGACCCCTTTGTAATTTCTGCAGGGAAAACTGAGCCTGAAATGTCAGGGGTGAAACCAAGTGGAAGCTGGTGAATGAACTAATGAGTGTTTGTGAGGATTCATAGCAATACCCACTTTTTGCAATTTGTTACTCATAAGGCACATCTTCATTTCCAACTCAAACAAGTCATGGAAATATTTCACGTAAGTTGAGTAAGAGTTTGTAAGAACTGCCTTAAAAAGGCAAGTCCACAATGGTCACACTTATTAAGAATAAGGCATTACATTATATGATGAAAGAGGTCCTGCCCTAAAGGGACTTTGGAGATAATATATATGCCAAGAAGTAATTTGAAGAAGAAAGCATTAACAATTGGAGAGAAAGGTTGACTTTGACTTTGGGGAGGAGGTGGCAGCTAAACTGAATCTTCAAAGAAGATAAGGATTCTGAGATCCCATCATTGAGAGGAAATAGTGCATTTCGGATGTCAGGGACAGTTTGAGCAGGCAGAGAGAAGGGAATTCAGGGAATAACTATGTGTGTGTGTCCAATTTGGTGGAAATATCTGAAGAAGTAGTTGGGGCCAGATTGTGGAGGGTTTTGAGTCCCAAGCTGAGGTATTTCATCCTAGAGGCAATAGGGGGCCACTGAAAGTTTAAAAAAAATTTTTAATTTAAAATTTTTTGATATCTTTTTATCTTTACATTATCTTTATTTCTGAATATATTCCTCCCCCATCTCCTACCTAGTGAGTTATTCTTTGTAACAAAGATAAAATGGAGGACCAGTGTACAACTGAAAAAAACTGAAGATCTTAGGGCTAGAGCTAGGGTCGGATATCTGCTCAAACTGCACATTCTGCAAAGGGCATTTATTTCCCAGTTTCCCCCTCCCCAACTCTACCCTTTCCTCTGAGATTGCTTTCCGTTTACACTGTATATGTCCTTGTATATATCCTTTTTGATATGTGTACTGTTCCATTAGAATGAAGTCTTTAAGGGCAAGGAGCGTGTTTTTGTTTTTCTTTGTGTCTCTAGAATTTAGCACATTGCCTCATAGTAGACTAACGGAGAAAGGAAAAGCAGGTCAGCAAAACTGACCAATCCATTAGCCGTGTGGGACAGTATACAAATGTTTCATACCCATAGTCCTCCACCTCTGCAAAGGAGGGAAGGAGGTACATTTTTTCAACCTAATCTTTGGAGGCCAAATTTACCCATTATGATTACACAGCATTCATCATTGAAGGTTTTTTAAGCAGGGGAACAGAGATCAGATCATTTTGGCTCCTGGGAAGATGGGTTGAAGATGGAAAGGAGAAATGAAGGGAATAAGCATTTATTTATATAGAGCCTAGCACTGTGCTTAGCATATATTGTAATTATTTCCATTTTACAGGTGAGGAAACTGAGGGAGACAAGAGGTTAAGTGACTTGTCACAACTAGTAAGCACCTGAGGCTAGATTTGAACTCAGGTCTTCCTGATTCCAGGCCCAGAGCTCTATCACCTACTGGCAGTGAGTAGAGAGAAGAGAAAGTAGAATCAAGAAGCCCAATTATGAGATTATTTTAATATAGAGTGGTGGCTGGGCAAGTGTAAGGAAGAGGATTAAGTTGAGGGATGTGGGATAAACCCAGACTTGGAAACTGAGGGGGATTTCATCTTAATACTGGATTATTGGGATCCATGACCAGTTTCTCTTCTTATACAGTGTCCTTCCTGGACCATTATTGAAAGTTTTGTTGACTCAGTGACCCACCGTTCCCAGCCCTGCTTGTCAATTAGTGTTGGGGGAAGTGTCACCCAATTCCATGATATTGGTCACGTAGCCAAGTGACCTTTGTGCCTCTACCTTCGGTTTGTCTCATTCTTGCTACCTGGAGGAGATACTGAGATGCAAGGGCCCAACCTCTTTTGCTATCTGCACTGTCTTAAAGTTACCTATTAAAGGGGCCCCACCTTGAAGCCATTACTGATCCCTATCAATCAGCCAGTTAATGTGTTGCTAATTTGATGTATTTATAATAAACTAATAATCTTTGTCCTGAGTTTTGCCTCATTAATCAGGGTGAAATGAAGAATTTTCCTTTCAATAGCCACATAGTGCAGTCTGGCATATGCAGACACTACATATCTGTAATAGGGAATCTTAGGTACATGACAGGAATACAATTTAATATTACTCAGTTAGTTGGGCGTGTAGTTAACATATTAGTTAATTAAATAAAAATTAATTAATTTTCAGGGCAAACTCTATTTCATTCCTCTTTATCGTTGTGGTTATTGTCATTGTCCATATCCAGGCTCAGTTACATTTGCTCTCTGATTTCCTTGAAGAAGGGTCTTTTCCAATATATGCTCCAGGTATTCTCTCAGATTTAAATGAAATCTTTCTGTTAGAAGCCTCTTGAGCCTTAATTCATTTGATGAAGTCCCCTCCACAACACCCACAGAAATTCCTTGATTAATCTTTCCTCTGTTTGGGACACAAGGCACTTGTACTGAACCTCCAATCTTGAATTATATTAGCTCTCTTCTCATCTCTCTTTTCCCTACTGAGGCTGCAATTACTTAGGATTGAGGAAAATGACTCAGGTGCTGCCCAGTGACTTCTCCCTTTTGGAGACTAGTTACT
>CM053581.1:423289265-423322417 GCA_028627135.1 Pseudochirops cupreus
AAACTAAAATAAAATTTAAAAAAAAGTTCACCATATGGGGTAGACTCTCAGGGAGCCTAGGTATCTGTGACACTTGTGTTGGGCAAGTGGGTGAGAGTAAGTCTGACACAGAGTAAGTCTGTGCTAGGTCATTCTATGGTGCTCTCACACCACATGGAGGGAAGATGGGGTCTTATGTATAGAGGAATCTAGGGGTAGTCTAGAGGAGGAGTTTGGGGAGGGTCTTCAGGAGGAGTCAATGAGGCCAGACTCCAGTAATGAGTTTGAGGAGAGTCTTCAGGAGGAGTTAATGAGGTCAATGCAGAGGTGGATTGATATTTTGATAGGGTCAAGGATAGGAAGTAGATGGACAATGGAGGGCTAGGCTAGTAACAGAGTTTTGGGCCTAGCCACAATGAAAAACTTATGGCCTCTGCAAATGCCTCATCAAGTGGGAAGATCCATTCAGACTTCAAGGGGTTTCCCAGAGCCTGTTCCTCAAAGATTCAAGTAGAGCTCAAGGGTGCTCCCAGAGCCTGCACCTCAGAGATAATTACTGCCCTCAAGGAGCTCATAGTCTAAAGAGGGAGACAACATCTAAAAATCTAGATACAAACAAGGTATATATGGGATAAGTTGGAAATAGTAAATAGAAATGAGGCCCTAGAATTAAGGAGGATCAGGAAAGACTTCCTGAGAAAGTTGTGTTTTAGCTGTGACTGGAAGGAATCCTGGGAAGCCAAGAGGCAGAGCCAAGATGGAGAACATGCCAGACATGGGGGACAGCCAGCAAAAATGCAAAAAGCTAAGAGGTCTGTGTCACTGATGGCAGAATACACAGGGGGATGGCGTAGAGAGGTGTGAGGTGTAGGAAGAATGAAAAAGTTGGAGGAAACCAGGTTATAAAGGGTGTTAATGCCAAACAGAAGAATTAATATCTATCCTAGAGGTAAAAAGAAGGAAATGGAGTTCATTAAACAGAGTATCAATGTGGTCAGACTTGAGCTTGCAAGAAATTAATATTATACTATCATATTAATAATTGATAATTATTTTGTGATCCACTCTTTTTTCTCATTTCTTTTAAGACCCAACCCCAGAAAAGGTCAGTTAGCCTCTCTGAAGGATGTGACTGACTGATGAGATTGTCCCAGCCTTCAAGCCACATACTGGTTAATTAGGTGGGACCCCACCCAACTGGGAGACCTAATTTCTCTTTAGAGTACAAACAGAATCCAGTCCCAGCAAACCCTTACCCAGGGGAAAAATCCCAGATCATGAAGGAGAAAACTAGTTGGAGAGGTCAGGATGGAATGGCTTTCCCTGCCCTGATGCCTCGAGGTGCTGAGTCTCATGATCAAGCTACTTCTCAGCAGAAGTTGAAGCCTTTTAGCCCACCTCCTCCTTAAATGTCCATCAATCAGCATTGATTTTCACTTATCAAGGAAAAATTCCCTCCAGAAGGAATTTAAAGTGTTTCAGGGTCTCCCTAAGTGTCTTTGGTTACCAAGAGAAACTACTGAACATCAATTTATTGATTGCTGGCTAGCCTAATTAATAAATTGGTTATCAATTACCCAGAAACTCTATCTTTTGGGATTTTCATTCATTACATGTTATAGAAAGAGAAGAGAGGGGTGCTCTGAATAGGTCACAAACAAGGGGGGCAGCTTTGTTACCATTTAATATACAATTTTTAAAAATTATACATGTAAAAGACCTCAAAGTTATACATGTAAAAGACTCACTGACCCAGAGTGGACTGGGACATACTCTTCCACTATGTGGTCCCAATCATGGACTCACACAGACAGGGTTTAGAATCTGACCTTTAAAGAGAGGGGTCAGGATTTTTCTCATTATCCCTGGTTCATTACACTACCACCACAGAATACAATTCTGGGAGTGATTGCTTAAACAAAGTTTAGATTTGACTCATGTCTAGAACCTTCCCAAAAAGTGATTAATAGGGTAACTTCTTAGAAAAGTGCCTAGTGTACAATGTAGATCAGACTGATTTATTTTCTACAAAACAAAAGACTCACAAATAAAGGCAGTTCATTGGATTTGGAGTCAGGAAGATCTCAGTTCTAATCTTACTTCAGATATTTAATAGCTTCAATGAAGGAATTCCCTTCTCTTCCTCATTGGAAGTTCAAAGAGAGCCAAAAATCCTAAGTCACAAGTTCAGAAGACGGGAAAAAGAAAATGAGAGTGGAAGTCGTTTTCTCTTTAATGTCTATTGAATATAGTAGATCTTGCTGTTCAATGGCCAATTATCTTCAAAGCAACCTCCTATTGTGGGCAAGAGTTGAAGAAAGAGGTTAGGAGCATGGCAGATAGACTAGCCACAAGCCTTAGGTCAGGAATCCAAAGTACATGTCTCCCTGGAAATGTCCGGGGCACGTGCTCAACATTCCACGGGAAATATCATAGCCAGGGCTCATATGTCACTGAAGGGGCCAGAGGCAACACCACTCCCTATGCATGCTCTAAGGCATGGCCACTGTTACATACACAGTTTCATGTAGAATCCTCCTTTCTGGTCTTTGTTTATTGAAATGAGAGTGTTTATTAAGTTCATAATAACAAAAGAAAATTCGCAAAATTATCCAAGTTATTTTCCTATGCTTAGGAAGGATAGCCACTTGCAAGGGATTATGGTACAGTGGACAGAGAACTGGAGAAAGAAGAGAGTTTTTCCTCCTTATCCCTGTAATAATTTTACACCTTATGCCAGGAGATGAGGTTAGAGGCTGGGGGAGGCTAGAGAAGATTCCCTGAATCCCAAGAAGAGAGAAAAGTGAATGTATCATAATCAACCCTGAGAAACTCCGTTAAAGAATTTCAGCAATCCATTAGGAGATAAAACTCTCCTTGACAATGTTAAGACTGGAAATTTGTTATTCCAGGATGTTTTACTGTAATATTACTGAGGCTGGTTGATTCTTTTACCTTTGTCCCTGGCGCTGGATGGATTTTTAGCACCAAGCCCAGTTTCTTATTGGACTTCACAGGTGAGGTTATGTACATATAAAAAATTCTATAAAGAACCTGATAAAATACTAAAAATTATGACATATACTTTGATACTTGATGACTTTAATGCAAAGGTTAGGTTGGCAAAAAGTATATTAGAAAATGTGGATCAGGAAAAAAGGAGGGGGACTGAAGACTTGAAGTCTCAAATCTCTATATCATAAATACTTTCTTGATGTAAAGAACTGAAAGGCGCTGGATGTGGTGAGCACTGAATAAAGTTACACAAAATGAAATTAATTGCATTTTAGCAGATAGGAAATGACTTATATCTTATATGGGAGTCATTCCTGAATCATGTTTTGAGTCAAGTCAGATTATCAATTTCTTACAGAAAAGATAAAAATTAGTGTAAAGGTACTAGAAAGAATCAAAAATGAAATAAAGATATGAGGTATCATTTAAACAGCTCAATTTGACCTATTTAAATAAATTATTTCTCTTGAAAAATGAGACATGGTTAGGAAAAAAAGGACATAGACACTGGTTATGATAATTCCACATAGTTTAACTAATGTAATTTGATTGTCACAATGAGTAGACAAAAAATACCTATCACCCTAGGATCATTTGCAAATGGACCACCATCTTGGAGGTACCCTTATGTGTTGACAATTCAGGATTTAGGTACCAGTCATCAAGAAGGAAAAGAATTCTGAGAGGAGAGAAAGGCCACCATTAGGATTACACTGTAGCTGAAAGACTAAAGAAAGACATACCTCAGTTGACCAGGAGATCTGGAACTTGTGAGTGACTCAGAAAGCATGAGATTGAGTGGAATGTGAAATACAGGATATTCCTAAAGTCTCAGTGTAGTTTTAAGCCATTAAAGCTTATAATTTCACTAAGACTTGGACTTCCCTGTATTTTCCATCAGTCCCATAAAAGATACTCCCTATCAGAAGAAACATAATGCGTAAAATGGTTTGAGATGTTTTTCTGTATTTGTCCATATGTGCCTGTTAGTTCTTTTGTATCTCACTCACTTTCTGCAGTGGAGAAAATAGATAGCTGTTCTATTTCTGATAACCATATTGTACTTTAAATAGCTTAAAAAAAAAAAACAACCCTGTTATATTTATCTTTTGGGTAGATCCTAGGGATGAATCACACCTAACTTTTGTCACAGAGATATCCCCAGAATTTCAGAGAGAAAAGCTACATTTTCCTTCTTTGAAGGGAGGGGCACCTTGGTATACATCTGAGTCTATTTGAACCCAGATCTCCTTACCTTTTTAGGGTCTCCTGAGCTATGGGCTACATTAGAGATTGTATACCTACATGTCCCTGAGTTATCTCTAGCACAATCAGTGAAAGTCCGCATAGAACTCATCAGCCCCCTCTTCTAAGAGAAGCATACAGAATATTTTCACTTTGTTGTGCCTAAGATTAGTTGGGAATTGAAGAGGGGTGATAGTGGTGAAACCTATCCAAACACGTGCAGAGATAAACCAATCAACCATATTAAAAGGGAGGGGGCTTAGCTCAGTGCCTGGCAAATAGTAAGCATGTAATAAATGCTTTTTCCTCCCCCTCTCCCCAGAATTAAATGTGGTTAAGTTATGTAAAGTTTGAATGTCAGAATAAGAATTCCCAGCCCTGGAGTTTTCCAGATACAAAACCTCTGTGGCTGTACAATTCTTTTTCTCATCCAAACAGCACAATGGGCTTTTTTTGTGCCCTATGACAGACACTAAAGATGAGAGCCTCCAATCACAGCAGAACTGAATTTGCCCCGTGAACCTGGATTGGAGTCAAATCTTTGAATTCCTCACATCCTGAGCTTTTTCTAAGTCTAGCTGTGTTCTCCCATCCATGTCTAATGGAAACAAGCTAGTGGAACCAAATTCTCTGCCTTGTACCCTCAGCATCCTGTGCCTGCTAATCTGTGCACAGGGAGGAGATAGTCTGGGCTCCATTTCAAAGTGAATGTTCCACCCTCTTCCTCTGAGACTGGCGTTTCTGTGTTGTACTGCCAGGTGATGTGAAATTAGTGAAAGCTCAGTCTGTGCTTTGTTTTAAAACCCAACTCCACCTCTTCTCTCTTCACCCCAACCATTTTTGCTTTTAATAGGAAAAAAATAGTTGCTTTTAAGACCATTAGCTCCCATTTCTGTATTGAAGAGTTCAGGTTCTACTCCTATCTTACTGAAAATGGTGAAGTATGCAGGTCTCCTACCCTACTTGAAAAAGAGGGCCTAAAGGCAGGTAACTCATTTCCTCCTCCCAAAAGGGCTTTCTCGTCCTGACCTTGACCCAGTAGTCAAAAAGCATGCCTAGCTTTAGAAAGAAGATTAACTCTGGAGTTGTGTTTGCTACTCCTCCAACATGGAAGCTGACCTCATTATCTAGACTAATATGAGGTGGCTGGACATGCCTATGCTTGTGAACTAGTGTCTGATAGAAAGCTTCCAAGAGACTTTCTGTGTTGATGATAATAGCTTTTGCAACACTTTCAAAGTTTACCAACCCTTTAATACAGATGAGGATCTCATGTCCTCAAAACAACCTAGCAAACTAGTTAGAATAGATATTATCTCCATCTTACTGAGGATGAAACTACAGTTGAGAGATTAAGTAATTTGGCTAATAATAGGGAAAGCCATGATTCAAACTCCAATCTCCTGACTTGGAGCAAACAACATGACGTAGTGGAAAAAGTATTGGATTTTGGAGTTGGAGGGCCTAGGTTTGCTTCCCAGATCTGCCTTCTATTGGTTATAGGCAGTGCAGTGTAATGGAAAGAATCTGGATCAGAAATCAGGAGATGTGAATTCAAGTCTTTGCTCTAATACCTAACCTGGTACATGGTAAAACAATTAATGCACACTCTGTCCATCCATCTGTCTGTCTGTCTGTCTGTCTGATCTAAGTCACTTAACCTCTCCTAGTCTCAGTGTATTCCTCTGTAGTACAAGGATAGCATGGCATAGTGGAGAGAAAGTTGTCCTCAGAAGTAAGAGGACCTGGGTTCAAGGCCTATCTCTAATACATACAGTCTGTGTGATTCTGGGCACTCTCTTGGTGCCCCCACGGAACGTGTTCTAGGACTACAAGTTGCAGAATAGTTACCGATCTGCTTTGTTTGGAGGTGCTTCCTCACTGAGGATTCCCTATACTGATGAAATCACAGATATAGATTTTTTAAAAGTATAGGAATAATAATATTTGGGATATTAACTTTGAAGGGCTGTATTTTGTAAACTTTAAAATAATGTATAGTGTGTCTTGCCTTCAGGTGATCTTGGGCAGGATGTTTCATTTCTTGTGCCTCAGTTTCTTGAAAGGTAAAATGAAGAGGTTAGGTGAGATGATTTCTAAGGTCCTTTCTAGATTTAGAATTTATATCCTTTGACTCCAAGTCTAAGGCTCTTTCTATGATGTTATGTCACTTCCTTTTCACTAAATAAACACAATGAAGGAGGCAAGAATTTTGTAAGACAAGTGTATCTCAGGCTAGGGGATGGACTAGCAGGAAATGGTGGAAGAACTGGTAAATCAGGAGATTATAGGATTTGATTACTGTCATGAAAATTTGATCTTTAAAGTGATAGATCACCCTCTAGGTTAAATGTTCTTAGGACAGATATACCTAGCAACAATATCTCAGAGTCAAAAGGAAGGAAAATGGAGGGGCTCAGAGAGAGTACTGTACCCTTTCTGTGGCATTTGCTCAGTCTTTAGCAATTTTGGCATTATCAAATTTCAACACCTCTAATTTACCTTCTTCTTCTTTGTGGGAATAGAGTGAGATATATCCTGTTGTCTTCACAGGCAGCTTGGTATGGCAGAAAAGGGCACTTATTTGGAGACAGGTAATCTGGTTTTAAAACCTGACTCTGATGCTTATTAGCTTTGTGATTATGGTCAATCACTTCACATCTCTGGGCTTCAGTTTTCTCATCTATAAAAAAGGGATTATAATGCTCGCACTACATTCTTCACAGAATTGTTGTTAGGAAAGTGCTTTGTAAACTTAAAAGTAGTACATAAATAAACACAAGCTATTAGTATAAGATGTGCCACAGCCTTCCTTATCTCCTAGAAACATAAAATCAGAATTCTTTTTTCCCTAAAAGAGTTGGGAAAGGGAGTGGAGAATGACTCCATATCTTGAGATGATGAGGAGAGCTTGGCAAGCCTGCAGGGAAGAGTAATATACTCCCTATAAGTGCCCTATCTTCCTAAAGAAGGCAGAAGAGCAGATGATTTTGGTTATCTTGATGAATAGGAGACAGGTGGAGCAAGAGGCTGAGGGATTTAGGAAGTATGGGCGTAGTGGAGCAGCTCAGAGTCTTGAGAGTAGAAGGTGCACTGCACTGCAGCCATGGGGAGGAGGGTTAGGGCAGTGAGGATGGGTGATAAAAGAAGGGGGGGGTGAAAATTTATCAATTAAAACATGGGCAACTGGTTAGCACTTAATTGACTTATTGATTGACATGTTGAAATTTATAAAATGGAAGTCTCATCAGTAACCCAAGATTCTTACACAATTGTCTACCATCTCCAAGGGGGAGAATCTCAAAGAAAAAGCTGAAATCATGTTTTTACTTTATTTTTTTACTCAATTACATGTAAAGCCAATTTTAACATTTTTTTAAAAAATAATTTTTGAGTTCTTAATTCTCTGCCCTCCTCCCCTCCCCACTCCTTGAAAAGGGAAGCACTTTGATATAGATTACACATGTGCAGTCAGGCAAAACGTATTTCCATATAAGTCATGTTGCAAAAGAGAACGCAGACAACCCCCCCCCCCCAAAAAAAAACCAAAACCAAAACCAAAAACAGACAGACAGGAAAAATACAGAAAAACAGACTGAAGTCTTAAAGGCCTAAGGGAGCAAACTACTGAGAGGGAAAAGAAATCACAGAAATGTGGCACCTAAGAAGTATGTATGAAAGAGAAAGAGGGACTCTCTAAAGTTTTACCTTATCTTGGTTGTAGGGGTGGTGGTGAAAGAGGATGGGTTATTGGCCCCAGAATTTTGCCCAAAAGACTTGCTGAAATAGGGTGGGGATTCTCCCAAAGAACTAAGTCATGAATCCTTGACAGGCCATTATTTTAATCACTAAAGCCCTTCAGGTTAGTTTCTTCCTAGGTTCCTCCCTCTCAGTAAATACTTGTGTTTTGGATACTTTTCTAAAATTTAAGTGAGCATATACTGGCATCCATGGTTATAAAAATCCACTCCCTAAGTGCCATTTCAGGATGTCTAGATTCCTCAAATAGACTTCTAGAGTGTTGGGGTAGAATCTGAGAACAATCTGTGTATTAGATCACTCACAATCTTGCCTTTCTGGTGAACTAAAACCCTCTGCTTGAAAAAAAAAAGAATACTAACCACAGCCACGGTATCTAAGATTCTGAGGGTAAAAAATATGGGTACACTATGATTTGCTAATCCCATTCCTACTCTATTTCATTGACTTATAGAAAAGGACACACAAGGGAGGATTCCTTACACGGCTGCAATTATGGCCCTACCAGGCTGTCAGTTTTTTTTTTTTTTTAAGTTTCTCTCCCCCAGGAAAAGACAATTCTGCTCCCAAAGGAAGATTGGTCCCAATATTACTCTTCCTTCTCCTTAAATAATGAAAGGGAAAGAGATAGGACATGTGATTTCACCGGTACAGGGAACTCCCACATGAGGAAATTCCCTCTACTGACGCAGGTTGGCACCTTCTTTGCGATTTAAGAGAGTTGCCTAAAGCAATGAGAGGTTAAGTGATTTGCCCTAGATCACACAGGCAATATATTTCAGAAGTAGTGCTTGAAACCAGCTCTCCCTTGTTCTGAAGGTCAGCTCTCTATTCACAACTCAGTGCTACTCTTCTTCAGCTAAAGTCTGTGAGCCATGTTTAACGACCAGGGGTTGCCAGTAGTATTGTTAGTCACTTATCTGATCCTATTTTATCAAGCTCTGAGAAGTCCCAGGCACCCAGACAGTTATGTACTGGAAAGGGCTGAAGAAGTGCCAAGTTCTCTGTGGTTCTCAAAGAGTGGGAAGCCTATCCCCTAGCTCTGCCTTTTCCTGGAGGACCACAAATCTCACTAGTATAAGGAGGTGTGATTGTTATTATATCATCTTCCTGAGCTAAAATCTGGCCTCAGACACTATTAGTTGTGTGACCCTGAGCAAGTCACTTAACTTTGTTTGCCTCAGTTTCCTCATCTGTAAAATGAGCTAGAGAAAGAAATGGCAAATCACTCCTGTATCTTTGCCAAGAACACGAAGAGTCAGACATGACTGAACAACACTTACCTCATAGAAACTGCCTCCTCCCAAATTGCAAAATTTAATTGATTCTTGTTCATGTGACCTTGGCATAAATGGAGTCAGGCTTTCATGGAAAAAAGCATACATGCTTGGATGGTATGTGGCATTTTGCTGTATAACAGTCCTGGAAAAGCTTGGACTGGATGTCTTGTGGGGGTGGGGGCACTAAGTTTCTACAGACCAGGGGAATTCTATTTTGTTCCAGCACAGGAAGAATGGAAGGTAATGGGAAACGAGCACTAGAGGGTGGGGCTTTCCCCTATAACAGAAGTTTTAAGAATTTCTTGAGAGAAGAAAGAGAACAAGCGGAAATGAAAGAGGTAATGGGACTTCTCCAACACATGAAGCAAGCATGGCAGCAGCCATGGGAACGTCTGCACCTCCTCTAGGGAGACCAGGGAGCCGAAAGCTAAAGTAGCAAGGCCTAAGACTTCTTGTCTCCCTCCTCTTCTCCCCACACATTCCCCTGGGAGTCTGTTACATCGAGGGAAAATATATTTCAGGAACTGGGTGGATATCCTTATTCCTTTCCTTGGCCTTACTTAAGATGGGTACAATTGGCACCCATTTCTAAGTTGTTTTTTTTTTAATTCTAAGAGTGTCCCTGAGGTTGTAGTCATACATCTCAAACACCTGTGGTTGAACCTTTCCTTTGGATTTCCTTTTGTCCTTTTGTCCACAGTACCAGAGGACAGGAAGGAACCACACAGGGGACAGTGGTCTTTCATATGCCTAAGATCTCCCCCCAGCCTCGCCCATTGTTAGGAAGATTTTTCTTTCTAATTGGCAGCATCATCCTGAGCTATTCAAATGTTTCACAACTATACTTCCAAGGGCAGAATTACTGTGAGCCTGTGCACTTACATTTACCTCATTAGGCCACAAACCTAACCTATTGGAACCTTTAGTGTAGGGTTCTAATGGAGTCCATGGAGTCCATGGCCCCATGAGGATGGATTTCTGAGGGTTCATGAACTTGGATGAAAAAAAAAACACAATGATATCTTTATTTTCACTAGCTGTTAATGGAAATAATACTGAAACATCATCACCATTCTGAGAAGACTACCAAATGGGTCTATGACATAAAAAAAGATTCTTAATCTAGTGTTTACAATTTTGAAAAAACAGAATCAGCAAAATGAAAAAAATAATATATGATAAAATATCTAGCAGGTAGATGGGTGCCCACAGTTTCTTTTAGATCCAGTGTGTCCCATAAAAGACACTCTGAATAAGGTATTCCAGTAAAGTTGAAGTTCAGCTGTTTTATCCCCCAACAGCTGTTCCTATTAGAAGCAAGTCAAGGAGTAGAGTAAATACAATACGGTCTCCTTTTGATGTTTGACTCACAGAAGGTAGGATATTAGATGAAAAACCCTGAACTTCATATATTCCTAGACAGAACTATAAGGGGTCTTAAAGGCCACCCATTCCAACTCCCTCATTTGAAAGCTGAGGAAACTAAGACCCAGATAGGTTAATTTGCCCAAAGTCATTCAGATAGTGGAAGAGATGGGATTCAAACCAATCCATACAAATCCAACCCATATAGAAAATAATGGTGCATTTGAAAGAGCACTAGTTTTGGGGTCAGAAGACCTGGGTTCAAACCCTGCCACTGAAGTGTGACCTTCACCAAATCATTTAACCTTCCTAGATTTCAGTTTCCTTATCTGTATAATGAGGGGATTGGACTAGATGGTCTCTTTCAGCTCCAGATTTATGACCCTCCTATAGTATCCCCACAAGTGGTCACCCTGTCTCTACTTAAAGATGTCCAGAGAAGGGGAATGTGCTACTCTTTAAGAGCCCATCTCACTTCAGGACAGCTCTAATTACTAGGAAATTTCCCCCCCCCTGACATCAAGTTTAAATTTACCATTTGCAACTTCCACCAATTGTTTTTTACAATCTCTGGAGCCAAACAGTACAATATTAATTGTTTTCACACATGACAAGCCCTTCAAACACTTGAAGACAATTACCATCCCTCTCCTTAAGTTTTCATTCCTTTGGACTAAATAATGCTAATTCTTCCAACAGATTTTATGGCACAGATTCAAGACCCTTCTGGAACCATCCTGGTTACCCTCCTCTGGTTGCTTTCTAGATTATCAATGTCCTTTTCAAACTATGATGCCTAGAACTGAGTGCAATCCTCTGGGTGTGGTTTGACAAGGGGAGTACTATCACCTCCTTATTCCTGGAAGCTATATTTCTTTTAAGGATGTCCAAGACCAAATTGTCCTTTGTTGTTACCATATTACCCTGTTTATTCATTTTGAGCTTGCATTCTACTAAAACTCTCAAATCTTTTACAAATTATCTTTTCTTGTATGACTGGTTTTTTGTGTTGTGTCATCAGATGATGTGGGACTGGGCAGGCCCTAGTCCTGGGTGAGTGGGAGATAGACGATACAAAAATAAATATGACAGGTTTGAAGCTTGTGAGCCCTGGGGAGAAGGGTCATGCCAGGGAAGACAATACAAACTCAGTCTACTAAATGTGCATGAAACCAGCAGGACCTCTGAAGCAAAGACATTCTTGGGAGAGGGTGATAGATAGTGCCTCAAACCACTGTAAGCTTTGTGCTACAGTCCTGTCCCTAGATCCTATTCCTGGCCTATAAGAATAAAAGCAATAGACAGAATCCAAGGAGAAAGGGGCCTGGAGTATGTACTCTTTAGAGCAGGATATGTAGGATCATCCCAATGGCTATGCATATTGCTCTGGGAACTATACATAACTCTTGGCACATAGTAGTTATTTAATAAATCATTACTAATTGGTTGATTATTGTACCTCCTCGGTAGCACCAATGCAATATTTATAGTGCCCATGATCATGATACCATAACTATAAATATCACATGACGGTCAATTGCAAAATATACCAAACTGTCCATATAGAAGACAGAACTAAAGCATTTATTTAGACACCAGAAAACTGACTCCCCAAACCAGGAAGCCAACACCATCATAGTACCAAAGATGTTCAGAAGCCACAATAACACTGAGAGCCACAGCATCCTTCAGCCCTCCCACAAACCAATACAAGATCAATATTTACTCACAAACCTCTCTTATCTCCTTGCCTCAACCTCCTCTCTCTCCCACCATCTCTCTGGCTCTGACTCCCAGCTTCCTGTGGGCTCTGCTTCCCTTCAGCAAACTCCTCCCACCACAGACTCCATGTGACTACATTTAGCCTATCAGGGGGCAGAGTTTACTTTCAAAGCAGGGGAGGTCTTCAAACTCCCCTAGGTCTATTAAGGGGCAGGGAAGATCTTCAAATTCCCATTCCCATTATAATCTCTTCCTTCAAGGCATACATATTTCAGAGACTATCCCTTTTATGCTCTGTTCCCCCTCTCCCAACTTGTAAGTAATATCTTCCTTCTCTTGTAAACTTTCTTGCCTTTCATATTTCCTTTGCATATAATTTTAATAAGGATGTGTGGATGCTTCTGTTTAGTATAAATATGACTAGCCCATATGTGGCATGGATAGACAGACATCTGGTCTGGCATCTGACCTACCCCATCTCCATGGGACACTACAATTTTCATCTGTGTAGGGAGCAAGAGAAATGATCACCTAGCATTTATCAAGCACTTACTATGTCTAGGCTCTGTACTAAGCACTAGGAAAATAAATACAGTAAACAAGAAATCTTTGCCCTTGGAGCTTAAATTCTAACGGGGAATGACAACATCTAAAAAGGAGCTGAGAGTTGGAGTTGAGGGAGTGGGGACGAAAGAAGGGAACATGATAGAAAAGTCTAGAGTCAGTTAAGCCAGGGAAGAAATGTCATGAACCTGGCTGGCCTGGGAATTTCCTCAAAATGGAGGTTGAACAATTAAGTAAACAAGTGCCATGCTCAGCGCAGTGCTGTAGCAGCCACAGTGGAAGTGCCATATTAAGCTGTCTCTCTAAGGAATCCCTCTCATGGCCAACTTCATACAACTTCACTCCCCTGGGTCAATACAAGGAGAGCAGTGGCTGGGCAGCAGGTACTCCTTCCTTTGTCTGTCTTGCTAGATTTGTATCTATCTACCTCATATTAAATATCTGTAGTCTAGTGGTATGATAAGGGTTTAGAATAACAGGAACTTCTCATCCTTCTTAAAGGGAGGTAACGCTTCACTTAATTTCACCAGTTTAGCTCCCTCCCACTAAATACTGGTTATACAGATGACAATTGTGAGTAACTAATAAATTTTGTTATCAAAGTAAACAGTAAACAGAAATTGAGGAAGTTATATAAGTTAGAGTAGATGACAGAATATTCAAGAGTAAATGAGCTCTTTGCAATCTAGGTAAGATTTTGGTTCAATCAAGGAAAGAGAATAACCTTATGTGGTAGGGGAAGAGAGAGGATCTACTCTTACTAGTTTTGTTACTAGTTACTTGTTACTAGTTACTTTCGGTAACTTGCGAATCAAGGGAGATGTTGAGGGTTAGTCTCTTCACATGCCTGCAGCTTAGGGGAGATCTCTAGTCTTCCTTTCAAAGGTTCACACTTGCCTCTTTTGATCACTTTGCTGCTTATTCCAGTAGGCTGTCCAAATCTAAAGAAGCCCCTTCTCCTTATGTGTTCACAATATGCCGTGACACAGTTCTGTCCTTTAGGGAATTGACCTGATTCCACCTAGGCAGGGATGGGGTGATATTCCTCCTCTGAACTGAAACTTTTTGCAGTCTCCTGCAAAAATCATCTAGGGTAAGCCTGAAACCTTTTAACTACATAACATTAACACATCAATGTTTTAAATAAGGATGATTTTCCTGACAACTCAGGTAACCCATTTAGAGTACTATCTAAAACAAACAAAAAAAACCCCCAAATGAAATGTGCCAAAATGACATGACACTATGCAAAGCGTCAGCTGACAAAATACTTCAGTGACATATCTAAGTTACATGTAGGGCAAAGCACAGTCCTACCTTGAGTACACACAGCAAGTAATCATAAACAACAAAGCAAAACATGCCTACTAACAAAAAGAAACTAGCTAGTTATCACAGTAACATCAACAGTCCTATTGTAGTGGGGTCTGGCACATGTCTAGACTTCCCGAGATAATATCTCTCTACATGGCAAGCCTGGGAACTGCTTCTGGGAGAATGGAAACTGGAGAATTTGTGGGCATTTCTATCTTGCTCTACCACGTGGTTGGGAGGAGCCTTTATTCATTGGCTATGTAGCAGGAGCTATCAGCTACATCAAAGAGCCTGAGCCAGCTTTTACTAAGGAATAGAGAAGATTCCTCCAGGGGAGGGACTTGGGACATTATTCTTTCTGCCCTTCACTGAAGCCATGTGACTCCAAGAAATGGACCTGCAACATGATCTTTTCATTTGGTCTTTTCTCTTTTAGGTGCAGTTTCCAGGCTAGCCTGGGAGGACAAGTCATGGAGATCTAGGAGTCCAGGAATCCAAGCCAGGTGGTGCAGCCCTCCCAGCACTGAGGCCTCAAGAGCACAGAACGGTAATGCAGAATGACCCTTGGGACTCTAGCCTACTAGAAGCCTGCAGCAGTGCCACCCTACGACTTCAGCTGAATTATAAGCCTAAATTCTCGCCTCCAGATCCAGGTGGTCCAGGGGGAATTACATCCAACATGTTGGGAGGAATATTTATAGTTTGTTCTTCCTATATCTTTGAAATAAAAGTTTAATTGGATATTAAGTGGTCAAAAGGAACTGGAATACTAGTCACTGGGTTCCTAAAAATGAGGAGAAATGTCTGGTGGAGGCTTGAGATGATAGCAGAGGAAAAAGACAACTCCAGGCCCCTAAATGTCTGAGAACCCTGAGTGGAGAGAAATGTAACAGTCCTGACCTGGGGTAAATAGATCAAAACCAACCAATTTTACACTATATTTTTAAAGATAGGGAAAAACAATGAACAAAAAAGTTTAAAAACACATTGCTATAACATGAATATAACAGCAAAATAATAAACAAGCATATTCAACCACACAGCAATTAGCATGTACAGCAAAAAAACCTATGTACTTAAATGTAAGACACATTTCATATGGGCAGTCTCTAGTATTATTGCCTGGATATGCATATCAGTATTTTAAAAAATTTACCAGTGACATATTAGTCTAGTGATTGGTGTGATACGTTTAGTTCCCTTGGCACTGGCTGATATCTCCTCTACTGTACCAGAACTGGTAAATACTATGGGCTCACCACCAGGGCCCTAATAGACTTATTTACCTATCCCTGCGCTGACAGTAGCAGGCTGCCTGTTTTTGTTCTCTGTGTTTTTGTGGCTGGACCAGGATTCCCCCTCTCCCTGAAACAGGGATCAGTTTTCCATAAAAGACAACAAAGCTGTCTTGGGACCTGATTGTCTTTGCCTCCCTTGACATGTTTTCTTATGTTCTAAGGGCATAAAAAGTCTCACTTGTACCACATTATAGTTGGAGTCTCTCCAATTTGATTTTTGACTAAAGTCACCATAAACTGCCCTGTTGACCAGATGAATTTCTAGAAGATTAATGGGGTTCTGTCTAGAGAAACTAAAGGCCAATGTATCTTTGTTGTGTATCTTTTCTGTGTCAAGGCAAAGTAAACCGTTTTTTGTTAACTATTCAATGATTTGTGAGTGCTTCATTTTGTCCTACCACCTAACCTGAAGTAACAGGGTACTTAGCATTAGGCCCATCCCTAACTCTAGAGTACAGATACAGTACTCTAGAGTTTCTGTAGCAGCAATTCTAAGCAAGAAAGGGGTAACCTTTGAGTACCAAAGAGGGATAAATTTTGTCCCCTTTATAATTTTGCTTAGGGTTAGACCTTTATGGCCCTTCTAGCTCTAAGTAACTCATCTAAGGGACTAAAGTTTCCACATGGGGGTTAAACTAGGAATGCACTTAAGTCTCCAGGTTTGAAACTGTTGTTCATTCTGCTGTTAAAAGGTGAGGAGCAATATCCTAATCCCTTAAGTTAAGATAGTTTTTCCTCAAAAGGTATTGAAAAACTTAGGCTTTTGACACTTCATCTTCTGAGTACATCAGTTTAAAAAGTTCCTACTCTCACTTTTGAACTATTTCTCTCTGTGTCCAGCTTTATGTGAGTCTTCCCCTCCTACAGCTAAGTAAATTTCTTTTCGTTAACTGATGAATGACCTACAAGTATCTCATTTTGTTCTAACATCAAATCTATACCATGGGACTAGGATGAGTCAAGCCCAGAGGAGAATTCATTCCCTCCCTCCCTCCATTCCTCCCTCCTCCCTTCCTGCCTTCCCTCTTTCCTTCCTTCCTCCCTTTCTCCCTTCTCATGAGCTTGTATTATGATACTGCTTTATAAATAATGCTTGAGTTTGTGAGCAAGAATGAAAGTAGAAGTGTGTCTCTGGAAGTCATTGAGAATGGAGAAGTGGGATGCATACAGGATATGCTTCTAAACCCTGGTTCTTTTTTTTTTTTTATAAGATTCTCCTGATTGACAGAGAGAATGATTACTTGACACTACCTACCTGCATGAGGGTCAGAGTTGGTGGGAGCACAGGAGAAGAGAAAGCTTCTTCATACTTCTGGCTTTAGGACAGGGCACACACGGTATCTTTTGAGGGAGGGATGGAGGGAGAGAGAGAGAGAAAGAAAGAGAGAGAGAAAAAGAGAAAAGGTGAGCGAGCGAGTACTGCACAGGGGCTAATGCACTGACATGTCCCTAATTTCTAGCTTACCTTTTTAAAGAATTTACCCTGGGTGAAATCAGGAACTCTCTTTCTCCATTGATCAGAAATATCTCACTCACTCATCAAGTCAAGAAGTATTTATTCTGTCTATCATGTGCCAGGCACTCTGCCAGGTGCACCCAGTGAGAGAGTTCATCCACTCTTTGTATTGTCTCATATGTTCTGATTTATATAACTTCTCTGAGTTCTGTTTGCGTTCCACTTGGATAAATAGTTGTTGTTTGGTTGTTTTTCAGTTGTGTTCATCTAGCCAGGTAGTCACTATTTGTGACAGTCCTTTGTGTAACTAGCATTTGGTGGGAAGGGAGTCAAACTTCTAGGTTCCCAAAGTGGGTGATACTGTGGCAGAGGGAGGGGGTAGGGTTGAGGAGAGGAGGGGATGCTGGAACAATCCAGGGGTGGTAGTAGCCTCATGTGTAATTGTGGGGCATTGAATAAAAATAAGGGGGTGGTGGAAGCATAAGGAAAGAAGAAAAGATAAGAAAATTTTGAAAAACCTTTCATACATGTTTCATCTGTTGTGTAACAGAGTTAAAGTAGAAGTGATTACATTATTTTCCAAATAAACACAAACATGCAAGGTTTTTTTTGCTTCTTTTTTTTGGAGGAGAGAAGGCAGGGCAGTTGGGGTTAAATGACTTGCCCAAGGTCACACTGCTAGTAAATATTAAGTGTCTGAGGTCAGATTTGAACTCAGGTCCTCCTGACTCCAGGGCTAGTGCTCTACTCACTGCGCCACCTAGCTGCCCCCAAAATGCAAATTATGATCCATCAGTGATCAAGTCCTCAGACAGGTCTTAACAAGCAAGTGTTGGTAGCCAAGCATGTTGCACATTGTCGGAAAGTCCAGTATGCATTGGCAAGAATATGTGTGTGTAATGACTTGTTTACAATATAGTACTATACAGTCACATGATGCAATATTTTGTCATCAGAATTTCAATGCAGGAAAAACCCCGCAAATTTATAATAAATTGCTAAATTTAAGATGCATCATTCTTTAAAAATAAATTCTTTTTTTTTAAATGACACACATTTTAAAAAGCTGTTAAAGGGTTAAAGAAAGTAGATTTCCAAGGTGGTACTGAGTAATTTTTTTTAAAAGGAGGTTGTAGGCCAAATAAGTTTGGTAACCTTTAGAGTCTAGATATAGCTTGGGGCTGTTCTTCCCCTTAAGGAATGACCGGGAAAGTGGCTTATTTGGGAGAAGGAGGTGCAGATAGAGGATATTTTAGTCCAAAGTCTTTTCTCTGAGGGGAGCACAGTGACCAGCCTCATGGCCCCAATCTTCTCTTCCCATCCAGGTAGAGTCAGCATCTTTTTTAGGGAGGGATGGTAGAAATTCCAGAGATATCTATTCATATCTCCCCATGAACTACATTTATACAACTCATGTGGACATACATAAAATCTACATGGGCAACACATATATATCCTACGTCTCATATTTAAGGTTGTATTTCTAAAGTAAAGCATAATTTAAAAATATTTAGTTAAGTTTCAATTTTCATTGGTTTAACCTGAATAAAATGAATAAAAATAATGTCCCTTTATTACTGAGTATTCAACAAGTGTTTGCCTTTAAAAAAAATTCTTTGGCCATACACAAACCCTAATGAAATATACTACATTTGCCTAAGGAAGTAAATGCATCAGCCTTTTAACTCCTGTTTTGGAGACTTGCTTTCATTCTTACTTTAAGAATTCCATTTGTTCTCTTCTCTCTCTGTTGCCTTTCAGGGAGAAGGTTGCAGTGGAGTGCCAGAAATCCAGGGCTAACCCTGTCAGCCTGGGAATGAGACAGCATGAGAAAAATATTTGTTTAATTAGCAGAAATGAGCTAAGCAGTTCTCAGAGTGATTAGGATTTATTTTTACCTGTTGGCACAGAGCCATGTTGCATGAATTTTCCATCACTGCTATTTCTGCTGTCCAAACTAAGTAATAAGTGTTCCACTCTGACCAACCTCTCGGCCCAATGGGGTAGATAAATTGGTTCTGCAGACCCTGGGCCTTGACTGGGAACACTCCACCTAAAACATTTCATGTAAGGCTTATTGAGAAGGTCTGGTTAGTGTTAACCATAATAAAATGCCATAGAGGCGCTGTGCTTTATTATGATAGTTTCCTGGTCAAGAAAGGGACTGCATTGCTCTGTGAAGGTGTAGTATTATCTTGACAATGTAACTACTTCGGAACTCAAGGGGTCTTGGGAGTTTTCCCATTCCCTCTCCACCAAGAGTCCCCTCTTGGTTCTGGACCCAAGAATGCAAACAATATTTAAAACTGGAGGAGCCTGATCTCCAAAGAAAAGGACTAGGGTCCTATTGATTCTGGTTCTTTTCTGTCACACATCTTGCCTTCTGGGAGAAGATAGCTTAGATTTGACTCATGTCTACAGTCTTTCCAAGACGGGAGGAATAGAAAAGTACAATGTAAATAAACACAAAAGATATGTTAAATACAATAGACTCATAAAAGCACGTTGACATAAAAATGTAAATAAGTAGCAATAATTTGTTACTATTATGTTCTCCCAGGAGGTCAAGACTTAATCATCAGAACATGAAGCAGTTTATAATACTCTTGAATCAGTCTCACATTTCACATTGGCTCTGCACTGTCTAAACTATTCCCACCAAGTCCTTTCCTTCTGGAAAGTCAGACCAGGAGTTGGAGTCATCCTTCCTGATGCAGAAACTCCTTCTACTGGGAAGCTTTACAAGGATGCATTATCATTCAGTCTCACCATTTGCTGCCTTCACCCTTACTCATTAGAGAAAATCATGAAGTTAGAAGCTAGAGAAAATCACAAAACCATGCTGCCTGGTTTCACTATAAATTTGTTATATAACCTTACTGGCAAGGCAATCCTTTTACACCTCCATAATTAATTCACTATCCCACTTACCCAAGTGCCTTTCTCGCATTCTTCCACAAACCTTCCACATCTCCCTCTCCCCTACCCCTCTCAGTTGAGAACTTTGCCTCATATTTCACTGAAAAAATTGAGACTATTCTTGAAGAGCTCCTTCTTCTGTTCCTCATCTCATATTAAAATACCTTCTGCCACTGTCTCCTCCTTCACTCCAGTCTCACATGAAGAGGTAGCCTTTCTCCTTGACAAAGCTAACCCCTTTATAAGCACAAGTGGTCCCATTCCATCTCATTTTCTCCAGCAGATCGCTCTCTCTATCATCCCTGCTCTCTCACTAATCTTCAATTGCTTCCTGTCTTCTGGCTGCTTCCCTACTATCTACAAACATACCCATGTTTCCTCTATCCTCAACTGTCAATGATCCATCTTTCCCTGACAATTATTGTTCTCTATCTTGCTTTCCTTTTATAGCCAAACTCCTTGAGAAAACCATGTACAATTGGTAACATCTTCTTCTTCTTCTTCTTCTTCTTCTTCTTCTTCTTCTTCTTCTTCTTCTTCTTCTTCTTCTTCTTCTTCTTCTCTCTCTCTCTCTCTCTCTCTCTCTCTCTCTCTCTCTCTCTCTCTCTCTCTTTGCTTTTTGGAGAGGAGAAGGTAGGACAATTGGGGTTAAATGACTTGCCCAAGGTCACATGGCTAGTTTTTGTGTTAAGTGTCTGAGACCCGATGTGAATTCAGGTCTTCTTGACTCTGTTTACTGCTCCACCTAGCCTCTCCCACTCTTAACTCTCTTCTTAAGTCTCCACAGTCTGGCTTCCAATCTCATCATTCAACCAAAACAACTTTCTCCAAAGCTACTCATGATCTCTTAATTGTTAAATTACTTCCTGATCTTTCCTCAGTCCTTACCCTTCTTGACTTCTCTGCAGAGTTTGACACTGTTGGTCACCCTCATTCCCTTCCACATACTCTGCAATCCAATGATACTGGCCTCCTTGCTGCTCCTCACATACAACACTCCATCTCCTGAGTTTGAGCATTTTCACTGCCTTTCTCCCTTTTGCAGAACTCTCTCCATCTTCACCTCTACTTCCTGACTTCCCTGGTTTCCTTCATTTCTCAACTCAAACCTCATCTTCAGCAAGAAGCCTTTCTCAGTCTTCCTTAATCTTAGAGGGAACTCTGAGATTTACCCCCAATTTATCCTGGGTGTATCTTGTTTGTAAATAGTTATTTGTATTTTGTCTTCCCCATTAGGCTGTCTCCTTGAGAGCAGAGACTGTTTTTTGCCTTTCTTTGTATCCACAGCACTCAGCACATAATAGGTTTTTAATAAATTATAGTTTATTGACTGTGCTCAGGAGAGAACACAAAATGGAAAAAGGCAGTCAGAGTCCAAACCCCAGGCTTAGCTAGCCTAGCTAACTGCTTCAGCTGCCATGTATTCCTAAGGCATTGGGCTTCCTCTACTCCTTATCCAATTCTCTCAGCTAAGAACCTCTCCTCATGCTTCACTGATAAAATTGAGGTCATTTATGGAGATTCCTCTTTTCCTCCCTTCTCCTTATCTTGCATCATTAAGACATCTTTCCCTGTTGTCTCTTTCTTGTTGTCTCCTGATGTGTAGATAGGACTGTCTCCAGTACTATAACCTACAGTCTCAGATGAACAGGTTGTCCTTCTTGCCAAGGCCAACCCCTCTACATACACCAATGATCCCATTGCCTCCCATCTTCTCTAGAACACAGCCTCTACTATCATTCTCCTTCTCTCTAATCTTCAAAATCCATCTCTGCTCCTTCCCTATTACCTATAAACACATCTATGTCTCTACCATGGGAGAAAAAGTCTTATTTGGTCCTATTAGTCTTGTTAGCTATCATTTAACAGCCCTCCTTCCCTTCAGGGCTAGATTCCTCTCTCACAATCTTCTAAGCACTCTGTAATCTGAAGGCTAATGTCCCTCCAAAGTTAGCATATCTAAGGGTCTTTTCTCAAACTTCAATCTTCTTGACCTGTCTGCATTATTTAACATTGTTGATTGCCTCATCTCTCTCCTATACCATTCCACAGTGCCTCCCCTCTAGGCTTTCATGACACTTCTCTTTTCTGGTTCTCCTACTTGTCGGACCACACCTTCTCAATCTCCTTTGCTGGAATACCTTTCAGCTCATACCCACTAACCTTGTGTGGGTATGATGTCAAAACTCTTATCCTGAGCTCTCTTCTCTTTTCTCTTGGTGATCTTATCAGATCCCATGGGCTAAGTATTATGCTTATGATTCCCAGATCTCTATATCCAGCCCTAGTTTCTTTCCTGAGCTACAGGATAATACATCATCAGTTGTCTTTTGGATATCTCACTCACTTCTGTAGACATCTTAACATGTCCAAATCAGAACTTCTTCTTTGACCTCCTATCTCCATCCCTAGTTATTCGATGGACCTAAGCACACACAGAATTGGATAGTATTTCCTTGACATATGCATATGGGAGAGAACTTGTGATTCAGAACATCCTTATCTCTATGAAAAAACATAAGATTTACCTATAAATTATTCCCATAAAGGCTCTTACCTCTTCTCTCCACTGATTGCAATCCTACCAATCCTGTAAGACCTTATTTACACATCTCTTAGAAGTTCTTCAAATTTGGATGGTATCATTTACAAAGTATCTGTCCCCAGGTTGTGCCCCTGGTCCACCTCCTCCAACCCTTCTCTGCTCCCCACCCTGCTTGGATTCCCATTCATACGCTGGAGATTACCTCAAACTCTCTCTTTAATTTTTTATCTTTCCCTGTCCCTCCTACTCTAGATCATTTCTTTTTTTTGTCTCTTGCTTTGGTTCAAGTTCTAGAAGCACAGTGCCCATACAGTAGTCCTTTTTGCCCTGAGCTATCTAGGCTTAGGTAAAGATCTTAGCTTGGCTTCAGAAAAAAAAAATTTATAATCCAGGGCCCAAAGCCATTGGTATGGGACTCTCCTTATTGGTGGAGATCAAATGCCCTGTGCCTGCATGAGGGGTGAGAACTGCTGTCTTCTTGGAGTTGTCCTACAGTTGCTTTGGGCTTTCCAGTTGCTTTGGGTGTCAACCCTACTTCATATTCCTAAAGGAAAAGATTGTGAAGAGATGAGAGGATCCAGGAGTCTCCATCATGCCCCTATCTGTAGCTTGCTATACCAGAGACTTTGAGGAACTTCCCCTTGGGCGAGATCTAGGACTCTCTGTCTTCATTGACCTGAGTTGTCTTACTCTCAGTGAGAGAGTCCTTATACTCTGTATTGCCTGATATATATTCTTCTATGTATATCTTCTTTGATTTCTGTTTTGCTATTGAATTGGATAAATGGATTTCTTGGCTAAGTGCTAAGTGCATTCATTATGGAATTGGTATTCAGTAGGAAAGGCGTCAAGCCTTGGATATAAATCTTGGGTCCTTCTGAAGAGCGATGATAGGTATTTCAGGGACCCCAATGACCAGAGTCTCTTGGTGGGCAGTCTGGAATGAATTCACAGGCTCAAGCATTCTGAGTCAAGTTGGTAAAAGTTTATTGTTATGCTTTACAGCGGGCATGAGTTCTTAGGGAATGTGCAACCTTAAAGTCATAGGTATATTTTTATAGAATAATCCATAGTATAGCCTGTGCCAATTATGCTAACTAGGTGAGTAAGGGTGGGATTAGGGAGGAGTTAAGGAATGGTCAGTGCTTAAAAGAACATGTACTTTTAATATCTACTGCGCAGACAAATTGCCAATACTTCACTGGGAAATAGACCAAGGGGGTGCTGCTTGGAGGTGTGGTTTTATGTTTGGAATGTCACTAAGTCAACTAGCGGTCAGGGCTGACTGAGAAGTGCCCAGTCTGCTACCCATCAATGTCTGTTTGACAAGATAGATGTTGGGAGTATACATATGTCCCAAGCCAACAGGGGATCCAGGATGTATATGATGAGCTGGGGAGTATACACATGACTGAGTCCACAATATATGTGATAGATAGATACCCATACACAGCTGCTTCAGCCAGTACTCAGTTGGTCAAACTACTAAATTCTATAGGTATAGCTGACCACTGTAAGAGGAAGAAAGATAAGTATTTTGTTAGGGCATGCTGCCCTTGAGCTAGGAAGAAATTGCCTGAGACGGTGTTTTGGGCCTAGGGAGATTTGAGGCTAGGGAGAAATGTGATTTTGCAAACTGATGTGATTTTACAAACTGTGGTTCAAGCACAGGCACCCAAGCACCCCATCACTTCTGCTTTCCTCCTAATAATGAAATAGTGATCAGAAGTTAGCTTGAACCTGACAACCTCATCCCCTAAACAAATACATTTAAAGAATGGATAAATATAATTCTATTCTGCTACTCTCTCACTCTGAGGAAACAGACCTCTGGAAGTAGGTCACCTCCTACTTCCCTTCTTGACAGGAATTAAAGTCTCCCTCGGAAAAGGGTGAGATGAAAAGAGACAAATGATATCTACTCTGCCTTCCTTTGAATCACATCATGTCCCCATGCTACATGGTGGAACATGGCCCCGTGCTACAAGTGGGTCTTGACACAAAAATTTAAGATACAACAGTAAATAAAAAAATAGCAGAAAAGTGTTCTCCAACAGTAAGTGATCTCTCCCTATCCTAAACTACTATAAAATTCAGTGTCTAAGAGTAGGAAGGGATTTTATCACTTGGTAAAACTGATGGTGAAGTAGACCCAGAGAGATTAAATATCTTAAAGAGGAAAACAGAAGAAATATGTGAAAGAATCAGAATTTGAACCCAGACCTTCTGACTCCAAAGCCAGTTCATGCTGCCTGAATTTGGTTTTCCTTTCACATACATATATTTCCTCTGCCCTACTAAATTGTAAATTCCTTGAGGGCAGAGACTGCCTTCCTAGGGTATCCCCCTCCCCCCATGTAGTACAGTGGTTCACACACAATAGATGCTCAACAAATAGGTGTTCGCTTGGTTTTCAGACTCAGTGACTTATTCTTTCAGACCTTCTTTGTGGCCTAGCCGAAGGAGTTGTCTCAGAACCTAGTTATTATCCCCAGAAGCCAGGCAGAAAAGTAAGGTGAGCTGAGGACATGACCTGTTTGTATCCTGAGGTCTTTTCCCTCACTGTCTTTTCTGAAGAGAGATTCTGCTTCAAACTGCTCAGTGCCCCTTTTTCCCATCTTCAGTAAGGAGGTTTTTGTTTTTTTTAAGTTTCCAGTAGGAACAATGGGGTAATTTTTAGCTGCAAGTCTGAGGGTAAGTAGGAGCCAGTAGGACTGGGCTAGGTTTTATTTAAAAAAGTAGAGACACAGGAGTCAGGAATTATTCTTTATATAGATCTGTGAGGTCTTGCAGTCCAGAGCTTTGATTTATGGGGAAATCTGATGAAAGCATGAAAGCATGGAAGTGATGTTTATACATTCTTTCCTCCAAAGCTGAGTGGAATGTTCTTCCAAAGTGGAGCTAAATGCCATTTGGGAAGGGGGGAGGGAGGCGAATGAGTTGTTTTTTTTTTAAATCTAGTTTATAGTTACAAAGGGAAAGAAACTGAATCCTAGACTATGTCACAGGGCAGCACGCAACCAAGAGAATATGAAAGTCAGGGCTCCTTATGTTCACTCTCCATTTCAATTTTGCTCAGTGTAGCAAACGTGAATGTAAGCCCTCCCCACACATATGGCCATAGAAATGATGTATCTACTTTCAAGCTGATCAGACTACTCAAAGTTCCCAATGTTCTTTCCTGACCCCCAAAAGGAGTCATGGGGCGAAGCCAAGAGGGTTGCCATAGTGGCTATCCCATTCAGGGCTGACAGAAGGACAAGAAAACCTTGGGACTCCATTCCTGATCTTTTGAGCAGGCAGCAAGATAGTGGCCATGAGAAGAGGAATCTGGGAGAGGCAGGACTGAGCCAGACTTAGCTTGAGCTAGGGTCTCAATCATTAAATTTTCATTGTGAGCATCTAAACCTCAGAGATCAGCAAATGCTACAAATCAGGACTTGAGTTAATATTTTGTTGATTGTTCAGACTTAAAAAGGGATAGAGAAAAGGTCAATGATGCAAATGTAAACATGTTTTGCATGACTTCACATGTATAATGACTTTGTATTGCTTACCTTCCCAAGGGCTGGGGGAGGGGCTGGAGGGAGGGAGAGATCTGGAGCTCAACATTTAAAAAAAAGAATGTTAAAGTAGATTTTTAAAAAATAATGCAGATTGAGCTTAAAGTCTGTCTGTGTACTTTTCTGGGCACATCAGGTGTTAAACATTTAAAGCATGACTGGAAGGGAGCTGCAATGGGGTTCCTAACTAGACCTCAGCTAAGAGGAGTGAGACAGTAGGTTCTGTGGCTAGTGAGACACATCAGACTAGTAAACATGTTGCTCCTGATCGTCTTGGCTAGGCAATCCCTTCAGTTCCCACTTTTCCTTCTGTTACTCCTTTTCTATTAAGCAAACTTCACTGGGCAATTTCAGCTTCTCTATTTGCTTTCATGCCTATGCTAACTAAACTTGGGTTAGTCTTAGATTAGTAAATGCTTGGTTAGTACATGTATTGGGGGAGGAGGATGAAGAGAGAGAGAGACAGAGAGAGAGACAGAGAGAGAGACAGAGAGACAGAGAGAGAGAGAGAGAGGGAGAGATGAGACAGAGACAGAGACAGACAGAGACGGAGAGACACAGAGAGACAGAGAGAGATAGAGACATGAGAGATGAGAAAGAGAGAGAGAGACAGAGAGAGAGAGAGAAAGAGAGAGAGAGATCTTGTTTGTTTTTTTGCTTTTTGGATGGCAATTGTGGTTAAGTGACTTGCCCAGAGTCACATGGCTAGTAAGTGTGTCAAGCATATGAGGTTGGATTTGAACTCAGGTCCTCCTGACTCCAGGGCCAGTGCTCTACTCACTGCGCCACCTAGCTGCTGAGAGAGAGAGAGAGAGAGAGAGAGAGAGAGAGAGAGACAGAGACAGAGAGAGAGAGACACAGAGAGAAAGAGAAAGAGAGAGAGAGAGAGAGATAGGGAGAGAGAGAGAGGGAAAGAGAGAGAGAGAGAGAGAGACAGAGAGAGACAGAGAGAGACAGAGAGAGACAGAGATCTCTTAAAGGGACAGGAGACATCATTTTTCCTTTTTATCCCAGAGAGAGTTCCTATGCAATAAATTTGTGATGCATTAAAAATTACTTAAACTTTAGGCTTATTCCTTTTCTTTATGAACCTAAAGTGAGAAGAGTATATCTAATTTGAGAAAAGGCCCTACCAAGCTAGCTGCTTTTTCCCTTTTTCATGACTGCCTGAAACAATCAGCAAGGGAAGAAAGGAAGAAGGAAGCAAGGAGAAAAAAAGCATTTATTAAGCACTTACAATTTGCCAGGCATTATGCTAAGTGCTAGGGATGCAAATACACATGTGACCTGGACTTGACTGGATGCTCCAAGAGGCTTAACATGGAGGCCCTGTGGTCCCCACCACTTGGGTGTGGTAGCCTTCTTTGACTGCCTGTATCTTTAAAACTGGTGAGCATGAGATGGTTACTCTCTCTTTTCTGCCACTCTTTCCTGCTTTGTCCAGAAGGTCAAGATGGAGCAGGGACTGAACCAGTGAGTGAGAGGGGAAGGACTTCCTTCCTTTGCTCCTTCTTTTACCTGGACTCTGAGAAATTGGCCTGGGGAGTTTTGTTTCTGTTCTACACTGTTTGTCCTCAGTTTTAGGTGCTGGAGATAATCCTCATGGGACCTAGGACTTTGAGTAATGGTGATGAAGCAGGATTGCAGAAGGAATGGTGCAACCAGTCAACCTAGCATGGAAACCATGAAAAGCCCAGGTGCCTGAGATTGGAGCCCAAGGGGAATTTTTGACTTGGAATTGGAAAAATGGAGCTAAACTATGAACCTAATTCTCTTCCCTTCCCCAGAAACTGAGGAAGGAGGAGGGAGAATGATACCTCCCATGGTTCAAGAGTAAGTTTATATATTTGTAATCATATATCTTTTGAAGTCAATATATCTGTGTAAAAGCCAATCTGACTGTTAGTGCCCAAATGGAACTAGAATAAAGGGGATCACCTCCATACTTTGGGGAACATCAGAGGTGGGCAACTGGAACCATTTGCAGAGAGCCTAGACCTACTTCAAACCCCCTTTAGAGTATTAGAGAACCCTTGGGGGAAGGGGAAGGAAGGGATGAAATCTAACACACCTGACCTTCAGGCAGTTGGGGTCAGGGTGGTCAGTGTCATGTGTGTCTGGGGGGAGGATAACACTATTACATAAGTAAAAAAAAAGATGGTGTTTGCCCTCAAGGAGTATAGATTTTGATGGTGACGACAACACACCAAAGTGAGCTGAAAAAGGAGATAGATTCCCAATGACATAGTTATGATGCTCAAAGAAAATGGGGAAAGGCTCTAGGAGGGGAATAAAGAAAGGCTGGCCTGGGTGCATGCACAGAATGGAGTCTCCAGGAGGAACTTACCAAAGAGATTGGGATGGTAGACTATTCCAGAGGAGGAGGTCCCAGGAAATGACTTCACACATGTATTACTGCTCCGAATTACAGGGCTTTGACTGTAACATGCTAGTGGGAGTGGGCTTTATCCTTGTGGATAAAGAAGAAATGGTTTCTAATATCATTTGTAGTGGACTTATTCTTGTGACACAAATAAAACCAGTTCTCCTTTAAACTTCCATCAAGGGATCAGGGTATAACATGGACTCTGATCTTATTCTCTTGAGGACAGTTACATCTTCCCCTCAGGAATCTAGATGAACCCCTGAGGAATTGGGATGTTTCTTCTCTAATGCTATTGGCTCAAGCCCCCATTTTGTGTTTCTCCTTACTGTCAGCTGACCAATTGTGACTAGTACCTCAGTTTCATTGAACTAATTAACATCAAACATCTTTTACAATGACATATTTGCTTCAAAGATACAGCAAGAACAAAAGTACTAATATTCCCTTCTCCAACACTTAAAGGGAGTATCTTGCCCTATACCAGCACTTCTTAAACTGTGGGTTATAACACCATATGGAGTTGTGAAAAATTTGGCAACAATAAAATGTTTCAGAACACACAATGATCAAAAATTAATTAAAAATCAAATGTATAATGAATTGGAGATGTTTCTAGCAGCACCTGCCTATGTTGCATTGAAGGACTTCACTGCAGCCTTGGTATGCACTGTACATGCCCTCAAGGCATACATCACCAACAAATGCAGAGAAGCAAAAAGGGGTCATGGGTGGGAAAAAGTTTAAGAAACCAGTCCTACCCTATACAATCTTGGTTTTTGGAGAAAGTGGGCTCTACCTTAAGACAGTTTCCGCATAGCATTGTTCCATGTCCTAATGTGACCACATGGAGTCCTAGTCTCAGCTACTGTTGAGCTGGGTGCTAAAGGTCCACATCATTTCCCACTCCTTGGAGCTGCAATACTGGACTGGTTGGCTGCAAAAACTGGCAGGGACTTGACTCCCAGACCTTTCAACATTCACAAGATTGCAGCTTTCAGTTTCCTTCACCTAAAATGAAAGAATAAATACCAACACAGAGAACCAAAATCTATGGTCATGAGGCACAAGTTGGCCTATGTGGGGAGGACCCAAGGGCTTTCCCATTATAGTATTGTCTCTCTCCTCTCGCCAGACACAGCAGGATGGAAGAAGTCACCTGAAGAAAGAAGGAGGTAAGGCCCTGGTTAGCTGGAGCCTTTCAGATGTACCACCAGCTATGTAGCCATGGCCAATCGAAGAGGCTCCCCTATCACATAGTTAGCAGACCAAAGCCAGTTACTGAAGGTCTATGCAAGCTCTAAATCTCTTCATTACACGTGGTTACAACTCCTCCCATACTCTTCTACATGGAGAATTGCACTTGTTCATAAGGGTTGGGTCCAGTGACTTTTACAAGTCTCCTATTACAAGGGGATTTATCCCTTCCCCCTGCCCCTTTAACCCTCTGCCACTTCAAATTAACCCTCCCCTGCACTGAAGCAGGGAAAACATGGATGCCTGTATCTGCTTAGGCCTCAAGTCTTTGACTACCTCTTTCGTGTTTCTTCCCCTGAGCCCAGGTCACAAACAGTGACTGTGAGAAATATTCAGTTCCAGTCTTGTGAGCTACGTAGTCAGATCAATAATTCCTTAGTTAGGCCCTGGTTGCTCAGCAGGAAGTGAAGGCTCTGAGACTAAGAGGATTTTGCAACTGAAAGGCTAATGTCATGCCTTGGCTTGCCGGGAAATTGGTGCTTCAGAGTTGCTGGGATAGCTCAGATCCAAAGAGAGTGTGGAATACCTGTTGAGAAATACTACAAAGCTGTCTTTACCTCCTGGAAGACTATAATGGGTGGGATGGGTTACTGTTTCATGTTTTAAGTATTTGTTAATAAACACTTATGAGTCTTTGTGCTTCAAGCATTTTTTCTGTGGTGTAGGAATGAAGAGCTGCCCCATATCCAGGGGTGTGTTGAAGTCTGCTCTAACAACTCTGAGAGCTGATTGTTTCATTTTCAAGTGAGCATATGCACCTCAGAAATCAGTAATCACAGCAAATTAAGGCTTGATTTATTGATTGTCTAGACTTAAGAAAGTGTTAGAAAGTGCAGAATAAACTTAAAAGTATATGTGCATACATTTTGCCCCCAGGAGAGCCCAGTTGTTAAACATTTACTAGCACACCCCATAAATATTGCTTGTGCACAATGGAATGCAGCAGAAAATTCAAGGAATGGAATCATCATTGTGTTGTAGGCCTAGTAAAGGGCAGGCTAAGAACAACAACAACGTAACAGCTGCCATTTATATAGCCTCAAAATAACCCTACCTATACTTGATGTCTATTTTGCTATTTTTTTGGAGGGGGGAGGGCAGGTCAATTGGGGTTAAGTGACTCGCCCAAGGTCACACGGCTAGTAAGTGTTAAGTGTCTGAGGCTGGATTTGAACTCAGGTCTTCCTGACTCCAGGGCCAGTGCTGTATTCACTGCACCACCTAGCTGCCCCCTTGATGTCTATTTTGTATCTTAAGCATATTTTCTAAAAGGGAACCTGTCAACTCACTTTTGGGAATACCCCCAGACATGAGTTTTCGCTGTAGAAATTTTCTCTGGAATTTGGGGTAGAAAGGAAATTATCTAGAGAGTTCAAGGGAACAACAAACACACAAATAGACCTAAATGCCTCTCTTGGAAGTCGAGCTCTCCTAGGACTATTTAAGCTTCGATCCATAGCTCCTCCTGGGAGGGGCTCCCTCTTAGGCCATGGGTAACATTTACAGGAGAGCTACCAGGTGCAAAATGCCCTGTTTCAAACATGCTGGTGACTCAAGCAACTCTCAGTCTAACAGGAGGCGATGTCATGCACACACAAATAATTGTGACTTGTGGCCTAGGAATCAAGGTTCTTGGTTTATATGAAGTGGATGCAATGGGGGGTGGGGTGGGGTGGGGTGGTATCTTTCACTAAATAGTCTTATTCTCTTTGGATTATATCCCACCCAAGATTTCCAAAGAGAATATTAGAGTGTAGATATTTCTTTATAACAAGGCATTATGCTTAATATACAACAAGGTCTTTACAACAATAGGGAAAGCATCCTCAGCATTCATTCTAACAAAACATCAGTTTTAGGACACTTTATTTAACCTGGTGGAAAAAACAAAATTAAGCAAAAGAACTTATACCTGAGCTCATAAACACTCCACATAATTTCCTTCCTTCTTAGATGAACCCCACCTCCTCAGTGACATGGATGACTCTCTCCCGACTGTCCTGGGTTTGAAGGCCTCCCCATTATGGCAAGAGAAAGTATCTGGGATTCCTGTATTTGGGAATTCACTCCTCTAGTGAGTCTCACCTCCCCCAGGGAGCTATAAAGTTTGACAGTGCTATAAATGCCACCTTGAGGCTGAGTCCCAAAGCTCTATAGGAGAGAGCTTGCCCCCCAGTACTGTTGTACTGGTACTCACAGTACCAGATTTGGTTGCTTTCTTTGTCTACTGCCATCCCCAGGTCTGTGTGGCTCCTTATCTCCTAGGAACTATGTGGTTACCCTTGTACACAGGGTTCTGTCTACTCCAGGCGACTAAGTCCAACTCTCTACGTCGTCTCTCAAAGATGTGGGCTACCCGTGTCCTGTCCTCTATGTATGGGCAAACTCCAAGACTCTGTTTTGGGCCCTCCTCTCCTCTCTTTTTTTTCACATCTTTGCTCTTTATATTTTTTCTTGATGACCTAGTCAGCTTTCATGGGTTCATATATCACCTCTATGTTGGTGAGTCCCTAAATCACAAATAGAATGAAACATCAATAGTACTGGTTTTTCTCTTGGTGCTATATTTACAACTACTTGCTAGACAGTTTCCCACTTGTCATCCACAGCAATACCCCAAACTTAACACTCCAATTATCTTCTACCTTAAACCGGTCCCTCCTTCTAATATCCCTCTTTCTGTCAAGGGGACAGCCATTTTCCCAGTCACCCAACAAGCTCCCTCAGAGTATGTGTCCAACCACAAATAGCTTATTCTCTGAGTGTTACATAGTTGTGCTGACATTTTTTCCCCTTCCCTCTTCCCAGAGATGAGAGGTCCCCAGGTGTTACATATTGCACACATTTTCTGAACAGGGCAATCAGTTGGGCTGACTTTTTTCCCCTCCCTCACACACCTGCATGCACAGAGAGGATCCTCAGGGATTGCTCAGGTGAGGGGAGGGGGATAAAGGATAGGAGGGGGGCAGTGGGGAGAATGGCAAAGGAAGGAAAAGCTGCAGTTGAGGAGGGGAAAGGAAGAGGTTGAAGGGCACATGGACCTCAAACTGCTTGTGGTCCCCTTTCCTGACTCTGGAGAATGGGGAACTCACCCCTCTTTTTCTGCCTTCTCTAGAAATAAAGAGGACTGACCCTAGAGGGGCTCGATTTTTTCTTAAAATATGAGGCAATGTTCTCGACTGAGAGGGGACCGTTAAGGAGGCCAAGAGAGTATTGAAATGGGACAAAAAGGTTTAGAAGAACCACTGTGGTGAGTGGAATAGTGAATTTATCAGGGAGTTGTAAAAGGATTGCCTAGTAGCAGCAACAGCCCCCACTGAAGCTATATTACATAAATTTGCAGTGTACACAGTGTATCAGCAAGCACCCCAGCACAACCAGGGTGGCTGCTAGCACAGGTTCTTAGATCTGCTTTTCTAAAGGAAAGCAACTCAAAATGGGTTAACAATCTTACTTTAATCAATCAAATATCATTTACCTAGTTCAGG
>CM053581.1:423322917-423366251 GCA_028627135.1 Pseudochirops cupreus
TGACCGTTACATCAGTTACCTATTCAGTTACCAGAGAGGGAAGCACCAACATCTGGGTTTTTCACAGCCGGGGGGCTCAACGGCTGCCCAGAGTCTCCTCTGGCCAAATCACACAACTCTTCTCAAAGTGAGCCCCAAACCAAAACCTTACATCAGGGTGTATATATAGCCTTCTCCTGGCTTGGAGAATGTCACAGCCCTCTAGACCCACTGCCCAATCACAAAGCTACAAGGCATGGGCATTCCTGGAAAACAAGCCTGGCGCCACAGGCTCCACGTGTCCACATTCAGCCTATTAGGGAACAGAGTATACTTTCAGATATCCAAGGGTCCTCAGAGTCATGTAGCCACTTTAGCAAAGGGCCTAGGGGCAGGGAAGATCTTCAGATTCCCATAACACACAGTCAAGACTGTTGCCTGATTTTCTCTACCTTCATCCAGCAACATGCAGGTAGGGGCAAAGACAGGAGATGGGTGTGGTGATCTGAGTCTGAAGCTCATCAGGGCATAATTGGTAGGCAGGGACTCAAGAGAAGACAGTATAGAGTTGAACTGGGTAAGGGAAGAAAGAAAAATTATCTTATGTGGAGATTGTGTTTAGGTGTAAAGTTATGGTATGACTTGCCCTTAACACAGCAGCTTACATCCATGGAGGAGGCCATGGAAGTGATCTGGGACCTCCTCCAGCAGGGGCCTATTTTAGAGGCATTAGGTAGCCATGGACACTGGCAAACACTTTTACATGAAAATGCTACCAGCTCACTGAAAGTGGCAAATTGTGTCATGCTCTTTGAACAAGCACAGACAAAACTCTTTGACCCGCCTCTTGCCAGTTTTCAGGCCCTTACTTTGATTCAAATCTCATTGTTTCCCTGAGGATTCTTTGGGGCTGACTTCTTTGATACCTATATGAGTTCACCTTTCTGTCTCTGGTCCGCTGCCAACTCTGATGAAATCCTAGCATTGATGTCTTTTTGCAAACTCTTTTTACAAACTGTTGTGCTATTTCCACTTTATTTGGCCTTTGTTCCAAAATATTACTCCCTTCCAGACCTAACATAACACCCTGAAAGACTGACTTACCGGCTGCCTGTGCCTCAGGTCCTGCTTCTAGGCCCAACCCTGGGCCAGGCCAGGTGAAACAGAATCCTTGAGGCATAGCTAGCTGCATGCAGAAAGTTTGCAATTTTGTCACTAATAGGGCCTAAAGATAATCATGAGCGATATAAATGTCACTGGTTGACAGAGCTGTCATTCAGCATCACAACACTAAAAAGTGATTTTAATTGGTTGGTATTTTGTTGGCTGATCTGTCTGATGCTGGCAATTTAGCTACTCGGTTACAGAGGACACAAACACTGTAGGGTTTATCTCATGCTCCTTCTAACAATTTAATAAAGACTGTCCCTTACAACAGAGTGAGGACACAGATTATCCTCAGTTATTCTGCAAATATTGGAGAAGCAGCAAATGTTACTGACTCAGTAGTGCTCACTGCTAAATTCAGTTGCTTCTGAATAGTATAGCAGGAACTTGATAACTTTACAATACTGTTCAGAGTCTCCCTTGTCATCTTGCAAGTACCTGGGGAGGTAGAAGGAGGGTGGTTTTGGCCTCTTAGTAACAGAGAATGCCCCCAAATACCCCATCAGTATCATAGCCTTGCCATGGGGCAGTTGAAGTAAACACCCACAATTGAGGAATAGAGACGCTATAAAATTTAAGTCAAACTTCTTCATCCAGTGCCATCTGCAAAGAGTCCAGGGGCTAAGCTATTTTCTCTTTTGGGTTGGAAAAGTTGACAGGGCCAAAGGCAAAAAGGAGGGAAGGGGCTTCTAAAATCAATAGCGTAGTCCTTGCCCCTGGTGAGCAGAATCATTGGTGTGGAATTGGAATGCTGCTTACAGTGTAGAGACAGATGGCACTAACTGGGTCTATGGGTATGGAGCTTTTTGCTTTGTTTGGTTTGGTTTTTATCCTGCTCCTTGTTATTCTTTGGGAGTTCAGTGGAAAACAACATACGTACACAGAGAAAATTTCCCCCTTTTCACCTGAGGATTTAGTCAGTCCTTGGACTAAAGAGAGCTTCTCTAGGGCCTACACCTGGAAAAAGAGGGATTAAATTTCAAAGTTGTTTCTCCTGCCTCTGGGAGCCCACACCAAATGAATGTGCTGTGGGCTATGAGAGACCTCACATGGAGAGAGACCTCAGAATCCACACTCTTATCTCACAAAATACAATCCGTCTGTTTCTCCCCCTACATTTCCTTCTGTGTAAAATATTTGGAAAATGGAAACACTGGGTTATGCATTTGTTACCTATTATCCCCCTGGTGATGGTTAGTCTTCTGATCTCTAGGCAGGGTTGCAACTCATTTCTAAATCTCTGAAGTTATTGGTGTGATCTTACATCCTTATGTACTCATATGGAATAATATTATGACGCCGGTATTTGTACCTATGAAAAAATAGTCCCTGACAATTCAGATTACTATAAGAGGAAGTGGGGGAGGGGGCGGGGAGAGCACTAAGGAGATAATTTGCTATGCTATTGCTGAAAATTACATTGACTTAGTTACCCATTGTTCCCAGGCCGGCTGATCAACCAGTGTCAGAGGAAGCTCTGGTAGTGAAGGAGACTCCAAAGTCTCTAAGAACTTTTTGTATTACTGGCTCTTTGTCATATACCCCTACCTATGAATTGTCACATTCTTGCTAACTAGAGGAGGAACTGAGGTTCAAGGGCCCAGCCTCTTTTGCTGAGGTGGACCTATCTGGATTGTCTTAAAGTTGCCCATTAAAATTGCCCCACCTTGAAGCCATTGCTAATCTTCAGTGATTCATCTGATACATTGCTACCTTGACATATTTATAATAAAATCCTTTTAATTCTCTTTGTCCTGAGTTTTATCTCATTGATCAAGGTGAAAGCCCAAATAAAGAATTTTCCTTCCAATACTATGTTCTTGTTAGAACTATTTCCAAGTCCTTTTTTTTGCAGGGGGGAAGGCAGGGCAATTGGGGTTAAGTGACTTGCCCAAAGTCACACAGCTAGTAAGTGTTAAGTGTCTGAGGTCACATTTGAACTCAGGTCCTCCAGACTTCAGGGCCAGTGCTCTCTTCACTGTGCCACCTAGCTTCCCCTATTTCCAAGTTCTATTACCTAGAAAAGCAGAAAAGGCTAATTGATTCAATTCTCATTTAATGTTTCCCTTTCAGAGTTGTTGCAAAATTGAGAATAAGAAATTTCCTGAGGGTGTCATGGGAGGAATCTGCCCCTGCCTTCTTTTTTTGTTGTCCTGTCGTTAGGTTCAAACACTGACTACTAGAAGATAAAGAGCTCCTTAGTCCCTCTCACCCCTCCTTTCTTCCCCTCCACAAATTTTTACACATGATGAAACTGACCCCCAGAAAGGTTAAGTGATTTTTCCAAACTAACCCAGAGGTGGCCTGGAGCCCAGATAGCCTCACTTTCAGGCGTCTGCTGTCTGTATTATACTTCACTAACCCCCTTGTGATGTACTTTCTTTTTCTTGTTCAAATTCCAACTCTGCCACTACCTTGTGATGAGACCCTTGGGCATTCATTTTCCATCCCTGGGCCTCAGCTTCTCCATCTAAAAATGGTTTTGGACTGGTTGAGCTGTAAGATTTCTTTAAGCTTTGAACAGTATGATTAAATATTAAGGAGTTGCTGGGCCTTAAGAAGTGATTTGTAGTGCTTAGCAGCCAAACCCGCAGGCAGAGAATGCATTTATACAACTCTCTAATCCATTCATTTTCATCTTATCTCTAAGATAATATTACAAAGAGAGGGTGGGGTATTGAGTAAGAGAGAAAAATTCTAAATGATTTGCTCCCATTCCACCCTACTTGTTAGCTCTCTAGGAATAATATACTTTAAGATGTGATTTGCTTTCTAATTTTTGAATGAAGAGTTGGGGTTTGGGGAACAGCTGGCAGAGAATCTGTAATTTCCCTCCACTGAGCTTAACAGAGTTGTTTGGAGGCACCGACTGATTTGCCTTTGATCACACCACCGTGTGTATATAAGAGACAGGACATAAACCTAGTCTTTCTACCTCCAAAGGTAATGAGATGCCATTAGCTTACATTTATATAATGCTTTATGGTTTACAAAATATCTCAAACCACTTCTGTTCCAACCGAAAATACACTTACTTCATCCCTTCTCCTCATATTTAGCAATAAAAGGAATAATATGAGAGGCTCTAAAGCTGAGGTCTAAAGCCTTTAAAGTTCTAATACCTCTCATTCTAAGGAAATCCAGAATAATGAAAACGAAATAAGAAAACGAGCTTCTCATTTATTTCCTTCAGCTTTCTCCAAATCCCTTTCATTTAAATATTCTTCCTCCATCAAGGATAATACAGACACATCATCACAACTAGCCCTAGGATTCTCCCCTCTCCCTCACCAGTGAGTCAACGATGTTTTTCCAGGCTGACAGGTGGGAGAAGCAATCACAGCTGGGAAGGAGACCTGTACACAATTACCCAGAGTCCCCACCTTCACCTTCTTTTCCAGCAGGCACCATGTTTCTCCCATCCTTCTGAATATCAATACCCCCCCCCCCCCATGTGTAGCAGCAGGTGGTCTTCAAGCAAAGGGGCATACTGTTCTCATGGGCTGTAGAAAGGATCTAGGAATTCAGATATGGGCTGATGTCATCTGCTATATCCTGTGTGATGATTTAGCATCCCCTTCAAAGATCACATCCAGAATGGAATAGATTTTCAATGTTACTCAATGGGTCACATATTTTATAAGGACCTCCTTGGCCCTCAGTGTCTTGTCTTCAAAGAAAGACACTATCTCCATTTCGACTCCTGTGTGTTTAAGTCGTTGTAAAGGGATAGTTGACGTTTTGCTGATTGCTGCATGTTGGGTAACCCTGTTTTATTTTGAACAGACAGGAGAGCTCAATGGGGGAAAAAAAGTATGTGACATTCTGCCAACTTGATAGAGGAAAAAAGTAGTACCAGAAGAGAATCCAGTGTGGAAGGAATTGTTGTGATGTGTAAAATTTTTGAAACAGCGAGAAAAAACATACCCCCCATCAGAAAGTTAAGAGCACAGTATGAAGCTAAAGAAAGATATTTGAGTCAGGACTGGAGTTCTGTCCTCCCCATCCTCCTTACTTAGTGATAAGCACTCGGACAAATTCTTCATAGTTCACCTGGCCATCTCCATCAACATCAGCTTCCCGGATCATCTCATCGACTTCCTCATCTGTCAGCTTTTCCCCAAGCTTGGTCATCACATGCCTTAGCTCAGCTGCACTGACAAAGCCATTGCCATCCTTGTCAAACACCCGGAAAGCCTCCCGGATCTCCTCCTCGCTGTCTGTGTCTTTCATCTTCCTTGCCATCATGCTCAAGAACTCAGGGAAATCAATGGTACCATTACCATCAATATCAACCTCTTCAATCATGCTCGTCAGCTCAGCCTCCGTGGGGTTCTGGCCTAGTGACCTCATGACAGTGCCCAGTTCCTTAGTAGTGATGCAGCCATCAGAATCCTTGTCAAAAAGACTGAAAGCCTCTTTGAATTCAGCGATCTGCTCCTCTGAAAACTGGTTGGCCATCCTATGACTAAGTAAGTGATCAATAAGTTGACTTCTGTGTTTGCCCAAGCTCTAACAACTTGACCAGCCCCTAGCCACAGACTGTTCTCACTTCCTTAGTTCTTTGGAATGAATGGAGAGCTGGAGCAGCAACCTGACTGGTTTTCTAGTCCTTGCGTGAAGTGCTGGCACTTACAAAGATAGAGCATTCTACCTCACCATTGGTTTAGCTCAAATCAGGGCAGTCACTGAGAGACTCCACCACCCTTTGTGGTTGCCTGGGGGAGAAGATCCTGTTTAGACAAGAGTCATTGAACTGAAACAGTTTGTCTACTAAGCAAACTGACTGTGCCAACACCCTCTGTATGTAAAAAGGCAGTCAGATTTCCACAATGGGATCAAAAAGAACTATGAGCCACTAATAATACCTTTCATTTGGGTCACGCCTCTTGGTGAAAGAGCTTCAGGAAACTTTACAAACCTATCTTCATCTATAGAATTTCTGGGTGAAATTCATATCTCCATTTTCTAGAAGGAGAAAATGAAATACTGGGCCACTGGCCATTAGAGCCAGATTTCCTTCTGAAATAGTCTGGACTCAAGATACCTGGATTTTGAAATTCTGAATCTTTTCAACAAGGTGGTAACTCCAGCCTTAGTTTCCATGCTTTTCCTTTGGATCCATGAGGATATTAGTTAAGTGCTCTCTTGGTCATGGAGGAGAAGATAGTTTATGCTTCATATCACTTTCCCAGTATTCCTCCCTTCAGTCGGAATTATTAACACATATATAGAATCTGGTATTTAAAAGAAGAAACATAATTATTTCCTCATTATTCTAGATCATCTGGATAAATGTATGGATAATTGTATAGATTCCAATATTAGAAACCATTTTAGTCAATCTAGCAGAAAAATGCACTGCTAAACATTTCCTTTCCTTTTTCTGACCCTAATTGGTCCTGAGGTAGGTTACAGGAATAAATGAGAAAGAAGGGTCCAGGTCTATATACTTACTATGACCTGAATGACCTTGAGCAAGTCACTGTAAAATAAGAGATTAGACTTAATGACCTTTGAGGTACTATCTAACTTTAAATCTATGATCCTACCTTTAATATGGAGCATGGGTTACTGGAAGGAAATTTAAGCAATGATAATGATAGCCTAGCACCCAGGGCTTATTCCAAAAGGCCCCACAGAAATCTGATCCTGCTGCATTTTTTGTCTCATTTTGAAGATAAAAGCCTTGAAGTCAAAAATCTTGAAATGCTTTATTTTTCTCTTGGGATTATGTAATATTAGGAAGCTAAGATCATATTTAGGGTGAAGAACTTAAGGGAGAAAACACCTAGATTTCTTCATTGTCAAAAAAAAGATGGTAGCAAGCAGAAGCCATTTTAGGTACTCTTCTTTCCCAATCTTGTTCAGTATATAATGTATTTATGAATTTGCCTTGGCAACACATGAGGAGGTATAAAGGGATGGTTTTTTCACTCTTACCCAAGTTTCATCAGTAATGATAATAGCTGACCTTTATGTAGCACCTTGAGGCAGCTAGATGGCTCAGTGGATAAAACTCTGGGCCTGGAATCTGGAAAACCTGAGTTCAGATCTAGCCTTAGGCACTAGCTGTATGACCATTTGTCTAGGAAGCAGCTAGGTGGCTCAGTAGCTAGAGTGCTGGACCTGGAATCAGGAAAACCTGAGTGCCAATCCAGTTTTAGATACTCACTAGACCTTGGGTAAGTCACTTAACCTCTGTTTGCCTTAATTCACTAGGAAAAGGAAATGGCAAATCACTTCAGTATCTCGGATAATATGGTTCATGAAGAGTCAGACATGACTGACCAACCATCTGTAACCTCTTAATTTTTGCAAAGTGCTTCCTACAAATTATTTCATTTTGCCCTTACAACAGTTCTGTGAAGGTAAACTAGGCATTATTGTGGCCATTATACAGATAAGGAAACTGAGGCTCAGAGAGGTAAAGTCCATGATTGCACAGTTAGTAAACATTCAATGTGAACCCAGGTCTTATTGCCTCCAAGGTCAGCATTCTACTTGCTTCTTTACCAACCAGTTAAGCCATTTGCCCATCCAAATTATCTGTTCACCTTCTCCTTGCCTCACTAACATTATGTATGCACAGTATGATATATACACATATACATATATTAATTTATTATGCACACACACACAGAGTTGGACTTTGCCTTCTTTTCATGACTACCTTTCTGGTAAGAAATTGATCAAGAGGCACGGGGAAGCCTGATTTACTCATGACATGCCACAAATATCTTGGCAATGCACAGTACTTGTTCCAGGAAATAATAATTAGGCAAACAGAGGTCTACCCCTTCCGTACCTTACAACTGAAGGTGGAAAACACTCATACAAGGCATGTTCAGGATCTCAAAAAGAGCATAAAAAATATTGATCAAATATATGCAGATAATAAAAAGATGTTTATGGTTCTATACCTCATGATACTTTCACACAGTGACTACTTCCCATTCTTGGTTCTTGGTCAGATATGTAATACTCGCAACTTCTGTACAAGAAGGAGCAGGTAAATAAGTAAGAAACTCCCTTATTTTGCTTGAGGCAGCTAGAGAGAGCCCTCACTGGGCTTAGAGAGCACAGCATCTGCCCGGAGGTGGGCACACCATGCTGAGAGATCCTGTGCCAGTGTCTCCCATGTCACACAATCAATTCCAAAGTTCTTGAGAGAGACCCTGAGAGTGTCCATGTATCATTTCTTCTCACCACCATGAAAGGGCTTGCTCTGTGAGTTCTCCATAAAACATTCTTTTTGGCAAGCATATGTTTTGCATTTGAACAACGTGGCTAGCCCATTGGAGTTGCACTTTCTAAAGCAGAGTTTCAATGCTTGGCAGTTTAGTTTGAGTAAAGACCTCAGTGTCTGGTACCTTATCCTGCCAGGTGATCTTCAGAATCTTCCTAAAACAATTCAAATGGAGGCAATTCAGTTTCCTGGCATGGCACTTGTATGCTGTCCAGGTTTCACAGGCATATAACAAAGAGATTAGCAGGACGGCTCTTTAGACCTTCAGTTTGGTAGTCAGTCTAATACCTCTTCTCTCCCATACTTTCCTTTGGAACCTCTCAAACACTGCTGGCAATGCATGCGTGCATCAACCTCATTATCAATGTGTACATCCCTGCAAAGTACACTACCAAGGTAAGTGAACTCATCCATAGCATCCAAAACTTCTCCATTTGCTGTAACTGATGGTTCTACCATGTAACCAGTGGTGTGGTGGTGGCTGATGGAGTACCTGTGTTTTCTTGGTGTTGTTAGGCCAAAATTAGCACAAGCAGCAGAGAACTGATCCATACTTTGTTGCATCTCAGCTTCAGAGGCTGCACTGAATGCATAATCATCTGCAAGCAGAAAATCATGCATCAACACTCCCTCCACTTTAGTCTTGGCTTGTAGCCTTTTCAAATTGAAGAATTTACCATCAATGTGGTAGCTGACCTTGATGCCACATTCATCCTCATTGAAAGCATTTGACAACATGGCCAAAAACATCATGCTATAAAGCATGGGAGCAAGCACACAGACTTGTTTCACTCTATTGGTGACTGGGAAGGCATGAGAGCATTGTCCATCATCTAGAACATGGGCAAGCATGCAGTCATGAAATTGACCTGCGATGCTGATGAACTTCTCTGGGCAACCAAATTTTGACATAATTTTTCCATAAGCCCTAACCATTGACAATAACAGAGGCCTTGGTCAGATCTATAAATGCTGTGTACAGACATCTCTTCTGCTTCTGGCATTTCTCCTGGAGTTGTCAGGCAGCAAACACCGTAGCAAACACTTACCTCTTGGCCCTTTCTGAAACCACATTGGCTCTCAGGTAGATGACCACCTTCCAGATCAGCCTAGTAAGGAGAATCAATGGTCAAGTAGACAGTAGTTAAAAAGTCAAGGCAAATAAGACAAGGTTAATTTAACAAATTGTTGGGCAAAACCGATCATGGATTAATAGGTGGGGAAAGCTGGTAAACATGGGCAGTTGTCAGTGAAGAATATGAAATCATGGAGACTTAAGAAAGGAAGTTGGTTACAGTTGTCAGGTTAGAAGTAATAAGCTGTAAAGGTCATAAGAAGGTTTTCAGGGGGCAAGGTGTAAGTAGCTACAGGTTACAAAAATAAAAGGTTAAAAATTTCAGTCTGTATTGAGAAAGGAGAAATCAAGCAAAGATAAATGGACAAAGATTAAACATGGTCAGGAAGTCAATTTACCTGGGCACCAGTTGGCACACTAAGAGAGGAGTGAGGAACTAAAGAGGAAGATGGAATTTCTAAGCAGCTTTTTGGTGGTTATTAATAGTCAGTCTCAGTATTCATATTTCCATGTGCTTTCTGTGTAACATCCTATTATAATAATTATTTATTTTCAAGCCTAAGGACAACCTTAGAGAGCCATGTGGTTCCCTCTGCAGCTTTAGGGAGTTTATTTTTAGATGAAAATTTAGGCACATAATCACAATCTCTCTGAGCCCCTAGTTAGGAAAATTCTTAATATTTAGGCAAAGGTTGAGTTCTCTGACATAATTTTTATTTACCTGTAGTTAATCCCTGATTTCTTTGTGGTTGTGACAAAATGTGGGTAACTGGAAATATTTGGATGGCAGAAAAAAAAGTGGTTTGGAGAGGAAGTTGGGTAAAGAGTAGACCTTTTCTCAATATTTCCCTTAGTCCTTGAGTAAGTGGATATAATGACTGCTTTAGCTTTAAGATATCTTGTTTGACTGAGAGACCACATCAATATTTCACTTCTCTGCCACAGCTCAGTCCTACCACCTCTTACTTCTTTCAGTGGTTGCCAATGGATTACTAGATCCTTCGTGATTCAACTGGGTACGATTCCACTCCTTCACTTCCCCTTCCATATCTTCAGAATACCTATTAGGAACTGAGATAGTTTCTTCCTTTTATGTAAGTTCCTCAGAGAAGTCACTTGTACAATGGCTTTGCTTGATTAAAAAAAAACATACATATTCTATTCACGCTCAGTTTTGATTAATTGATTCAATCTGGAAGTGTTCTTGCCTAACAAAGGTAGTCACTTTTAAGTGGAGCAGGATAATCAATGGATCCCAACTCTTCCAACTACAAAGTAGAAGCTGGTAGCCTTCTATAATCATATAATCAATTCTCTAATCTTCGTTAAACATACATATTATCTCTACGGCTTCTATTGCATCTAAACAAGCTGCTCCTCTTATATCATTAGTCACCAAATTTTTTCAGGCCCCCCCAAAGATCTCTCTATTCTTAAAAACTATGTGATATTTTGCTAAACTTCAGAATTTCTGCCAGGTGAGATCTTTAGTACCTTACCTTCATGGATGCTACAATTATGACTGTTAAGTTTCTGTCAATGCATACTATGAATAATTGAGTTTAACAGTAGTTGTAAATTACTGAGTACTATTTTAAATATTTCTGTCAATGTGTGCTGGTGAAAGCCTATTATATTTTCTTTTGTGTAATGGAAATAAATACCTGTCTCATATCTGATTTACATTAACATTGAGTATCTTTCTACTTCCCCCTTTGGGGAAATTCTAGGCCTGACCTCAAATTTAAGTTTAAATAATTTTTCCATGGTGTACTAAGGTGGTGGTGATGGTGTAACAAATAAAGGAGTGTGAGAAAAGGAATCTGACCTTTCTTTTAGATGGTCAAGATATCCCAGTACTGAACTTGTTTGGGTCCAAAGCAAAAGAGTCCTTTAGTGGAGAGGGAGCAATATCTCAGTTCCCTTTGGACCCAGTGGTGAATTAATCACTTTAGGTTATATCGAAGCTAGATACAGTAGAGAATAACTACAAAGAAGCAATAGTAGCAGTTGAAACACTCACAACTTCATATAAGTCAACATTCATGAAAGGAGGCAATAGCAAAACTTCTGGTGTCACATGTTTATATACAGATGCCCAAAGCTTAGGCATGGCCAAAGAAAAGTCTTAGGAATGGCCAAAATTCAGAGCTAACATATCAAAGGGGAAAAAATATGGTAAGTATCAATAAAGATACTTATTTGGCTTCTTAACTACCATCTACTTGACCATTGGTCCTCTTTAATTAGGCTGATCCTTCACCTGGAAGATGGTCATCTACCTGAGAGCCAATGTGATTTTGAAAAGGGCCAAGGAACAATCGATATGGGATTTGTGGCCTGATAATATATGGTAAGTAAGAAGTAGTTCAAAGTATTACAATAGGATGTTAGTTCAGATACCAAGTCACCATAAGGATCACATAAGATCTAGCAGCATCTACTTTAAATGAGAACAGATATTGAAATACAATATTCTAAAAGACAAAAGAAATAGGCTTATAGATATACAAGTACTGGGGTAGGGAGATCCATCTTGGCCTACCGGAAAGTCAGAGAGGTGATGGGGGAGGATATAGGAGAGAGCAGATTGGGGGAAGGAGTATACAGTGGGATCGCTGTTTTGGGGTGGTGGGTAGGGGAAAGATGGGGAGAAAATTTGTAACTCAAAATCTCATGGAAATGAATGATGTAAACTAAAGATAAACAAAAGTTTAAAAAAAACAGAAATTAACTTATAACCAAGAATAACTTACCCTAAAAAGCTCAGTATAATCCTAAAAGAGTAAAAGATGGATCTTTAATGGGATAGAAGACTTTCCAAGCATTTCTGATGAAAAACCCAGAGGTGAGTAGAAACTTCAAAATGTGAAGACAAGAGTCCAAAGAAACCTAGAAAAGTAAATCTATTTGAGGTATTGGAAGGAGCTATATGATGATGTAATACTAAAATTCTCCACCCTCCCAAATTTAATTTTGATACTTTTTTCTTATTAACAAAAATTTATTTTCTCTCCTTTTGACTTCTCCACCCTCCCAACAAATTTTTTTTAAAAGAAAAACAACAAATGTGTATAGTCAAACAGAATAAATTTTTACAATGTCTGTCAAAAAACATATGTCTCATTCTGTGCTTTATATCTATCATCTCTCTATCAGGAGATGTATAGTATGCTTTATCTCTGATCCCCTGAATTTATGATTTGTCATTTAACTGATCAGAGTTCTCATTCAGTGGAATTTAGAGTGGAAGTACATACTAAACGCTGGAGGGTTTGGAAGCAAAGGTTTATTATTCAGGAAGACAGAATATATTTGGCCCCCTGCATCCAGCTCAGTCCTACTGGGCAAGCATGTAAGTAGGCCTAGAGGCACAGTAGTCTTCCTGACTCTAGGCCTGGCACTATATCTGCCCTGAGCAGGGGAGGGTAGCCTTATTAAAATTAGTGTCTGGAGAGAGACACACCTATGCAGTCAGGGAAATCTCTTCCTTGTTCTGAGTCTGAAAAGTTTCATTACTGGGATCCTTTGGCAGCATACCAGCACAAGCACCAGTTAACATTGATGAGAAAAGAAAGGTTCTTCTTTTGCCAGTCATATTGTTCAGGTACCCAGTTGAGTTTTTTCTTTTCTTTTTCATTTTAATAAATCAGGTGTTTTTTTAAAATATTTGAAAGAGAACAAAGTTCACAGCACTTAATTCTTTATACTTATAAGGATTCTGTTTCATTTGTCTCCATGAATACCCTGATGCCTAAATAAATCTTTTTTTGTAAATAGTATTTTATTTTTTCCAATTACATGTAAAGACAGTTTTCAACATTCATTTTCATAAGATTTTGAGGTTCAAATTTTTCTCCCTCCCTTCCTCTCCTAACCTGTCCTCTAGATGGCAAACGCTTGCTTGCGTCATATTAAACATTTGCAATCATGTTAAGTATGTTTCCATATCAGTCATGTGAAAGAAGAAACAGAGAAAAAGGGGAAAACCACAAAAACATTCCCCTAAAAGTGAAAATAGTTTGCTTTGATCTGCATTCAGACTCCATAGTGGATTAGCATTTTCCATCATGAGTCTTTTGGAATTATCTTGGATCATTGTATTGCTGAGAAGAGCTAAGTTTATCATAGTTGATCATCACACAATGTTGCTGTTACTGTCTACAGTGTTCTCTGGGTTCTGCTCACTTCACTCAGCATCAGTTTGTGTAAGGTTTTTCTGAAATCTGCCTGCTCATCATTTCATATAGCGCAATAGTATCTCATTATATTAATATGCCACAACTTGTTCAGCCATTCCCCAACTGATGGCATCCCCTCAATTTCCATTTCTTTGCTACCACAAAAAAGAGCCCAACTGAATTTTGACAACAGTAAAGGTGACCTTGTTGTCTTTGAAGTAAGTACTCATGGAGGTCAGGATCCCCTGTTCTAACCTGGTATGTTGGTTTGCTAGCAACAATGATGATGTTATAGGCCTTGTCCTCTGGTCACCCTCTCCCTTGAGGTTGTACCTTTGGTAGGAGAAGGGACCAGATGAAGGGCTTCTAGCAGAAACAGGAGAGTAATGCTCACAGACCAGAAAAAAAAATCCCAAACAAACCAGAGGGTTTTTACTGAAAACAACAGGAAACGTGATGGTGTCCTTGTTGGGATACATTAGTCTTTGCAGTGAATGGAGATATCACTATGGCTTCTCACTAACACTATCACTTGCCCTTGGCCCAACACCTAACAGTCCTTTCCTATCAATTTACAGGAGTATTCACCCTCTTCCATAACATAGACTATATTCCCTGTTCCCAGGGCAATTATTCCTGTGAGGATCCACCTATTGTTTTTTTTCCTACTAAAGGAGCTCCCCTTGTTCTATGGAGGGAGTTGCTATGGAGGAATTTGTCTGAGCCATAGATTGCATGTATCTTATAGGGGTCCCTGGCTGAGTAATCTCAATATCAGAGAAGGTAGGTATGGTTCTAGAGAGGGAGAACATGATGGAGGCATGATCCTCTAGGGTAGAGCTTCTTAAACTTTTTCCACTTGAGACCCCTTTTTGCCTGAGAAATTTTTAAGCAATCTTGGCTATATCGGTTTATAAAACAGGTACACAAATCAAACATTTACTGATAACAAATCATATATTTATTTTAAAACATTTCTTTGGTATACATATAATTTTATCATTTAAAGACAGAAGCAAATTGGCTTACTAATGAGATGGATGTGCTTGTTTATTTTTACATGAAGAATTAAAGCATGTATTTGTAGATACTATATTCGAGTACATGCCTCCATGATGGGGGGGGGAGGAAAGGGAGGAGGAGAAAATTTGAAACTCAAGGGACTGTGGAACTGAATGTTGTAAACTAAAAGTAAATAAACCAATTTAATTTTTTAAAAAAGAAAAGAATGCCAAAAATAAATAAATCAATGATAAAAAAATAGAATTAAATCATGGCAGAATATTTGATACTGCTTCAACATTTTTCAGGGCCGATTGGTATTTTAATTTTATAATTGATTATAATTATCAATGCTGAGAATGTTGCTTCACATAAATAAGTAGGACGAAATGGCAGAATTATGTTTAGGGACATTTTAGGAATTGTTGGAAATTCAGTCCTAATCCCAAGTCAAAATTCATTTAATGATTTTTTAAGGAAATTCAAGCTTGATAACTCAGCAAATTCTTTAACTTTTAATGGCAGATGACTGACATTTTTTATTTTAATTGAGTACGTTGTATGAACCCAACTTAGTTTTTTAGAATCAAAATTTGAAGGGAAGTATTTCTGAAACTATGTCTCCAGGCACTTCAGATGATCAGTTATAACTTTTACAATTATATCTTTGGGGAGGTTATTTTCAATTATAAAAATCATCTGTAGCTCTAAACATTTTTAAAGAGCCATTTTCCACCCTATTCTTCGACACATTAATATTTTTAGTAAAACTTTCAATTTTATCTTTTAACATAAATGTTAAAATTTTTTCCTTGAAGTGATATGTTTGAATCAGGTTTTCAAAAATATCCAAAACATAATACAGTTTTGAAAGCCATAAGTCGTTATGAAAAAAGGAACAAAACTGGATTTCTGCTCATTCAAAAATATAACTTTGTCTCCCAATTTCAATAATCTGTTTAAACTTTGCCCTCTTGAGAGCCACTTTTCTAAAGGTTGGAAAACAAACAACTGTTAAGGACATGGTTTTTAATGAAGTTAATGATTTCGATAGTATCGTAGAGCACAGCTTCTTTGGCTACGAGTGCCTCCTGACGGATTACCCAGTGAGTTCATTACCACCACCTTGAACTTTTGCTACAAATCCAACATTCTTGCTCATCATTGCCCCAGCATCATCTGTAGAGACTCCAATGCAATTTTTCCACTGTAGACCTTCATTTGTGAAAAATTCATCTACTTTAAGATACATCTCCTTTTGCAAGCCCTTCCAAAGGGTGACAAAACAGTAATCCCTCATGTATGCTTCCTTCATAAAGACATTTCACATAAAGTAACAACTATGTCATGTTAGAAATATCATTTGTTTCATCCAACTGAATTACAAACTTTGGGCTGCCATTAAGCCTCATAATAAGCTGCTGGAATTAGTCATTATTAATTTCAGAAATTCTTTAGGAAACAGTATCATTTGGTACAGGAATTTTATGGATTTCATCCCCTTCCTTTTTCCCATAAACTATTTCTGACATTTTAATAGCAATAGGTTACATCAGATCTTCTCCTAAATATTGCTAATGATTTCTCAAATAAATACACACTTAGTTTATGAAATTATATCTATTTATGCTTAATTTTAAAAATTGATGCTCACATTTATGTACACATGCAGTAGTGATGGTGGAGAAATATTACTGAAGGGCTTTTGTCTTTCCTTGTTGCAATTAAACATTTATGTGTCTTCAAAAGGAGATAACAAAAATTTTTAAAATCACACATTCTAACACAATATGATCCAAAGATACAATAATTTGTACTTACATGCTGAGGAATGATGGTAGGAAAATATTAAAAGTCTTTATTTTACATAATTAAACTATTATGTTTCTCTAAAAGCAGAAAACTTTGCATGTACAGTAAAAACACGGCAATTCATAACACACAATCATCTCACGTCTGAGCTGAGGTGTTTCTGGCAGCATTCCTTGGTGTTGTGGGGCATGACGGCATGTGCTGTGCAAAGTGTACATGGTGTGTGTTCGGAACCAAGGCTGCAGTGAAGTTGTGTAAGGCAACACGAGCTGCCCCAAACCCCTGGAATTCATTACATGTTAATTTTGAATTAATTTTTGATCATTGTGTGTTCAGAAACCTTTTGCCAAATTTTTTGTTACCTCCACATTTAGTCATTTGACCCTAAATGGGGTCATGGCCCACAGTTTAAGAAACTTTGCTTTAGGGTAACCACCAAAAAGTGACCATGGGGAAAGAGAGCATCTAGATCTGTGTCTGCACTGCCAATTTAAAAAGAAGTGACTGCAAAAAGAGTCAAGCCACCCTCAGGCCTTAGGCTAAGATAGAAAAAAACAACTGTCTCCCTGGGGATGGCTGCAATGAGCCAGGTGTAGATATAGGTCTCACAAGTCAGTCTCAACATGACCTCTTGGAAACAGAGAGTTTATCCCCCTAATAGCGAGTACCTGAAGAGTCTAGCTAAGGAAGCTTGTCCATTTTAGGTCATGGAGGTATTTGAGGAGAAGATGGCATGTGGGAGGCAATCCAGCCAACTGACAAGGAGGTGGCCCACAGAGTACTTGTTTCAGGCATTTTTTTCTTTGCAAGGCAATCGGTGTTAAGTGACTTGCCCAGGTCAGGTACTTGATCATTTTTTTCTATGGTTCCCATGACTTGAAGATGGCAAAGTCATGGAGGGTCCAGCAGATGGACTGCTCTTGTACCCATCCCTGGGTAGTGGCTGAATGGGGTAAATATAGTTCTATTGTCAGTAGAGATGTGGACAAGATGGCCTAATTGGAGATAACTGCAGGATTTAAGCGCCTGTATAGTTGACTTGGAATTAGGGTGGTCCCCATAGTCAGTAAATGTGTCCACACTACTCAGGATGAATTTCAGGCTTTGCTAGAGAGGGCAAATATAGGTGTAATCAATCTGCTTGAAGCTTAGGGGTAATCTTCCCTGGTGTGGTGGGAGTGGGGGCAGCATGTCATTGTTGATAGACAATACAGTTCCTCTTGGCCTCAGCAGTCTTGTCCTGGGTGGAATGGATGCTGTGATTTTTGTGAACAACGGTTCATTCATTGTGGTAGCTAGTGTAGGCTTGGACCCATCACTCAATGTTTGCAAGTTGTGCCTTTTCATTCCACAGGGACTCAGTAGGCAAAGGGCCTTTCCAATGGTCAGAGACACAGTCATGCACAGACCGCAGTGTACAAGGTATTTGGAGATCTTTCTGCGTCTGAAATGTAACTTCTCACATTAGGGAGGACTTGTTTGCAGTCCTGTTGCTGCTATTTGCCAGACCAAATGACCAGGCAAAGTCACTTCCCAGGAGTCAGTAAAAGAGGTCAGGTGAGGAAAAATATTCCAGGGCGGCCCATACCATGATACTTTGTTACCTGGCCATTAGATATGCTCTGTGGAGCTACATTGGAAGGTGCTAGTTTTTATCTGAGAAGTGAACCATATCTTTGCTCCCTCAGGGGCATCTCTGAGGCAAGGTGCCCATTTGGTGTGGGGTTCTAGGCGTAAGTCTTCATGGTTTCATGTAGCTACCTGACCCTGCCAGGCTTGGCAAAATACTAATATATCATTTCTATTTGATGATGGATGATGCACCTTCTAACCATGTGTGGAACTTGTTGACTGACACCCACTGTAAGATGGGAATCAAAGGGTAGAGGATAAATGGAATTTGGCTGGTCAGGGGCGTCATCTTTATTAGGTCTTAGAAGAAATCTAAGAGTTGCTTCCTATAAAGAATGTAACTGCTCATGGCACCCCTCAAAACACCACGTAACCAAAGATGTGTCCAAAAGCACAGCTGCTAGCAGTGGCTATTAATTCTCCCTGAGTGGAGTTGGATGGTCTCTGTTTCCCAATACATTTCTCTAAAATGCCATCAGTCAGTATGTCAGACCAACTCCACTCTTGGTACCAATTTGTTTGATGTGAATTTGGATTGGATGGTCAGTGGGAGGGATAGGCTCTGGTTTGAAAAAATTCATAACTAGGAGCAATTTGTTTTTTTTTGTTGTTGTTTTTTTTTTTTTTTGCTTTTTTGGAGGGGGGAAGGCAGGGCAGTTGGGGCTAAGTGACTTGCCCAAGATCACATGGCTAGTAAATGTTAAGTGTCTAAGGTCAAATTTGAACTCAGGTCCTCCTGACTCCAGGACCCATACTGACCTGACTCTAGGACCTGTGCTCTATTCACTGTGCCACCTAGCTGCCCCAAAAGACCTAAGAATCTCCTTCTGATTAATCTTTTTTTTTTTGGAGGGAGGAAGACAAGGCAATTGAGTTTAAGTGACTTGTCCAAGGTCACATAGCTAGTAAGTGTGTCAAGTGTCTGAGGCCAAATTTGAACTCAGGTCCTCCTGACTCCAAGACCTGTGCTCTATTCACTGTGTCACCTAGCTGCCCACTAGAAGCAATTTGTAAAATATCTAAGCAAGATCTTTGTGTGCTGAGATTTATAGGTTAGTGCTCCATAGGGACTGGCTCATACCAACTTGGAACAATTAGTAAAGGGAAAGTGTCATCAGACCACACATAAGAGAATTTTGACTGTCACAATAACTAGGGATGTTACAGCACACTGAGTGAGTTCCTGCTTTAGGCAAATATTCATTACCAGGAAGGAAAGTGCCAGGGCTGACCTGACCCACAGTTACTTAATTCTATAGACTTTCAAGTTTGTTTTTCTTTATAATATTGTTGTCATATGTAAATTGTTCTCTTGGTTCTGCTCACTTCATTCTGTACACTTTCATAGAGAAGGGGCCCTTCCAATAGGCAAAGACATGAGTCTATGATCTCCCTAGTTTCCTCTGAAAATGTCATCATTTTTTATAATGCAATAATATTCCATTATATTCATATATCATAACTTGTTTAGCTTTTCTTTAACAGGTAAACACTCCCTTAGTTTCCATTTTTTTTGCTTACAAGAGCTCCTAATATGTTTTTTTGTAAATATGGGCTCTTTTCTTCTTTTTTTGATTTCTTGGGGAACATATTATAGAGCTAACATTCCAATGATGGGGGAAGGGGAGGAGAAGAAATAAATGTTCCTCCAGAACTTTAAGGTCTTCAAATGGTATTGAGGGAGTTGAAATATTAAAATAATATTAACTAATTGATAATAATTAAAATAAGAAAAATATTGGTCCCGGGGATGGACCATGGGTTTGAAATAGTAGAAGAGAAGAGAGGGTAAGAAGAATGAATACTCTAGTATATAAAGGAGCAAGAAGAGAGGGGAACTTTTAAATTCTCATAACTGGAATACATGAAAAGAGTACACAAACATGTGAACAAGGAGGAATGTGCATCAGATGAAACTCACTCTTATCTGAAATGGAGAAAAGAAGGCTTGAACATATACAATTTGGTGTGTAGAAATATATCAAATTTAGTAAGAAAAAAAGTGGGTGGATGGGTGTTGAGAAAGAATATAATACCAAGGAGAGAAAGCCACAAGAAAAACAAACTTCTTGATCTGAAGGATCCCAAAAGGGGAGGAGGGTAGAATTAGGATCTAAGAGGGAGTGCCTTAAATTGCCTCTCAGACAACGTGGGGAAATGGCTAAACAAATCGTGGTACCCTAACATGATGTAATATTGTTGAATTATAATAAATAATGAAAGATGATATCAGAGAATCCTTGGAATTGATAAATTGAAGCAGAGGAAAGTGAACAGAATCTAGGTAACAATTTATACAAGGACAATAGTAAATGTAAATGTATATGCTATGTGTAAATGTAACATTTATGCTCCTGCTTCTTTTCAGAGTTGTGCTTCTTTTATCTCCTTTCACGGTGCCAGGGTAACCTAAGGGGTTTGTAAATATTTTCTCTATTGCCATTAGCTCAAGACCCAACTGGCTTGAGGCCATTTCTTGAGGCCAACTTCATTTAACCACTTAACTCTCAGTAGCTTTTATAAAGGTATATTTAGTTCAGAGATATAGCAAGAACAAATGAATAACATTTCCCCTTAATAATTTTGGGGTATATTTTCCCCTATACCACCTTGGTCTCTAGGGGAGTAGTCTTAAAAACTTAGCTCAATTCCTACATAAAAATTAATCCCATCATGTTAATGTCCAGATGCAGCATGACTACCAGAAGAACCTAGATCTCAATCACTCCTAGGCTGGGGTCCTGAAGGTCACTCCCAAAGGCCACTCCTTTCTTCTCAGAGTATCTATGTAGTATTGGCTCTGAAATTCAAACTGAATCCAGACTTTCAGGTTCTGCAGTCCTCCCTCTCGTGGTCAGAAATGCCACTCCCTGGCACCTAAGATAAATGAATGAAAAGGCCAAGGACTGAGGCCCATTTCTTGAGTCGAATGGCCTCAGAGAGGAAAAAGGCCCTTAGATGATAGTCTCTCACTGAATACTGTGAGAGAGAAATCACTGAGTGAAGGGAGGAGAGGCAAAGAGACAGAGACTGAAGCAAAGTTAATGCAACTGAAGCTGACAGGCTTTTGGAAGGCTTCTGCAGCAAATTAGAGAGCCTCTTGTCCATCACATGGTTAGCCAGGAGGAACTAGTTACAGAAAACATGCCCTGTAGTCTCTTCTAGGCATTTCCCTTGTATATCATCACAATCTCTAGGAAGCCATTTCCCTGTGGAGAGGTTGTATCAACCGAGCAAAGTGATAGGGTCTACACATGCATCAGACCTCTATTACATAAAGAAAAACAACTTAGAATGGCTTAAGAACTTAAATAGGATTATATACCCACTCTTGTATGCACTATGTATGCACCAGGGTTACCCCTAGAACCCTGAGGGTGAGAGTTTTGAGTTATAACCAAGTGGTCTTTGGCTAGCCTAACTCGGGGGTCAAGGTAGGGGTAGGGTGGGGTAGTAGTAAACCAAACTTTCCAATGTGAGGGCATGAGAAAGACAACCAGGAGAGAGAAATAGGAGGTGCAGAACCTATGCTGGGGTGTCATGCCTGTGGCATGTCCCCATGGGTGGGGCATTGCTATTTCTATGCTACTATGAAAATATAAAGCAATAACTCATCACCATAATTATATTCTCCCCCAAAGTCACTATAAAGTGGGGCTGCTGAATAAACATTGTCTTTTATCTTAGACTTGTACATCTGAAGAGACTCACAAAGTCCATGTATGGTGACCAACAAGACATGACTCTTTGATCCTTTAGGTTCAGGATGATTCTGTCAGAGATCACCTTCTTTTATGAGAAGCATTGAAGTTGTAAGAAATACTTCCTGTGAGACTGCTAATGCTGACTCAAGAACCCAGGAACTCAAATTCAAAAGGTAGTCAACAAGGCTAAAAATAACCATCACTCAGGGTTGCTGGTTATTGATTTCTGACTTGTGCTCAGTGAAGAAGTGCTGAGACAGGATGTAGACAAAGACTCATCTAGGAAGCACCTTCTTTGTATATTGTATTTAAGTGGTGGGTCACCATTACTGCTGATGGATCAGGAAAATGGGCAAAGAAGGAGAGAAATACTCTTCTCCCTCCTTGCTAGAAAACCAACTGCAACTAATAGAAAATAAAAGTTTTCATAACTTTATAGATCACATGATTAACAGGATGTAGCACTAGACATTTTTTTGGGATCCTGACCCTTCAAAGCTCTCCCAGATAAGAACTATATATAAGAAGCTAATTAATTGCAACTGTTTCCATAGGTTAAGACTCCAAAAAACTCTGAGGAAGTAAGAACTTGATAAATTTATAGCAGAAGAGGCCAAAAAAATTCCACAGCTACTGTTATAGTCTTTGCTAGTACCTCTTCTGGTCCTGACTTCATCCTACCATTCTGTTACAATGAAGCAAAAAAACAAAAACAAAAACAAAAAAACCCACCACAATTCTGTGCACACACCTTTCCCATCCCTCTTTGTGCTGAGAAATTGGAAACTTTATCTGTCTAGAGCAGCATCACATACAGGACACAGCATCAATTTTTAGTCAGATAACTAAGGAACAGAAGGAACTGGGGCACAGTGCCAATGGGCATGGAAGTTTCTATCAGGCCTGAATTTTGTCCTTCCAGAAATCACTTTGAGCAGAGGCTGCTACCAGTAAGAGGTGAGTTCCCCAACTTGGGAGGAGTCTGTGGAAACTTTAAAGTCCAGTCCTCAGGGATCCGCTATCAAAGGAGAAGGAGTCAGAAAGTGAACAATAGGGAAACATAAGGGGAAGAAAAGACTAAAATAACCAAAGTTCTCAGGAGGGAGAAAATTCAGTCAAAAACCTTGAGCACAGGCAAAATAACCAACAAGAAAGATATTAACAAAAGAAGGAAAGATGGACTCCAAGAAATTTAAACAAATCCAAAAATCTCTGAATAAATATTGTAAAACAAAGAAAAAGGATTGAACACTTGAATAGATGAAGGACTCTGTGGATTTTCAAGAGAACATGAAACCACAGAAGGATGTTCCCAAATGGTTTGAGGGAGAAATAAGAATCAATAAAATAGAATTTATGAACTGCAAAGCAGAAATAATTGGCAAATAGATAAACTTGAACCCAAAGAGGCAAGTTGACCAAAGCAATGAAAGAGACAATAATAGATTAGAAATGCGAATTCACAGAAATGAAGGAAAATCTGCAAGAAGAGAAGCAAAAATTTAAAGAAGATATCTATACAAGCAAAACATCATGAAGACAGAATGCATAGTGAACTTTTAAAGATCATAACTCTCCTAGAAGAACATGACAAGTCAAAGAACTTGAACACTATTGCAAGAAATAGTCCAAGAAAACTTCTCACTAAGATGCATAGTGGATGAATTGAACAATTCCAATGAAAAACAACAAATTCTACAAGAGACAAGTAGAAAGATCTACAAATTATAAAGAGAAGTTCATTTGAATAGTGCTTGATATCTTGCACCTACCAGAAACAATAGAAAAGAATAGAAAAAGGAATAATGTGTTCTGAAGATGCAACTTAAGGTAGCACCTAATCTAAGTTTAAGCCTAAGCATCAGTGATAAAAGATGTAAGTTCAATAAAATAAAGGCACTGGAAGTATTCATACACACAAGACATGAATATATTATTTGCTTTACAAAAGCCCTGGGCAACACAAATACAAGAAAGATAAACAAATACAGAAAACAAGAAAAGCACAAATAATGCAATAAAATGATTGAGACTTCCTTATCTGGGACCTGGAGGAAGCCAGGGAATTCAGGAGCTAGAAATGAAGAGGGAGACCATTCCAGACATGGGCAACAGCCAGATTAAATTCCTAGAGTCTAGAGTTGGAGAGTCTTGCTCATGAAACAACAAGGAAACCAAAAGATGGGAAAGTTGGGAGGCAGGGGAGTAGATTATAAAGAACCTTGAATGTCAAAGAAAGGATTTTACATTTGATCCCAGATGAGTAGGAAGCTACTGGAGATTATTGAATATGGGGATGACATGGAAGACCAGAAGAGAATTTTAGAAACATTAAATATGACAGCCTTCTGGAGAATATTCAATGGGAATAGAAGGGAGTATATATATTGTCACCTGTATATGGCACCTTTGCAAAAATTGACCAAGTAAAAAAAATAAAAACCTCACAAACAAAAAGCAGAAAATTTTCACCAAGCATAAAGAAATAAAGATTACATTTAATAAAGGCCCTTTGAAGCAAAGATTAAAAATTAAACATAAACTAAATAACTTAATCCTTAAGAATAGGTGGGTCGCACTAGGTCTATTTCTCAAAGAGATTTTTGAAAAAGGAAAGGAGAAGGATCTATAAGAACAAAAATATTTGCAGTGGCTCTTTTAGTGGTGGCAAAGAACTGGCATGGCTGAACAAGTTGTTGTAAACATTTGTGTGGAATACTCTTATGCTATAAGATATGACAAGCAGGATGCTCTCAGAAAAACCTGGAAAGATTTACATGAACTGATGCAAAGTGAAATGAGCAGAATCAGGAGAGCACTGTATATAGCAACAGCAATATTGTATAATGATCAACTGTGAATGATTTAGCTATTCTCAGTAATACAATGATCCAAGACCATTCTGAAGGACATGATGAAAAATACTATCTACCTCCAGAGAAAGAACTGATGAAGTCTGAATGTAGATGAAAGTCTACTTTTTCTTTACTTTCTTTATTTTCCTTAGTTATTTTTTGGTCTGTATTTTCTTTTACAACATAATTAACATGGAAATATGTTTTGCATGACTGCTTATGCACAACCTATATCAAATTGCTTGCTTTTTCAATGGTGGGGAGATGAGAGAGGGAAGGGAAGGGGAAAATTTTTAAAAATTAAAAAAAAGGAATGTTAAAATTGTTTTTACATGTAATTGGGGGAAAATAAAATATTAAATTTTAAAAAGGAAAAAACAATGGGTGAATCAGAGAGCAATTCATAGAAATAACAGTAATTTCATTAAAGATAATGACAACAATGAGATAACATCAAAATTTTTGAGACGCAGCCAAAGCAGTATTTAATGAAAAATTTATATCTCTAAATGTTTTGATCAATAAAAGAAAGAATATATTTAATAAATTGGGCATGCAATAAAGAAAAACCCTGAAAACCAATAAATGAAAGGGAACCACTGGAGTTTATTAAATAGGAGAATGACATGGTCCAATCTGTACTTTAGGACATCACTTAGGTAGCTGAATAGAAGAGGATTGGAGTGAAGAGAGATTTGAGGTAACCATTAGGTTATTACAATAGTCCAGATGTGAATTGATGAGGGCCTGCCTTAGAGTTGGGGTAGTAGCAGGAGAGAAAAGGGGGCATGTTTGAGAAATGTTGCAAAGGTGAAATTAGCAACTCTTGGCAATAGACTGGACAGTATGGAAGGTGAGAGATAGTGAGGAATCCAGGATGACCCCTAGGTTGCAAGTGTTGAGGACTGGGAGGATGGTATTGCCCTTGGTAGTATTAGGGAAATAATTTGGTATCATGGCTATTTGTGTTGGCGTCACATCCTCCAACTAAACCCTGAACTCTAAGGGGCAGACACTGAGTTTTAATTAATATTAATACTACCTTATATCAATAAAACTTGAAGTTTCTGAAGTACCTTCTTCATGATAATTTTGAGACATTCTCTTAACCTCGTATAATGGTGGGGGAATTTGAAGATCTTTCCTGCCCCTTAATGGGCTTCATGTGGAGTCCAACAAGTGAAGCTTGACTGGGGGGAGACTTGTTTTTCAGAAAGGTCCACACTTTTTGTTACTTTGTAATTAGGTAGTGGGTCACAAAGGTTGTGCTGTCCTCTGACCCTGAAGAAAGGTATATATACTCTCAGGTGAGGTTTTGCTTTGGGGCTCACTTATGGGAAGAGTTGTGTGATTTGACCAGATGAGACTCTGGGTAGCTGCTCAGTCCCCCAGCTTTGAAACCCCAGATATTGGTGCTTCTCTCTCTGGTAACTAACTATGTATGTATGTAATAGTCAGCTCTGTCTGTATTTTTGTCTGCTTGTAATTTCTGTTTGTTTTTTCTGAAGTTCAAGGTGCTGACTTTTTCCCCTGAGCTAAGTGAATGATTGTGTGTGTGTGTGTGTGTGTGTGTGTATGTGTGTATTTGATTAAAGTAAGATTGTTAACCCCTTTTGAGTTGCTTTTCTTTAGAAAAGCAGATCAAAGAACCTGTGCTAGCAGCCACCCTGGGTATGCTAAGGTGCTTGCTGTTACACCTGGCACCTCCCTTAGCACCAATGATCTACACAGCAAATACTTCTTAAGTGATGGTGGTAGAATTTGTATTATGAAAGCAAATAGAAAAACGACTGAATGAAAATAGAAAAAATGGTTGAAGTCAAAATTGATGGTGATTATTATTGGACTTCACTTTGAAGCACAAAAACATGCATAATGATATTAGGAAATGAAAACAAAGTAGTTTTCCCAGTAGTTCTTGGGGAAACAGGTCAGAATTTCTTGAGCAGAAAATAAATAGGAAACAGGTTTCTTGTTCAGGAAACTGAAAATCTGAGGGGCATGGTTGGCATTTTCATCACTTCCTGCTCATCAAGAGCAAGGACTTCAGAAGAGAAATGCAGATTTGGGGAGTGAACAGTTGATTAATAAGAAGGTGTATGAGAACAAGATTTAGATTTCTAGAATACAACTGAAAATATCAGAATGGCAGATTCCTCATGAAGAATGGAATGAACCTAGCAAAGGCTGGTAGAAATTCTTTGCCTGAAGTCTTGTACTCAGGTTTACTGAAAAGGAAGGAGAGTGGAGAGAAAATAGCCTCTCTCTCTCTCTGTCTCTGTCTCTGTCTCTCTCTCCCCCCCACTTGCTCACTCTCGCTTTCTCTGTCTCCTCTCTTTCTCTCTGTATATGTATATATACATATGTATGTATATATGTGTGTATACACATCTCCAAGTTCGACAGCCATAAAAAGTAACTACAATATAGGAAGAATAGCTTTAGAGAAAGCAGAGCTTAACATGGTAAAAAAAAAAATCCAAGGAAAGATAAATAAAACCTGTGGCCTCAAATGGACAAATGGATACATTTCAAGTAACATGCAGGGCGAATGAGAGATCCTGATAAAAGGATGCTCTTAGGTTGTCAGTACTCTGTTAGTTTAGGTTCACTGTTAGCATGAAATGAGGCATTAATGGGTCACAGCTAAGATTTTGTTAACCCCGATATAGTAGAGTTATGTAACAAGGAGTATTTTGCTCTCTTCATTTCCATATGGAAACATGTCTTTTTCTAACTGGCAGGGTGTGGTGATTCAGCCTTTAGATATCTGACTCAGTCAGAGTCACAAGGGCACCAAACCACACGTAGGTGGGACTTTTTATTCCTCTAGCTGATCAGGAAGGCAGTCAAATGAGCCAGAGGCCACTAGGAAGTAGTTTTCAGGGAATGCACAGCTTGAATCAAGCTCCACCTCCAGGCCAATCAGATCAAGACCTGTAACTTTTTAGGGAAATTCTAGCCTAACCCATGGTAGGGTGTGTGTGTATGTTGGGTAGGGGGAATTCTGCTAGCTATTGGTCCTATCACAAATGTACTTTTAAAAAAAATTTTATTTTTAAAATTTTATTTTTAATTTATGGAATAACACAAGCATTTCTATAATACAGAAAAATAAAACAGATAATTGCACATGAAACTACAAGTCTACTATGTACAACTTGCTATTTGCTTCAAATATAGAACAAAATTGTCAGGTAAATTTCTTTTTTTCTTCCCCTTCCCCCTGCCCTAGAGATAGCTACCATTAGACCTAAATAGACTTAAATATATATTTCTACACACACACACACACACACACATATGTAAAATTATTCTATACATACTTTTATTTATTAGTATTTAGGAACTTTGGAATTGATTGTGGGACATGTGATATACTGGCACAGGACTGCCCAACACGGTGTGCCCTCATCAGAGAAGATGCTGTGCTCTATGAGAAAGCAGAATTGAAGTAGCTCAAAAGAAACATGTGATACATAAACTTAGAGAATGCGCCCCAAATGTTCACATGGACTATTAGTGCCCAGCCTGCGGTGGAGCATTCTGAGCTCATATTGGACACACTGTAACTTGACTCTAGCATAGTGATGTCATTTTAGTTCCTCTTTGAGAATGAAAAACAACAACCAACCAACTTTTAACAATGTAGTTATTGCAGAGACTTAGTGGGATAGGACTCCTGACCTGACTGGATTTTGGCTCCAAAAGGATATACTTTATTCAAGAGGAACAGAATAGATTAAAGAGATGTGTGTGGAGCAGTATTTTTATGATGTTAAGAAGATGCACAGTTATCCCTTCCACATCTCGGAGGTTAGGGGTGCAGCATCCCTGCAATCGGGAAAATCAGTCTAAAAATTTTTGGCCCTCCCTTCATACCAGAAAAGAAGTCTGAATTGTTTCTTTTTCTTTTACAATACCTTAAGGCAAACTTTGGGTTGATTTTATACAATACTATACATATATTTTATGCATTTCTGAGTTCCTAAACTTCTTCTGTGTCATCTGTTGGCTTTCGTGTAGCTTCTGCAAAACTTGCCCCCAAATTCCCATTTAATTTCTTATGCTAACTGATGATATATTGAACATGTGAGGGGGAACGTCACGATGTGGAAGGGACAACTATACTTGTAGAAGTGTAGTATGAGAGCAGGACCGGCCTGTGAAGGCCTACTCCCCAGAGCATGAGCAATATGAAAGGCCATGCTGGTTTCACTCCCCGTGGAGGCTTGTGGGATTGTTTCTGGGCACTCACAGTGGAGTGACCTTTTCCTTCAGGTTCAGAATAGCAATGTGGCAGATATCCTCTGATTATTTCTTATAGGCTTACTGAGCCAGAACCATGAAAGCCTAAAAAAGTTGCATTATTTACAAACTGCTCGCTCTGTTTTCCCTCATGGCTTTCAAAAAGGAAAAATTCTGTAAGCCTATGGGGAGGAGCAGCAGCTTTGACTGACTTGTCTCCTCCCCACACAGAGATCCATGTTTCCTCCTGATCTTTCTCCTGATCTTGGGTGCCTCCTCATTTACCTAGCACAGCAAGGAGTCAGTTTAGCTAAGGAAGGAAGCAACTCCCAGAAGTGAACTTTGTGGGCACTCCACATAGAAATAAAGGGACCAGCCGGGTTAGGAAACATATATCCTCCCACCCCAGGTTGTGTGTGTATGTGGGGGGGTGATCTATAGTTGGAGTTTGATTTCACTCTCCCCAGATTGGCCTGAGTCAGGCCTGGCTTATGATATTTTGGTGTAGAAAACAGAATTGTATTTATCAGAAGATCTACTGTGGAGAGCAAAGATTTAATATCACTTGCTATAAGAACTAAATTCCATTAGATGTTTTCTGAAGGGGAGAAGAAAAGACTGAGCTTTCTGATTTTCCATTTTTATTTTTTATTGCTCCTTTGGCAGAGGATTGTCCAGTAAAATATTTTATTCTATGTCTTTTGTTTTTGCTAGTTTTTAGTTTAGCTTTCCCTCCCCCTCTTTTTTGCCCTCTCTGACCCTAAAGCCTTGCACATAGCACAATACAGTGAAGAGAAGCACCAGAAATCTGAATATTTGGGTCCTAATCTTGCCTCTAATTAGAGTGGTGCCTAAGTAACCTAGCCCCATTTACCTATGGATCTTAGTTTCCTCCTTTGTGAAATGTTAAGATTTGACGATCTTTAAGCTCCCTTCCAGCTTTCAAATTTCTATGATTCGGAGATGACTGCCTTTGGATCTAGTGTTTCATGTCCTAAGCCATTTATACAAATAGCTTTACCAGCATACTCCTTTATATAGAGGGATGAACATCTTATACAAAATAAATAAAAGAATAAATGAATCCAGACTTGGATATTTCCATTTACTTTATTATCTTGCAGCTTGAGTTATAGAGCACTAATAAATAGTGTCTTTGATCCAAGTAATATTTGCTTTTTGTTCTTAAGATTGTCCCCTGACCATGTCATCCTCTTTAAATTCAGAGGTGGAGATTGGGGGTAGGGAGGAAGGAGGACAAGAAATTATCTTGGCTTGACTTTTATCCTTCCCAAGAAAGACAAGAAGTTGACTTTGGCAACAGGCCAATGTTGATTGCCTCAGGTCAGACTGGGCTGTAACTCCTGTAGAACAGGTTTTTGTGTAGAAACAGAAGTCCCACTAAACCAGTAAACTTGTACCTGTACAGCTCAGCCTTACTGCCTCACCCAGAATCTGGGGCATAGGTGCCTCTCTCTCTATAGCAACACTCCCTTTGTGGGAAGACCAAGATGTGCGTGTGTGTGTGTGTGTGTGTGTGTGTGTGTGTGTATGCACATGCACATGCTCCGTTGTGGAGGTAGGGGAGAGACCAAAGCCAAACCAACACTTATGTAAGCAGGTAATAATGGGAGTTACTTATGATGCTACTCAGGCTTCAATATGCAAAAGGAATATCTCTTCTATATGCTCCCTTTTCCCCTCTGACACCACCACCACCCTGGAATATTGCAATAGCCTGCCATTTAGTCTCCTTATTTCAAGTTTCTTCCCTGCTCCAATCCATCGTCTGCCCAGCTATCAAAGTGGTCTTCCTGTAAGTGCATGTCACAATCCCCTGCCCCTCCTTCCACCCATTCAATAGACTCCTATAGCTCCCTCCTGTTTGGGATGAAAAACCCCATCCAAACATTTAATTAAAAATGTGGAGATCTCTTAGGATAAGAACAGGAGTTTATTCTCTTCCCCAAGAAAAGAGGGTGGTCTTCCCCATGACTGATCATGGCGAAGAGGAAAGGCCATATGGAGGGAGCAGGGTTTTAAACCCTAATGTAGTCAAGCCCCCCTTCCCCAACTATCTCCTCTCCAATTGGCTGAGAGGCAGACTTAAGTCTCGAAGCCAAAATTTTCCCCAATGGCAAGTCACAGGGAAGCTGTCTCTATCTCTCAGTGCCTGGGAAATAGTCTTATAAAGGACAAGGATGCTGATTGACAGCAAGGGAAAGGGGGGAAGGGTCCCAAAGTAAGGGAGGAGGAGTGAGCTCTGGCTGTCCCTGATTCCTACTGGTCAGGAGGAGGGGGCCCACAAAGGCAGGAAATCTGAAAGGGCTTGCTGCTGATTGACAGCAGTATTGGAGAGGGGTAAGTTAATCCAAAACTGCTCGAGAAGTTTTCACTCTCCCCAGACACTCCCTATTACCTCTAGGATCCAACATGAAATCTTCCATTTGGCATTTTAAATGGATTATAACCAGGCCCCTTCCTACCTTTCTTCTATCTTCTTGCATTTTACTTCCCTCTATATACCCTGCAAACCAGTGATACAGGCCTCCATTCTATTCCTTTTACATGACATTTCATCTTCCGACTCCAAACATTTTCCCTGGCTTTCCTTCATGCACAGAACTCTCTCACTTTTCATTTCTGCCTCTTGGCTTCCCTTAAGTCTCAATTAAAATCCTACCTTGTGCCATTTTCCATTCCCCCTTAATTTTAGTTCCTTCTCTTAACAGGCCTACACAATTTGCGGGCCACCAAGGGGTTTCCTCTACATTTCTTCTACATTTTTCATGGGCTGCCTGAAATCCTTTGGTAGGCCACAGGTTGTACAAGCTTGCCAAAGAGACTACGCCCAATTTATCTGTGTACATGTAAACAGCTTGTTTGCATGTTGTCTTCCCCCACCCCTCAATCAGCCTATGAGCTCCCTGAGAGCAGAGACTATTTTTTGACATGTCTGATTATACCTTTGTATCTCAACATTTAGTGCAATGCTTAGCACATAATAGGTGATTAATAAATGCTAATTGACTATCATATTCTTGTTTAGATGAATTAAAAGGCCTTCTAATTTCTTGTTTTCTCTGACCAAAGCTAATTTGAGACCAGGCCTTCTTTCTCTTAAGATTCATTTTCATATGACATACAAACTAGATAGGACACTGTTCAATTAGGGCAGAGGCATTTTCTTGACCTAAACCATAGTCCCCAGATAACTCTTAAACTTTAAATTAATTAGATTACTAGTTTCCTTCTTATGTTACTTTGGTCACACTAGATCCTTCCTTTTTTTTTTTTTTTTTTGCTTTTTGGAGGGCAATTGGGGTTAAGTGACTTGCCCAAAGTTACACGGCTAGTTAATGTGTGAAGTGTCTGAGGCCGGATTTGAACTCAGGTCCTCCTGACTCCAGGGCTGGTGCTCTATCTGCTGCACCACCTAGCTGCCCCAATCCTTCCTTTCTCTGAGTGACTTTTACCATGTCATGAATTAAACCACACAGAACTCAAAATTAGAGGAGTTCTTACCTCAAACTTTGTACCATTTTCAGAAAAAAAGAAAGAAAGAAAGGAAGGAAGGAAGGAAGGAAGGAAGGAAGAAAGAAAGAAAGAAAGAAAGAAAGAAAGAAAGAAAGAAAGAAAGAAAGAAAGAAAGAAAGAAAAGAAAGAAATCATGGCTTTGGGCTCAAAGCAAAGCATTTACAGCTTCATTTATTTCAATGACTCACATCATGGTCCAGGATTCAGGTATCTAGCCAAAATGGCTGCTGGAACAGTGGCAGACCAAATACTTATTTCAATAAAAACCTGAAGTGCTTGTAAGACTAAATAGTGATCAAGAAATTCAAAGATAAACTCCAAAAAGTCATTTCTTCTACCCACAAACTACACAAAAAGACATCCAGAAGCCCAAGGACAATTGGAAAGGGAGCTGCCAACAAAGCTAGTCCCAGTGCAGAGTAGCCTCTGTGCTTGATAAGACCAGGGAAGATGTGGGACCAGCGAGACTGTGCCAGAGATGGCAAGAACGGAGAACTCCGCTAAGAAAGGCTAGGGCTAAACCACATAGCAGGGACCTTGGAAACCCAAGAGTGATACCAGTGTGGTGCCACAGCTCTCGGTTCACGTTGAGCCAAACCAAGGGGCTTTCAAGTCTGTCACTGTCTTGAGATGCTAGCAAAAGCCCTAAAGATCCACCTCAAGTGCCACCTCTGCCATGACACTCTCCACATTGAGAAGAGGGCTTTCTGCCCTCACATTCTTCATAGCACAATGCCCTGAATGCTCCTTTGTTCTCATCTCAGTCTCCTTTGTATGATAGAGATTTTTGTATTTGTCATCCACCTCATTCTCCTCCCACTAGAGTGTAAGGTACTAGAGGAACAGGATCTGTGTTGTGCCTTTGCATCTCTGTGGACAGGACTTTGTGCATATAGCAGGCATTCAGTTAAAATTTATTGAATTAAATGTTAGAACTTAAAGTCCTTGAGCTTCCTCCCCCCCCCATTTTTTTCTTTGTATTCCCAATTCTGAGCACAGTGCCTGACACACAGTAATAATTGCTTGTTAAGTGATTTATTGGAAGGCCTGGAGCATGACATGTTCCCTCAGAGGGTAAGCCTGGAGAGAGGGCATTAGAGTAGGCAGATTTTGGTACCAGCAGATGAACAAATGGAAAATGAGAAGATACTGTACCCTTGGGGGTCAGGGTGCGTCTCTTGGAAGTGGAATCAGAACAGGAGCAAAAGGGAAACAAGAACACTGAAAGGAAAGTTGTTTGCTACAACATTTTGCCAGGGCTGTCCTCCTGTAGTTGTTTCAACATCCCCTCTGTTTGAAGCCAGACCCAACCACAGAACTAAGCCTAAGCAGTCATTGCCTCACTGACCATGTCCTCAACATGACTCCATGTAAAAGAGCATAGAATGTCTAGGGGGAGCCATAGTGCTTAGAGTGCTGGGCCTGGAGTCAGGAAGACTCAGCTTCCTGAGTTCAAATCTAGCCTCAGACACGAGCTGTACAACCTTGAGCAAGTCACTTAACCCTGTTTGCCTCAGTTTCCTGATATGTAAAATGAGCTAGAGAAGGAAATGGCAAATCACTCTAGTAGCTTTGCCAAGAAAATCCCAAATTGGGTCATGAAGAGTGGAACCTGAATAAAAAATTATTGAACAACACCAATGATGGCATAAATGGGTTTTAATTTGTGCAAAAGAAGCTGACCCTGCATTTTTTAGACTAGTAGCCACATAACATTAAAGAACTTGAGGCAGAACTTCAGTGTAGTTAGGAGTTATTCTGTGGAAAAGTCATGGAAAGGTAGAAAGGGGCTGGGTTGTAAATGCCTTTAAGTTCCAAAAAGATTTCAGAGTTGATCTTGGAGATAACAGGGAACCACTGGAATTTATTGACTGGGCTAGGGGTGGGGGTGGAAATGACATGGACAGACCTGCATGTTCTAGATCACTTTTGCAGTTTAATGAAGAATGGACTGGAGTGCAGAGAGAATTGAAGCAGGAAAATCAAACAGAAGTTAATTGTAGTAGCTCAAGCATGAGGTGATGGAGTTCTTCAACGTGGTGGAAACTGTGTCAAAAGAAGCTGACCCTGCATTTTTGAGACTAGTAGCCACATAACATTCAAAAACTTGAGGCAGAAAGCAGGGCATGTATACCAGAGCTGTTGGGAAGGAAGAAACAATAAGATTTGGGAACAGAATGGATTTATGGGAGGAATGAGAGCAAGGAGTTGAGAATGACACCGAGTTTGCAAGCCTGGGTGCCTGGAAGGATGGTTATGACCCTGATATGGAAGTTTGGAAGAGGGGAAGGTCTGTGGGGAAAGATCATGAGTTCAGTTTGGAACACGTTGAGTTGGAGATGTTTATAGGATATCCACTTTGACACGTCCAATAATGATATGAGACTAGAGGTCAGGAAGAGGTTAGACTTGGATAAAGAAATATGAGAATCATTTGGATAGAGATGATAACAGAACATTTAGAGATCACCATGTGAGAGAGCAGAGAACTCCAGACAGAACCTTAGGGGTACCTCCAGTTAGTGAGCATGACCTAGAAGAGGGATATTCAGCAAAGGAGACAGAGAAGGAACATCAGATATGTAGGAGGAGAATCAGGTCTAAGCAGCATCATGAAAAATTAGAGAGGTGAGAGCACCTGAAGCAGTTGACAGTGTCAAAGGCTACAGAGAGTCTTTGATGGCTTTGATTGAGAAAAGGCCATTAGATCTGGCAATTAAGAGATCAGTGATAATTTTGGAGAGCCCACATGATGCACTACACACTGACCTTGTCAAATAATAAGAACACCTTATCCTCAGAGATAAGAGGAACAGAGACTACAAGATATCAGGCACTTAATACATATTTGTTGAATTGAATTGAAGGAATTTGCAGGGTCTGAAAACTGATTGGATGTGAAAGGTGAGAGGAAAAAGCCAATAATAATAGTAATACAGTTTCAGACATGGACGAATGAATTGTGGTGCCACTGAAAGAAATAGCAAAATTAGAAAGGGAAGCTGAGTTTAGGTTTTAAACTTGTTGAGTTTGGGGTGTTGGTGACATATCCACATGGAGACAGAGTGTTGACCAAGGAGTCCATGGACCGTAGGTGCATGGATAGATTTCATAAACTCAGTCCATAAACTTGGATGTGAAAAAAATTATGTCTTTATTTATAACGGTTTTCTTTGTCATCCTCTGTATTTTATTTTTTGCATTTAAAAATATTCTGAGAATGGGTCCATAGAATTCAGCAGACTACCAAAGAAGTATATTACACTAAAAAAGGTTAAGGACTCGTTGTTGCCAACTGAAAATGTAAGGTTGGAGCTCAAAATAAAAAGGTATGGTTGGAGTTTGAGGATTTGAGGATCAAGGACAGAATCTTGGGAAATATCCAAAGAATTAATGACTCAGAAAGAAGAAAACAGCAAAGGAGAGAGAAAAAAAAAGTAGTTAAAAAGCTGGAGAACAAATAGGTAAATATAATGTCTCTGAAGCCAAGGAAAGAGAGCATATACAAATGGAAGGAAGTGGTCAACAATATCAAGTATTGCATAGAGGTCAAGAATAACAAAGACCGAAAAGAAAGCCATTGGTTTAAGGATTAGGGCATTGGTGACCTTTGAAAAGCCAGTTTCAATAATAGAAAGCCTGATGGGAAGGGATCAAGGCAGATGTTAAGGAATTGGAGGCTGTGAGTGTAGACTTTTCTTTAACATGTTTATCCACGAAAGTGATAAGAAAGGCAGAGTCTCATGGAGGTAAACATGTCCAAAGAAAGCTTTTTTTTTTTAAATAAGCACTGGAGTGACCTCAGTATCTTTATAGTCAGATAGGAAGAAGCCAGTAGAAAGGGAGAGACTGAAGACACATGAGAGTGGATGATTGCTGGAGCAAAGCTTTGGAGGAAACAGGAGAAGACATGATCAAGGTAGAAGGATTAGTCTTGGCAAGGAGTAAGGACACCTTTGAGAGAGAGGGAAAGGATGCTATTGTAGATAAATACCATTAAATTATTTGGGGTGAAATCTGGGTGAGTAAATAATAGGATTAATTATTGATTTAGAACAGGCCTGCACAATATACAGCCCATAGGCCCGCCAAAGGATTTTGGGTGGCCTCGGACAAAGTAGAGGATGTAAAAGAAAGTAAAGATGTAAGGATGGCTTGGCCGGGCCCCACTTAACCCACCTTCCACTAGTCACTATTGTTGCCATCGTGTGACTTGGTGGGTGGGTTACCATTGCACAAGCGCTCCTGTTTGTCACATGACCTACAGCAACCAATCATCATCATTCTGTCTCTAGTCTGAGAGGAGTGAGAGTCTTATCTTTTCCTTGTGTTTTCGGTTGTTACTGGTTTCGAACAGGGATAAATTGAGTGCAACCATGAGACAATGCAATATAAATAATATACAACATACAATGAGGGCTTCTTCCCCTCCCTTGCTGCATGGCCACCATCCAAGTTACGCGGGGGTCTGGCGGTCCCTCCAAGATCAGACAGTTCAGTATTTTCTGTGGATGTGAGCAGTTGCTGTGGAGATTTTCTGGTTCTAACATTAAAGTTTTGGGGTGACTTTGTAAAATGGGTGATAAAAAGAAATGGAAGACTGAATCAGAACATAGAATGTTTAGTCCAGAGTGGACAAATAGATATTTGTTTATGAGAGACAAAATGGCTGAAGAATAATAGCAGTTCTGAAGGAATCCAGTCTTCATCACCATTTAGAATCAAAACATCCTGACTTAAGCACAATGAAAAACAAATTAAAGCATCCAAATTATTGAAAAAGCTCAGTGGGGAACAAGAAAGTAAACTCAGAAAACTAGGCAGCTACTAAGGTTAGTTTTCAGATTTCTAAAGAAATTGATTTCAAATATGATTCCAGAGTATGATAAACTGATTATTGACAAGAAGTATAATATGTTCCATTAATTAAATGTAAACACTAAGAAAAACTGAAAAAATGTAAACCTGTACCACTTAGGAAAATAATTTTTTAACATTAATGTGATTTCATGATAAGTAAAAATCCTAATAAGTGTAATATTTGATGTTAATTGAAATTTTCCTTTTTAAAAATATAGTTTATTTGCAAAATAGTTTAACCATTAATTATGCCTTTATTTGGAAATGACAAGTTGTGCATGCCTGGTATATACTCTTAACAGAGAAAAGTCAGATAGTTTTAGCCATCAAAGAAATGAAATGAAAGACAGTAACTTCACACTGTTGCCCTAGCAGATATATATTTTTTAAAGGCAGTAAAATACACACTCAATTGAGTATCTTACCCTACAGCAGTGGTCCTAATGCCACAACCCTTGCGGGCGTATCTGCATGTAGGTGGACCTGCCTGGAGATGGAAAGAGGAGCGGTGTCTCGGTTCCTAAGACCATAGGAAATATGTGTTTTCTGATGGTCTTAGGTGACCCCTGTGAGGCCTGTGAAAGGATCACTCAATCCCAAGAGGGGTCGTGACCCATAGGTTGAGAACTGCTGCCCTACAGGAAAGTAGGGGGGAAAGGGGATAAGAGGGGGAGATGATAGAAGGAAGGGCAAATTGGGGGAAGGGGTAGTCAGAAGTAAATACTTTTGAAAAGGGACAGGATCAAAGGAGAAAACAGCATAAATGGGGGTGGGATAGTTTGGAGGGAAATATAGTCTTTCACAACATGACTACTATGGAAAGGTTTTGCATAAGTATACATGTATTACCTATATTGAACTGCTTGTCTTCCCAGTGAGGGTGGGTGGGGAGGGAAGAAGGGAGAGAATCTGGAACTCAAAATTTTAAAAACAAATGTTAAAAAATTGTTTCTACATGCAACTGGGAAATAAGATATACAGGCAATGGGGTGTAGAAGTCCAGCTTGCCCTGCAAGAAAGTAAGGGGTAAGGGGGTAAGGGGAGGGATAGGAGGAGATATATGAGAGGGCAGACTGGGGGAAGGAGTAATCAGTATGCTTGCCATCTTGGAGTGGGGTGTATGTGAGAGAGGGGGAGGAAATTTGGAACTCAAAATCTTGTGGAAATGAATGTTGAAAGCTAAAAATTAATAAATTCTGAAAAAAAAAAGTCTACCCAGAAGCAAAAAAATAAAATAAAATAAAAGGCAGTAAAAACTTACGAAAAACCTGGATGACAATGGTATCATCCTTAAAACCAAGAAATAGTGAAACAATTGAAATTTCCTGGAAGTACTGTTGAGTTTTGACCTTCCTCTATGATGGAATACTCATAGAAGCTATCTGGTTCTCTATTACCAGATGGAAATACTAAGGCATAGGCTCCTACTCCCTAAGAAAAGCATGCACTAATATGACCCAGTAGTTGGATTCTGATACATAACACATCTTGCACTGGTCAAACTTAAAAGATTTTGAAAAAGTGAAGCATTATATTACATTGATTCTTATGTCCCCAAGGGTGAGCAAGAAAAGAAGACCATAAACCTTTTTCTACCTTTTGGGGATAACTTTATTGACCTAATCCAACAGAAACTGGATGGAACAGTGTCTCCTAGTCTTGTATACTGTGAATACCACTCCAGAAAAAATACAGAGTTGCTTATATACAAATTACAACACAAAGATGTTGCATGATGGACTGAACAGGGGTCATTAGTGTATAAAGGAAGTTTCATGTAGAGTCACTAATCTGGTACATTTTGCCAAGCAGACTCACATAACCAGTGACCTCTCTCAAAGGGTGGACTTTTTTAACGAGGGTCCTAGCAGAACTGAATATATTATTTTTTGTCATTGGGAACCCTACTTACAGAAAACGGTTGTATTGTCTGAAACTGAAGTTACATCTGCATGGCATTGCTGGTGGATGTCCATAAAATGGTGACCCTCTGTAGTGCCAACACAATATTCACGGTGCCTGCAGCGGCTATGAATATGCCAGTGTAATTCTGAATCACAAACTATAACAAACTCTCAACATGGAAGACAGAACTAAAACACTTATTCAAACTCCAGAAAGTTGAATCTCAACATCAGAAAGTCAAATTCATCAAAGCAACAAAGAAATCTATACCCAGTAATCATGCAGGGGGCACTACCATTCCCAAGTCTTCCCCTTGCTAAGGTCTTCCCACAAACCAACACTCACAGCTCTGACTGCCTGCTTCCTCTCTCTCCCTCAGAGACCAATTTCCTTTGGGCTCTGCTCCACCCATTCAGCAAGCTCCTCCCACCACAGGCTTCATGTGACTCAAATTCATGTGACTTGGGCTTCCATGTGACTGAAGCAGGTCACATGGGCCTATGGATGGGAAAGATCTTCCCATTAAGCAAAAACACGCCCACATTACACCCTCATGTCCTCTTTGAAGGAGAGGTGACTCTTGCCTGGGTCCTGTTTTAATTCTGGCCCCTACGTACCAACAAGTTGGGCAGGTCTGACTGTGAGCCACTTTAGCCAAAAGACAGTGAACTGTGTTAGAAAGAACACTGCACTTGAAGTTTCGATCTGTTCACTTAGTGAAAAAGTGACCTTGGGAGAATCCTTTTACCCCTCTGGGTAAGGAGGGAGTTCCAAACAGAGATCCCATGATTCTTTTACAGACCAGTGCATCCACTCTCATCAGTCTTCCTGCTTCCAGCTTTTCACCTTTCTAGTTCATCTTCCACAATAGCCTTCCTAAAGCACATGTCTGATCATGTCACTTCTCTCAAGGAGCTTTACTGAACCTTAGGCTAAAACCTCTTTTCCCTCTTGCCTCTGGGTTAAATACAAACTTTTCTGCATGGCATTTAAAGCACTTCACAATCTAGCTCTAGGTAACTTTTCTACAATTTTTTTCCTTTTCCTCTTCTCCATATATTCTATCTTCCATTTAAACCGGCACCCCTTCTGTTCCACAAATTTGGCCCCTCCCACCTAAATTCCCTTGCACAGGCTGTCCCTTAGGCCTGGAATATACCATCTTACCCACTAAAAAGTGAAGTTGTCTAATGCTTTAGACCAGTGATTTTGAATCTCTGTTTCTCTCTTTATATCTCCAAAGTCTTTTCTTTTTGCTTGCAAATATTTTTATTTAAATGCAGTTTTTGAGGATGGTAGGTTTTAGATCTTATTGAAGGATTGGATTCCAAGGATTGCAATCCAAGGATTGCACATAGTCTTCAAAGGCAATTATGTGTTCCTCTAGCATATCTATCCCTATTTTATCATCTTCAACCACACATTGTATCTGAAGCTTCTTGTATCCCACTGGAACTAGTTCAGAAGGTCCCGAGACCAACCCATCTGAATGTCTGAATGCTTCTGAAACATTCTTCCAATTTTGCCATATCTGTCTCATCATCCCAAGGTTTTACAGCCAGTAATATGGAAGACTTGGCCGCAATTGCAGGTTTTTTATTTCTTTGATTCATACTGAATCATACTTTCTTACTGAATCATACTGAATCATATATTCTTCTCTTAGTTTCTTTGCTTCTTCACTTTCCTCCTCATCAGACCAAAAGAGATCAATGTCATCATCGTCTTTGCTATCTGTTGTTCCACTTCCTGTGGTATCTTCCACATCAGCAGGGCCATATTTGCCCAAAGTCTTTATTCCTGGCAAGCTTGCCTTTTGCTTCTCATAGGACTTAATGTGGTTATACCAACAGAGAGCATGGTACAAGTTGGCAGATGGTGGACCTGAGAGGGTTTCAAATACTGCAATGTCAGCCTAGGATGGCACATACCCCTCAATGTAGCTCTTGTCCACCAGGAAGTCTTTGAGGTGCTGCAGACCTGCTGGTGTCTTGAGATCTCAGAAATCCATGGTAGTGGTGGGTTAGACTGGGAAGAGGCAACTGGGGAACTGAGCACAGTGTAGGGAAGCAGCATAGCATGTGACATGCTAGCACCAGCTACCAACTGAAAGAAAATCAAAGTCTTTAAAAAAAATACAAAAAGGTCTTCTGGAGGGTCTGGAACCTCTAAGTAGTTCATCCCATTCACATTTTCCCCAAGAGCTATTGAAAAGAGTCAGAATTCCCCTGTGCCATGCATTCCATTTAGTAGAACTCCATTGAACAAAAGTAACCTCTTTATCAAATTTCGGGCTTGCTTTAATGCACCCCAAGCCCTAGTAATTTAATCCATAAAATTGCAGCCCTTTGGAATTTTTATTACATGTCTTCTGCAGATAGACTAGAACACAATTGTCACCTGGGATCCACTATCCAGTACAGAAGTACATTTCACTTAATGTCACGTGTGTGTGTGTGTGTGTGTGTGTGTGTGTGTGTGTGTGTATGGAAGGGTCTTATGAATCCAGTGGAAGGGATCCACATGGTGTTGAGGGAAAGCTTAGTTTAGGGAGTCTAGGGGGACCTCCATCCCTGGCCCTAACTTCATTTCCCAATGCTTACCCTTGGCAATTCAGCCTCACACATGCCAGCCTTGTATTCCCCTCTTGGGTACACCTATCCCTCCTATGTTCACCCAAGTCACAGTTGTAGCAGGAAGCACATGTATTATCTCAATTGATCCTCACTTATAAGGTGGGCAGTGCAAATATTATTGTCCCCACTTTTCAGATGAGGAAATTGAGATTCAGAGACAAAATAATTTGTCCAAACTAGCACAACAAAAACTGGTAGAGCAAGAATGCAAACAAAGGTCCTCTGATTCCAAAGCCAGGGCTTCCCCCACAGTACAGAATATCTAGAAAATTGTTATTTATACAATCAAGAGTAAAATTAATGTGATGTTAATACTTTCTAAGTTCTATCACTTGCTTGTCCACATAAAAAGAAATCAGTTATGGAGTAAACATAATCTCTAAAATGCTTGTAGGCTTGTAGACTCTACAACTCTTGTAGACAAGGCCTCTTAGTTTCTGGGTTTATTTGGACAACTATCCACTTAAAGGAGTTGACAGTCCTAGGTTAAACTATAATGTAGGGGAAGTTTATCTCAGATGCCTCTTTCATTTTGGGACTTCTTCTTTTGGGGGTCACCTCCCCTTTCCTGTTCTCTGCTCTGTGCTATTCAGGGGCCCAGGGATCCTTCCTGGGGCTTGCCCTAGTTCTTCTCTCTTTTGTTTGCAACCCATGCTGGTGCCCCCAAGGCATCTCACTGGGGTTTTGCCCCTCAAAGACTACAGGCTTCTTTCCTCAGATGTAAATTCTTACCCTGAGAAAAGCTGCCTCCCTTCTTCTTGAAGTAACTGGGAAAAAATCCCTAATTTGATTTGCATAATCTAGTCCAACGACCTTAAAGGAAGAAGGGAATTAGAAAAACAAAAGGAAAGGAAGTACAAATGCTATTTTGAAACCCCCAAAGGACTTAGTGGGAGGTACTGAGCAAGGGGGAACCATGATATCCAAGTGCTAGGGAAGGAAGAAATTGTGAAGGGTTCATCAAGAATTTCCCTGGGAACAGAAAATATAGATACCTTAGAGCAACCAAGCAGAAGCAAGATCTCCACAACCACCTGAAGCAACCTCTTTCTGGGAGAGAGAATATTGTGGGATACAAATACAAAAACAGAAAGTTTTGAATGTCTTGTGTGACCTGATCACCTCATCACAGTCCTCATTGGAGCTATAGTTCTGCATCCCTACTTATTCCTGAACTTAGAAAGCATTAGGTTGGGGGGCGGAGCCAAGATGGCAGCGTAGAAGCAGCAACATATCGCAGCTCTCACATAGTCACCCCAAAATACCCATAAAATAGGACTCTAAACCAACCCTGGAACTCCAAAACGCACACAAAGATATTTTCCACTAAAGTCAGCTCGGCTACGAGGAACCATATCAGCACTGCGAACCAAAACCAGCCTGGCCTGAAGCAGCGGCTGTGCCCCGGGGGTGGCTGGACAGGAGGAGCTTCAGGTGAGCGGATTAGCTGCAGCTGTGAATGGGAATTGTGAAAGGGGGAGATAAGCAGTCC
>CM053581.1:423366751-423407857 GCA_028627135.1 Pseudochirops cupreus
TTTGTTCCACTCTAATTCTGAAGGAATTATTCTCTTCAGAAAGCTTTTGAGATTCTTTTTCCATCTGGCAAAGTTGACTTTTTAAGACATTCTTCTCCTCATTGGGTTTTTGGGCCTCTTTTGCCATTTGAGTTAATCTGTTTTTTTTAAGGTGTTAATTTCTTCAGTCAGGTTGTTGACTCTCTTTTCATGATTTTCTTGCATCATTCTTATTTCTCTTCCCAATTTTTCCTCCACTTCTCTCATTTGGTTTTCAAAATCCTTCTTAAGCTGATCTCTAGCTTTTAGGCAGTCTTCATGTTTCTTGGAAGGTTTTGGTGTGGGAGTTCTGACTGTGTTGTCCTCCTCCCATTCCCTGCTTTGATCCTTCTTGTATCCAAAGAAGGAATCTAGAGTTTGGTTGCTATTCTTACTTTGCTTCTTTTGCCTCCTCGTGATAGCCAGTCAATGGTTTTTTAGCTCTGTGGAACTCTGCTTCCAGAGCGGAAAGCTCTGTCCCAAATTGCTGGGGTTTTTCCAGCTGCTGGAGCTTTTAGGAGACTGCTGCAGTCCCCACCAGCTTTGGCTCACTGAAAACAAACCCCAGGACCACCACCCAAGACCACGATCTGGATCCAGGCCATTCAATGCAGGAGCACTTGGCCTCTGAATGATTGCTTGGCCCCCCTGCAGTCTGCAGGCCAGGAGCTCTGAAGCAGCAACATGGAGGTGGCTGCAGAGCCTCTGCTTCTGCCGCTTCCTTGCCCTGGAGGCAGTTTGGCTGGACCCGCTTTTCTCCCCCAATTTTAGCCGAGATCCACTGACCTTTCATTTAGTCCTTTTTTCTTATGGCTTGATAATTCTGGAAACTGCCGCAGCTGCCACAGATCCGCTCTCCTGAAGCTCCAGCTGCGGCTGGACTTGGCTCGTCCAGCCGCCCCACTGTGGTTTAGGGCTGGGATGGTTTTGGCTCCCAGAGCTGAGATGGTCCCTTTGAGCCAAGCTGCTTTCAGCGGGAGATATATCTATGTGTGCATTTTAGAGCCCTAGAATTTGTTTAGAATCATATTTCTTGGGTATTTGATGTGGATGTGTGGGAGCTGCCGTGCTTTGCTGCTCCTATGCCGCCATCTTGGCTCCGCCCCTAACACTAAGATTTCTTATCAAAATTCTGTGTGCTTTGAACATTTTCCTTCAGTATTCTTCTGAACTGCATCTTCTTTTATCTTCTCTCTCAGTCAAGATATGTACTGGTTATGAGGTCTGCAGCCTCATCTTCAGAGACTCTAATATACAAGTAAGTGGGTAGTTGTGATTCTCACCCATGTGTAATTCTGTGGGATCTTTCCTGGTAGAGTTGTGCATATGCGTATAGAATGTATGTACATACCCATGTAGTTTATGTGTTTCCATGTGGATTTGTCTAAATGTGAATTACAGAGAAGCATGAATAGTTAATCTCTACAGTCTCCTTTGTTTACTCCAAAGCAAATGATTCATTCCTTCTAGGTAGAGGGCAAAAAACTGAGACCACAAGGCTGGCCATTCTGCTATCCTCAGAGAGGGAGTGCCAGGCTAAAATAATATCTATCTTCCCTGCTAAGTATTGCTAGTCTAGGGGAAATAATTTTTAGATCTAAACTGTTCTCCTTATCTGTATCCCTTTAATGAGAAAGAAAAGTTTCAAGCTATAAATTCAAAAATTTAACTTCCTCCCTACTAAATAACAGTTCCACAAAGACTATCAAACATAGCAAATAAACCCATTTATCCAAGTCGATACCAAACAGAACAAAGAGAAGGTATACTGATTAGAACATATCACAAAATACACAGAATGAATTAGCTTTCCCACTGGGAAATATATACCTTAGTGTAACAAAGAGAAAGAAAAGAAAGAGAGGAGAAGGGGAAGACAGAGAAGGAGGGAGGAGAAGACAGAAAGAGAGAGAGAGAGAGAGAGAGAGAGAGAGAGAGAGAGAGAGAGAGAGAGAGAGAGAATATGAGAATATCAATCCTTAATCTCACCCAAGAGAAATTTCCCAAAGTTTATACTGTGGTAAGTTGAGGAAAGGGACATTATGGTGGCACCAGATCCTCTACATATTGACTTCTTCCCAGAGTCTTTCTCTCCTTCCAGGAATCTCCTCTGAAGAGAATCTGGATCCACATTAGGTCCCTTCTCCAAACTAGAAGCCATAAATTCAATCATCTTTCCTCTCTCAAGCTCTCGTCAATCTCACCCCTCACATAGGCATAGGCCATTGAATAATCATTCTCTACCAATGCTGAGAGTCTTTTGCAGATGACCGTGAGCCCAGGATAAATAAAGAATGCTACATGTTGACTCTCCTGAAATTTGGCAGTTGTGGATAAGACCCTTGCACCAAGGGGTACTGCAATGGAGGGGAAAGGGATCCTGTCTCTTCCCCTCTCTTGTTATCCATTGCTTCTAGTAGCAGAGCAAGTATGCTTCAAGTACATCAAGAGAGTTTCAGGCATAATTAAAGGAGCAGAGACACACTCTAGACATTCAGGTATATAGAAAGATAGTTATCCAAAGGAGGAAACAACTTCAAAGAGCATGATCCCTGGTTATTAAGAGTCGGTCTCTGGAGAGGAGTAGACCCTGAGAATCCAGTGTGAGGATTCTAGAAAGAGAAAGGACTTCCCAACCCTACAATACCAGGAATTGTGAGTTTCCTTTTGGCATCTGTGTATCCTATTGATGTACCTTACTATAACTGTTCTCTAAATTTGAAGCTACTCTTTCCATTAACACTGTATATATTCATGGAACAGTGTGGCTCAAGTATATGGTGAAGGGAATGTTTCATAGCTACTATTTTTATGGTGCCATTTGAATACATACATTTGGTGAGATCTAATTGGGTCTACCAGGTGATTATTCACGGAAAGAATGTTGGTCAGGATTCATGGACTATAGAATACAAGTAGTCACCTATAGAGTTACTCCTAGAACCTGATACGGCAGCCACCCTCTGGGGACTGAATCTTCAGGGACAAGTTGGGGGAGCATTCCACAAAGGGATGCAACAATTGTACAATTGTGGAGCTGTGAATTGGTCCAACTATTCTGGAAAGCAATTTGGAATAAAGTGAACAGTCATTAAACTGTTCATATCCTTTGACCGAGCAATTCCACTAATGAGCATATACTCCAAAGAGGTCAGAAATAGGAAGAAAGGCACCTTATATAAAAATATTCATAGCAGCCCTTCCTATAGTAGGAAAAACAAAGGAAAAACAAAAAAAACACCCCCCAAACCAACAATAACACAAAACAACAACAAAAACAAGAACAGCAAAGCAAACAAAAAACAAATAAAATGAATATGTATTGATTGGGGAAAGGCTAAACAAAAAATGGAGAGATTATTATTGCACTGTAAAAAATGACATATATGTAGACTTTAGAAAACCAGGGAAAGACCTCTGTTGATGGAGAAAGCAAAGAAAGCAGGAGTATCTCTTTCCTTCTCTCTCCCTCTGAAATAGAATGTCTATAATAGTGTACAAAAAAATTCTAAAAAGGCAGCTTGAATCTTTTTTGGAGGAGGGAAGGTAGGACAATTGGGGTTAGGCGACTTGTCTGAGATCACATGGCTAGTTTTTTGTGTTAAGTGTCTAAGGCCAAATTTGAACTCAGGTCCCAAGGCAGCTTGAATTTAGATTAAATCCAATGACCACGTATTTTGCATCATACGATCAGCGTGATGGACGACCAGACATTTCCTCTGATCTTCACAACTTCTCTCAAACCTCTCCAAAAAAGAAAATTTGTGTATGAGATAAATCAATTCATCTCTCTCCATGGTATAAGATACCAAGAGTCTAAAAAAGGTAATAACTTAACAGACCAATGGCAGAGAAGAGTACTGCCACTCAGCACCTCTTCCCCCACTCCCCACTAACTTTTCATAAAAGGTTTGCACAAGTTGACCCACAAACTTCCAACAAAGCTCAACTCTACCCTTCCCTTTCTCTTAGCCACAGAACTGAGGAAATGAGGAAACTGGGGGAGAAGATGTATTTGGCTGTGTGGGATTTCAATAAACCTGAGGAAAAGAGCCCAGCATCCATCTGGGGCCAGTTCTGTGCCTCCACAAGTCACTTAGGACAAAAACCAAGGTTAGTAAACTGTGAATTTCTCAGCATTGAAAGAGGCTCAGAGAACTTTAAAATCGAGCCCACAGGGAAACCCAGCTGAAGGGAAAGGAATCAGAGAGTTGTAGTAGTAAATAATCATATAAAAGACTGAAATTACCAAAGTCTCAACTGGAAGAAAATTCATTTAAAGACCTTGAGCATGAACAGAGAGCCAACAAAGGGAGACAATAACAAAATGGATCATGACATCCAAATCTGGCAAAATAACCTGGATATCTACGCATTAGTATTATAAGAAAAAGCAAAATCAACTTCTGAAGAAGTAGGGAACCCTGTGGATTCCTGAGTAGGGATGGAACCACAGCAGGTTGTTCTTGCATGGTTTAAAAGAAAAATAAGAATTGTAAAAGCAGAATTTAAGGCCTGTAAAACAAAAACAATTGACAGATACAAAAAAAATCTGAATCCACAATAGCAAGTCTTACCGAAGAAACAAGAGAGAATAACTGATTGGGAATGCAAATATACAGAAGTGAAAGACAATCTGAAAGAAGAGGAAAAAAATCAGTAACATTAAAAGAAAGCATGATCATGATACAAGCAAAATATATTGTTCTCAAAGACCTGATATATAGAGACAATATAAAGATCCCAGAAGAACACAGCAAATAAAAACCCCTGAAAAACCTAATGTAAGAAACAATTCAAGAAAACTATTCAGAATTTTTTTTAACATGAAAAACAAAAAAATCCACAGATTGTCTGTAGAAAAAAATCTCTATGCTACAAACTCCAAAACATTGAGTGGTTAACAATCCCACTAACAAACAATAAACTGCAAGAGACTAGGAGAAAGACCCTCAAAAATAAAAGAAAGGAAATTTAAATAATACAAGACCATTCTGCAAATTCCAGAAACCATATGAGGAAATGGACCAATGTGTTTTGGTGAGCAATAGACATAGCACAGAATGACATACCCTGCAGATCTGAGCCTAATCATTAAGAAAAAAAATAGACAGAACTTCCAGGTCATATGATCAATAAAATATAGAACTAGACATTTTTTTCTGACCTCCAAAGCCTCTTCAAAATAGAGATAATGTGCCAAAGATAAAGCAGCTTCAGGTTGCTGTTCTAGGATACCAGGAATCCAAAAGAAGGTTTAAAAAAAATCCATGATATAGCATCTACTTTGAGCATACTCAGCACCCCTTCCCTGACTGCCTAACATGCATCAGCAAAGTAACATTAGCCTAACTCATGGGCTGCCAACAAAATTCATCCTTATGCCACAGTCCCACCGCCCACTTTCCCTTGCCATGGAGATTCAAGCACCAAACTGAAGAAATTTGCCAAGGCTTTGATAGGCGGTATTATAGCAGCATTTTATGATGTAGAAGATCTCTGCAGAAAAGCAGAACACAGAGAAAGGATCACCACCCATGCTGGGATTGAACTATTGCTCAACTCCACACCCTGAACCCCATCCCTCCTCCCAGTGTCTCACAGATCCAAACTCCAAATGACAGAAATTATTTTGGGCTACAATGGCACCAGCATGGCAGGGCTTTGAAATGCTGGACCAGAAAGCTGAAGAACAGAAAGAACTGGACAGGACACCGTGGGGAGAGTGTGTGGGGAGCTGTAAGTAGCTATGTAGCATTAAAACTAAGCCTTAGTAAAAGTGCAGCATCTAGCCAGGACCAATTATGTCCCCCTAAAAGTTACTTAGGGCAGAGATCTATGTTGGTAAATTGCGAATTATCCAGTGTGGGAGAAGGCTTTCTTTGAAATCTTTGAGACTTCAAAGATTTCAAGATCCAGCTGCCAGAAAAACCACCATCAGAGAGGAAGGAGTTAGAAAGTGAGCAATAGGGCAAAATACGAGGGAAAAGACTGAAATTGCCAAAGATCTCAAGAGGAAGAAACTCAAGCAGCTAAATCAACAGGGAAAATACTAGCAGCAGAAGGAATTAAGGTTTCTAAATTTAGTAATAAACTTCAGGTATATATAAATAAATACTACAAATCAAAGGAAAGTTATTCAATATTTGATATGACATAGGACCCTATGGAATTTAGGGAGAACATGAAACCACAATATGCTGTTCTTGGGTGGTTTAAAAGAGAAATGGGAATTATGAGAGTAGAATTTAGGGCCTACACAATAAAAATAATGGGGAGAATAGAAAAATTTGAATCTGTGATGGCAAGAGTTAACAAAGAAACAAGAGAGGAATTGATTAGGAATACAAATACATAGAAGTGAAGGACAATCCAAAAGAATAGAAGTAAAAAGTAATAATATTACAAGAAAACACACTCTCTGAAGCAAAACATACTGATCTTGGAGACAGACTTTATAAGGACAACTTGATGATTATAGATCTCTCAGAAGAACAAAAGTAAGAAAGACCCGGACACTGTATACAGTACATGAAATAATAGCAGAAAACTGCATGGAACTCTGAACACAGAAAAATGAAATACTAATTGAAAGAATGCATGCATCCCATCTCCAGAAAAACAAACAGGAAACAAATCTAAGGCTGCAAATTCCAAGACACATAATGGTTAAATATGACAATTAAATTCAGAAAGAACAAATTCTACAAACAAGTAGGAGAAAGACCTTCAAATACAAGGGAAAGGAAATTAAAATAACACAACTATTCTGCACCCACCGGAAAATACAAGGGGAAAAAGAATTATGTGTTCTAAAGAGAAATGGAATTCAGGATGCAGCCCAGGTGATCTACCCTGTAAATCTGAGCATAATCGTATATGAATAAAAAAATGTATATTTGAAATATTCTTGGAAAGAGAACCAAATCTGAAGAGATTATTTGCTTGAACACCCCAGACAACAGAAATGATAGAGGGATGAATGAATGCAGTAGCCAAGAACAGCAACAGGAATATAGTGACAGCAAACACAGAAGAGATTTCTTTCTAAAAGTACACAAGGAGACAGGAGTAAAGGTGAAAGTCAGATGGAGATAGTGGTAGAATGGCAGGCCTGGGTAATTATAGAAAGAACCTTGCAAACACTGTGCCTACAGGTGAATCAATGTTTTTGTTTTTTTTCAATTTTTTGTGGGACTATATGACAAAATGGGAGGGTGAATGGAAAGGAGAGGGGAGGAGAAGAATAAAGGGGAGTATGTGATATACCTAGGTCAAACTGAGGACTAGCAATGAGAGGAATTCTCCCAGGAAAAGAATAACCTACAATGAAGTGGGTGAAGAGGAAAGATGGATTGAAAAGGAGCAGAAAAGGAAAGAGACCTTGCTTTGTTGGTAGGAGTGGGCTCCACTGATAAATGCTCCTAGGAATGAAGATAGATGTTCTGTGAAGGGAGATAAGGGCTTTGCATTAGGTGCTATCTGGGAGATATGGTACATAGAAAGACCATTTATTCTGCCTCAGAAGTGTGTGTGTTGGGGCATGGGAGTGGGGGTTTGGAGCTCTTGTGGCCAACTGGTACCTGAGGGAGTTGAAACCTTCCCAGGGATGAGATTTTGAGGCAAATGGGAAAAGAAAGTAACCAAAGGGAGGGTCTAGATCAGTGATGGGTTGTATAATCAGGGACATAGGGAAGGAGAATGTATAATATACACTGTACATGGGTCCATGGTTTATGGGTACAGTGTACTTTTACCTGAAAGAATTGGCATTTTTCTCAGAGTGAGACACAGTGGAAATGGGGAATCTGTGGGGCAACCTCTATAGGGCAGTGACAGAAACTGCCTAGAAAAAGAGAGGATTAATGAACTGAATATGCATTTCTTAAAAGAAAGGCAACAAATAAACAAACTTAAAATAAGCATAAATTTAAAATTAGAGGAGAAATAGATACCTAGGAGAAAAAAGTCCCAATGGAAATGATAAATAAAACTAAAAGCTTGTTCTTTGAAAAGACTAATATAATTGATAAACTTTTAGCTAGCCTGATCAAAAAAGAGGGCAGAAGGTCAAATCAATAAAATGTCAAATAAGCAAGGTAAAATCACAAATAAATACAGAAGAAATTGAAAAAAAGGATCATTAGAACAAATGCATAGGTATATGTGAATAAAAATGAGAACATAAATAAAAGAATACTCTCAAAAATTTTAAATACCCAAATGATCAGAAGGCTAGATAGAGATCTTAAACAATTCAATCTTATAAAAAGAAACTGAACTACCCATAAAGGAATTACCAAAGTCGGGGTTGAGGGTGAGAGGGTGAATGGAGAAGAGGGGACTCTTGGTCCTGATAGATTCACAGGAGAATTCTGTCAAACTTTTAAAGAACACTTAGTCTTCATATCTCACAAATTATGCTCAGGAATGGAGAAACAAAGTTCCAAGACCTTGAACATTAACAGATAAATCAGCAGAAAAAAATAGTAACAACAGAGGGAAATATGGTCTACAGATCTTAAACCAGTTCAGGATTCTATGAATAAATAGTGCAAAACAAAGGAAAGTGACTTAACATTGGATTAGACAGAGGACCCTATGGTATTTGTGAACTTGGAGACACAACATGCTCTTCTTGGGTGATTCAAAAGTAAAATGTAAGTTATGAGAGCAGAATTTCTGACTTACACAGAAAAAATAATGCGCAGAATGGAAAATTTTGAATCTGAGATGAAACAAAAGAGGACAACTGGGAATACAAATACACAGAAGTGAGAGAATATCTAGAAGAAAAGAAAGAAAAAAGAAAATATGCTCACTATGCAAGCAACACATAGTAATCTCGAAAACAGTATGCATAGGGACAGCCTGAGGATTATAGGTCTCTCAGAAGAACACAACAGGAAAAAAAAATGCCATAATACAAAAAATAATAAAACTGCTCAGAACTTCTAAATATAGAAAATGAAATTCTAATGGAAAGCATTCACAGATTTTGCCTCAAGAAAAAAATCCAAGGCTGCAAGCTCTAAGACATGTAGTGGTTAAATTTAACAATTCAATTCTGAAAGCAATCGAGAGAAAGACCTTCAAATACAAAAGAAAGGAAATTTGAATAACTCAAGATTATTCTTCACTCACCAGAAAACATAGAAAGGGATGGAATAGTGTGTTCTGAAGAGCAATGGAGCCCATAATACAATCCAGAGTTACTGAGTTTGCAAATCTGAGCTTAACCTTACATGAAAAAAAGATAGATATTCAATAATAAAGAGGCATTTGAAACATTTTTAGAAGGAAAACTAGAATTGAAGAGATTGTTTGTTTCTTAAACATTCCAAACAACAAAATTATAAGAATTAATAAATGCAGCAGGCAAGTACAGCAACATAGTGATAGCAGAGAGACCAGTAAGAGATTTTTTTTTCTAACTTTACACAGAGAGTAAATAAAGGCAGAAATCTGGTGGAAACAACTGTGAAGAGGTATACAAAGGGCATTATGAACAGCACCTTGTGGCACCCTACCTACAGGTGAATCAATGTTTTCTTGTTATCATTATTTTTTTTTTTGCAAGGGATTACATGGCAACATGAGAGGCTATATGAAGGACAAGGAGGGATTCAAGGGATTGGAGAAGAGTGTGTAATGTATCAGGGCCTAACCTCTAGAGCCTCAGAAAGAGAAGAACTTACAAGGGAATGGGTTAGGAGGTAGGTAGGATTGAATAGGAGGAGAAAGGAAGGAGGCTTTACTTTAGTGGTGGGAAGGGGTTCCACTGATGTGTGCTCCTATGGGTGAAGAGAGATGGTCTATGAAGGAAAATAGGGACCTTACATTGGATTTGATTTTGAGGATTTGGTTTTTAAAAAGTCTACTCATCCTACATCAGAATAAGGGGAATTGGAATCTCTGGGGGCAACTGGCACCTAGAAGGTGGGAGAACATGGACCTAGGGAGGAGATTTTGAGGCAAATGTGAGAAATAAAAGTTAACTAGGGGAAGTTATAAATCAGCTCTTTTTGTGGTGGCAAAGAGTTGGAAATTGAGGCGATGACCATCAATTGGAGAATGGCTAAACAGACTGTGGTATATGAATGCAATGGAATACAATTGTTCTATAAGAAATGATGAGCAGGTGGATTTCAGAAAAATCTGGGAAGACTTACATGAATTGATGCTGAGTGAAGTGAGCAGAACCCGGAGAACATTGTGCAATAACAGCAACATTGTGCAATGATCAACTTTGATAAACTCAGCTTTTCTCAGGAATACAATGATCTTGGACAATTCCAAAAGACTCATGATGGAAGATGCTACCCACATCCAGAGAAAGAACTATGGAGTTTGAATACCAGTGGAAGCATACTGTTTTTTACTTTTTTTTCTTTCTTATGGTTTTCTCTTTTAATTCTGATTTTTTTCACAAAATGAATAATATGGAAATATGTTTACCATGATTGCAACATGTATAACCTATATCAGATTGCTTGCTGTCTTTGAAGAGGGAGAGGGAAGAAAAATTTGGAACCCAAAATTTTACAAAAGGAATGTTAAAAAATATCTTTACATGTAATTGAAAAAAAAATACTATTAAAAGAAAAAAAGAGTGGATCAGGGTGAAGGGAAAAAAGTCAGTAGGAACAGTGTTATTTAAAAAAAAAAGATTAAAGTAACTGAAGGAACATAATAATGTTTTTACAAAATAAGAAGAGAGAAATAAATTTAAAAATTAGAGAAATGGAGGAAAATATGAATTTAACTCATAACTTTAAATGTGAATGGATTAAGCAATCCAAAGAAAATGGAAAAGAATGATATTGCATAAGAAAACAAAGCCCTTAAATATATTTCTTACAATAAACATTAAAAAAGCAAAGACAGATGCCAAGTGAAATGTACTAGGTACTAAGTACAAAGTACAAAGATGATCAGCTATGAATGACTTAGCTATTCTCACAATATGACAATCCAATACAACTCTGAAGGACTTGTGATGAAAAAGGCTATCCATCCCCAGAGAAATAAATGATGGTATCTGGATACAGATTGAAGGATATTTTTAAAAAAAACTTTATTTTTCTTGAGTTTTTTTTTTTGTGTATGTGTCTATGTTTTCTTTCACAACATGACTGTTATGGACATGTTTCGTGTGACTACAAGTGTAAAACCTGTATCAAATTGCTTGCTTTCCCAATGGGGGGGGAATGTGGGGAGGAGGGAGGAAAGGAGAGAATTTAGAGCTCAAAGTTCTAAAAACAAAAATTAAAAATTGTTTTTACGTGTAACTGAGGAAAAATTAAACACAAAATAAATACAAAAAATATTTATTTTAAAAAAGTATGAAAACCAAAGACAACTGAGGGGATAAAAAATATTACTATGCATAAAATGAATCAAAAATAGCAGGTGATACAATCATTAAATCTGATGGAGCAAAAAAATAAAAAACAAAAAGGGATAAACAAGTTAGCCATATTATAATGCTAACTGTTTGACTGATTTTGAGAAGTACACAAGGCAGGAGCTCAAGATAAAGAGTATCAGGAACTTTGATCCCTTTGGGTTATCTTTAGAACCATAAAGAGAGCAGTAGTCAGGCACCTTCTGGGTATTTCATGGGAAAATTAAGCCTTTGGATATATGTACCTTGGAGTATGCCTTCATTAAAGTGATGGAAGTCAAGGGCACAGCTTGAACCCCAAATTTATTTCCCGTATACTAGCAATATTTGGGTAGGAAGATAAATATAATTCTAGCCTGACAGTCCTTCTCCAAAGACAATAGAGCAGCCAGCCCTGTGACTCTAGTCTTCTGCTCCTGCCCTGGCAGGCATTAAAGTCTCTTTTGGAAAAGGATGGATAGAGAAGAGTAGAGATATCAAATTATGACTCTCTGTGAGTCACATCTAGACAAACCCATCTATGTAGGCACACATATGGGCAACACACACACACACACACACACACACACACACACACACACTATAAATTTGGGACAAAAAAGATTCTGCAATAGTCCTCCATCTTGCCAATATGTCCTGACAAGTTCATTGAGAAGTCTGCAGGTGTGTCAGAAACTATAAAAGGTTGAGAAATGCTCTTCACAATTATGTTAATCAGCCCTGGCACCACTGTGGGCACTAAATAAATATGAAACTACAATAACAGTCTCTGACTAGTAAAGGAAAATCCTTGTACCACACTCCAAGAATACATATATCTACTCAGTATTTTTTTAAAAAACTCTTATCTGTCATTTCATTTAGGAGTTCTCATGAGGAGGCAACTTTCTTTAGCAGTGTAGTTTGGCACATTAGAGAGCTGACTAGGGGATATTGAGAAGTTGAACAACATTTTCCCGAGTGGGGCTCACATCTAGTACATGTCAGAGGCTGCCTTGAGCCTGGGTCTTCCTGACCCCAAGGTCAACTCTCCATCCACTATTGGTGAGTTTCTAGGTTTTTTTCTCCTTAAACATGAACTCCTTTCTAGGTGCTTTTTCTCCTTAAACATGAACTCTCCTTGGAAAAGGACCCATGGCTGTTTCATACGCTCTGACCATGAAGATGCTTGGTGCGGTGGCACACTTGTCTGTCACACTTGCACAGCTCAGAAAAAATCATGACACCTCTTGTGAACAATGAATTGGGTTGCTACCTGTTGTCGTGATGCCACCTTGTAGCTTAGACTTGAGAAACCAGTGCTAATTCACTTTGAGCTATTGCGAAAAAGGTCATTTCCAAACTAGGACTGGCATATTTCACCATCCTAAAAATATCCCATCAGGGACTGCTTGAAGTATTAATCATTCTTTAAGACCTAACTCAAATATTGCCTTCTGCATGGTACCTGCCCCGCCTTGCCCTTGTCTCATGATTTTTTTTCCTATCCTGGGAACTCATGTAGCACTTTGTACTTCTTTTCCATATTCATCATGTTTTATTTTGCATTATAGTTATTTATGTATGTGTTATGCCTGATCTTCCCACCCTTACACACGTGTACATTCTCACGCACAAACTATAGGAGGATGGAAATCATCTTATCCTTGTGTAACTATGAAATGGCATAGATCCTTACTCCCTGGGGTCACATGCTGCTAGGATGGAAGTGCTGAATAAGTGTGATACTTTCTATTGTTGCTAGAGAGTCTGAAATTCTGTTCTTAGCTCTGCCTCTTACTATGGAATTCCCAGTGTGCAGAATTCTTTTAACCATGCAAACTGGCAACTCTCTTGTAACTCAGTGTTAGAGAGTTGCTGGGGCGCTGGAAGGTTGAGTTGCCTTGGGTAACACAGTAAGTTTGTGTAAGCCAGGCCCTCAAACCAACGGTGATTCCAGAGCTGGCCATTAGCAGACTGCTCCTGTTGCTTCTCCCACTCTTCATATTGTTTGTTGTTCAGTCATGTCTGACTCTTCAGGACCCTTTTTGTGGTTTCCTTGGCAAAGATACAGGAGTGGTTTGCCATTTCTTTTCTTCAATGCACTTTGCAGAAGAAAGGGAGGCAAACAGGTAAAGTGACTTGCCTAGGGTCACACAGCTAGTAAGCATCTGAGGTCACATTTGAACTCAAGTCTTTCTTATTCCAAGCTGCAGGCACTCTATCCACTACTCACCTAGCCGTATCCTCTCTCTTCATAGCAGGTCTCTAAAAAATGTTGAATTGAACTGAAATGCTTTAGTGGTATCTATCCTTCAGCCTGGAAGGGAAAACCTGAGAAAGTGATCGCTTCTCAAGCTGTTGAAAAGAAACGTGTTCTTTTTACCCAGGGACTTGTGTCAATCATTAACAGTCATTCATTAAGTGCCTTTTTGTTCAGTCATTTCAATGGCGTCTGATTCTTCCTGACCCCATCTGGGGTTTTCTCGGTAAAGATACTGGAGTGGTTTGCTGTGTCCTCCTCTACCTCATTTTACAGCTGAGGAACTGAGGCACGTGGGGTGAAGTGAATTGTTTAGAGTCACGTAGCTAGTGAGTGTTTCGGGCCAGATCTGAACTCAGGAAGAGGTGTTTTCTTGACTCCAGTGATGAGGTGCAGGCTCTGGGAGCCCCCTTCAGCTCTCCTTGAATCTTCCCAAGGGAAGGCATTTGCCTAAGGTTATGGGCCTTAAGTTGTGTGTCTGCCCAAGTCTTTAGCCCTCCTTAGTTCCAATAGTTTCCCACCCTTAATGTTCTGGTTCTCACCCTAGAACTGGCCTGGCCCACCATTGTCTATGGTCTCCAGGTAGCCTCCAGCAACTTCCCACCCTTAAACACTCATTACTGGAGTCTGACCTCATCGGACTCCTCCTGAAGACCCTCCCCAAACTCGTCCTCTAGACCACCCCTAGATTCCTCCCACAACCTTTCTGTATGTAGAATCCCATCTCCCCTCCTTGTGGTGTGAAAGTGCCATAGAATGATCTAGCATAGACTGGCTCCTTTAGAGTCTACCCCATCTGGTGAACTATTAATAAACTTTGTTTTTCTTTGGCTGAGAAGACTTGAGTCGAATTCTTTTGGCAGGACCTGGCATGTTGGTATTTTGGGGTCTCAGGCAACCCTAACCCTCTTTGTGGGTACCCTCTTAACCAGGGCTGGCACTCCATCCACTGTACTACCTAGCTGCCTTTTTATTAAGTGCCTACCATATGCCTAACTTTCTGTGAATGTATTATTTCTGTTCATTATTTCCATTGCTATTAATAAGCTAGCCTTAGTTCGCCACTAATGAGTTGTGTGACCAGGGACAAACCATTTTATCTCTAGACTTCGATTTCCACATCTTTAAAAAACTAAGCTATACTGGATCATCTCTTAGGATTCTAAAACTCTGAGTCTGATTTGGATAAAATAATAATGAATGACAAATGGTTTGTCTGATGCTACCTACAAAATTTCATTTATTGATTATTCCAGAGAGAGGAGAGAAAACTCCAAATTTGTGCGATCTCTTGATAAATGAAGTTATTGCTCAGGTATTTCAGGAAACATTTCAACAATGAAGGGAGAGGCTTTCACATGGGTGTGTGAAGCTGTTCCATGCAAATGAGCAATCAGATCTTCCTTTACCCCAGCATACTAGTCTGAGACTGGTCTGTCTAGTTTCTTGGATGCATTCTACCTACCAAAGGCATTTGTTAATATGAATATTGAAGCATAGGGCTCAAATTGATAGGAAAAGGGAAGATGATATTCTTCAGCCAATTGTCTAAATATCTGCCTAGAAGATATATCTTTATTTATTTATTTGTTTCTATATATCTATATCTATATCTATATCTATATCTATCTATCTATCTATCTATCTATATCTTCAGATGCCACCTCCAATTCCCAACACATTCCCCTGTCAGCATAACAATATTGTCCCACAGATCAAACAAAAAAATCTTACTTTTTAAGTTTTTCATTGAGCAGAAAATAGTAGATAAAGAAGTAGCCTGCTATACCTATGAACCTTCTACTCCACTGTATCATCTTGGAATTTCTTCAACCTGTCTTAGGGAGGTTATCTGGTCTGGCACCCAACAGGCTGTTTGTCTTTTTAAGTTTTTTGGGTCACTTTTGTTTTTACGTTAGTCATTAGTAGAGTGCTTTGTAAATCTTAAAGAATTATATAAATGCTAGCTATTATTATTAAAGCTTGGGTAGAAGTCATAAAGAGGCAGATTTGGGTTTAATGAAAAGGCAAACTTCCTAATTAAAGATGTCAAAATATGGTGTGCCTCAGAAGTTAATTGGTTTCCTGTCACCGGATGTCTTCAAGCAAAGTCTAAATGAGCATTTATTGGGATTTTTGTTTGGATATGTGTTAAACTAAACCAGAGCCTCTGAGGTCTTTTCTAATGCAGAGATTTTGCAGTGATCTTGTTTGGAGAAGGGGGAGGTTTGCGGGGGTGGATTAAGGCATTTGTTCTATTTGTAGAGTTTTAAAATTGGTATCTTTTGGTTCATGAACCACAGACGTAGTAGAAACACAGAATCCTCAAAGAAACCTTCTTTGTAACAAAGAAAAAGAGTTAAGCAAATCTACTGATACAGAGATCACATCCAATTGTGTGCATTGCACTGTAGCTGTAGGCTGCCCAGCTCTCTGTAGAGACAATGGGACAAAGTGAACAGAGTTCTGGACCTGGGTTCAAATGTGTCTCAGATTTTTAACTAGCTTGTGAACCAGAGCATGCCTCTAACCTCTTCCCTTTCTGTCTATTGCAGACTTTTATTCTCTAATTCATGGCTCATAAATTTATCTAGTCCTTCTTTAGTTTCTCTATTTCTGATGGAATTAAGGCTTCTATAGAACCTCTCAGGTTCCTTCTTCCAGTTTCTATTTTATAGCTGTATAGATCTTGCACCCCAAACCCCATTTTCCTTTTTTTTAAATCAGTTTTTATTGATATTTTCTGTTTTTTTCACCATAGTCATCCCAAATATCCCTCCTCCTTCCCCTTTCAGAGCTATCCCATATGACAAATAATATTTTTAGTGAGAAAAAAAAAATCTGTACAGCCGATAGGTAGGTTGAAAAAGTCTAAGAATATGTACAATGTGTAATACTTGTAGACTTCTATAAACGGGTAGGTTGGGATGTCTTCTCATGTCTTCATTTAAATCCTATTTAATCTTTGTAATTTTGTCACATTTACTTTTGATTTTTTGAGGGCCATGTATTTGTTCTTTCCATTTATATTGTTTTAATTGAAGAGGTTTACCCAAAGAGGGTCAGGGGTGCCCGAGACCCCGAAATACCAACATGCTGAGTCCTGCTGAAAGAATTCGACTCAAGTCTTCTCAGCCAAAGAACAGTGAAGTTTATTATAAGTTTGTCTGTACTGGACATAGAGCAAGTCTGCGCTAGGGCCTTCTGTGGCTCTCTCAAACCCCGTGGAAGGGAGATGGGATTCTTATAACAGAGGAATCTAGGGGTGGTCTAGAGGAGGAGTTTGGGGAGGGTCTTCAGGAAGAGTTAAAGAGCTCAATGCAAGAGTGGATTGATATTTTGATAGGCTCAAGGGTGGGAAGCAGATGGACAATGGAGGGCCAGGCTAGTAACAGAAGTTTGGGCCCATCTAAAATGAAATACTTATGGCCTCTGCAAATGCCTCATCAAGTGGGAAGATTCCATCAGACTTCAAGGGGTTTCCCAGAGCCTGTACCTCAAAGATTCAAGGAGAGCTCAAGGGGGGTCCCAGAGCCTGCATCTCAGAGATAATTACCGTGTATGTTGTTGTCTTTGTTCTGCTTACTTCACTTTGCTTCAGTTTATATAGATCTTTCCTGATTTTCTGTATTATCACACACATCATTTCTTATAGCACAGTAATATTCCATGATATCATGCACCACAATTTGTTTAGTCATTTCCTGATTGATAGGTATCTACTTTGTTTTCAATTCATAGCTGTCACAAAAAGCACTGCTATAAATATTTAGGAGCATTGCTTATTATTATTATTGTTCTGGTTGACTTTCTTAAAGTTTACTCTAGGTTAGTAATGGAACCTTTGACTTAAAAGGGGATGGACATTTTAATCACATTATTAGTATAATTCCAAATTGCTTCCCAAAATGATGATATTATTTCACAGCTCCAAGATGTGTTTCAAGCACACCTATTAATGTACTTGATCTTTCATATCTTCTTCAGTATTGACTACAACTTACCTTTGGTAAACTGCCAATTTTCTGGGTATCAAAACAACAACCACCTCAGGGCTGTTTTGATTTGAATTTTTCTTAGAAATTTAGAGCATTTTTTTCATATGGTTATTAACAGTTTGAAAAATTTTTTAAACTGTTCATATATTTTAACCACTTATGTATTGGCTGTTGATTTTGGTCTTTTTGTATATGTTCATATCTATATATCTATATTTGTTTGGTTTGTTCCATTGATTTTCTTCTGGTTTTTTTTTTTAAACCAATATCAAATGGTTTTGATGACCCTGCTTTATAATCTGTTTTGAGTTCTGGAAGAACTATTACCCTTCCATTTATACCTTTTAAAGTATCCCCCTTGATATTCTACATGATTTGTTTCTCCAAATAAATTTTATTTTTTAAATCAAGTTCTGCAAAGTTTGCCTTGGAAAATTTGATTAGTATAGCATTAAAACTAAAAATTAACTTTGGTAGTTATATTGGCACGATCCAACCTTGAGCACTGAATTTTCCTCCCACTATTTTTAAGTTGTTCTCTATTTCTTTAAGGAGTACTTTGCAGTTGAATTGATAGAGGTATCTTGTGTGTTATGACAGATTGATCTACTGATATTTTAATGCATTTGTAGTCATATTGAATGGTATTTCCTTCTTTATTATGCCTCTTGGATTTTATTATTATAGAGGAATGCTAAGGGTTTTCATGGGTTTATTTCATAGCTTGAAACTGCTAAAGTTATTGTCTCAGTGAGTATCTTTGTTGATTACCTAAGATTTTCTAAGTATACCATTATATAATCAGCAAATAGTGATAGTTTTATCTCTTCTTTTATCTATTTTTTTCATGCCTTTACTGTACTTTCTTTCTCTGGTCCTATTGGTATTATTAGCATTTCTAGTACTATATAAAATAATAGTGGCTAGAGCTAGACATCCTTGCTTTTCTCTTATATTTATTGGAAAAACTTCCAGTAAACAGCCACTGCATATGATGGTTGCTTTTAGTTTTATACAGATATTTTTACAATATTATAAAGGTACCTCTATGCCTATAATTTGTAAGATTTTTTTTAGCATAAATAAGTGTTGTATTCTCTGTGTCTGTGACTTCATTTGTGAATATTCCTCTCCCATAATCCCTCATCTCTCTGCTGAGAAGAAGCTTTGCTATTCTCTAAGACCAAGAATGATCATTTAAATTATTCATTTTAATTTTCCTTTCACTTACATTATCTCAATTGACTTTACTTTTGAAGTGGCCAGGAACTAGTTAAGTAGAAACTTCATGGACTTAAGACAGGAGTCAAGAAATTGGCCTAGAGTAATTGGTCATCATGTCCTGTGCACCTCCCTGCTTACCCTACAACCTCGTACCTACAGATGTAATTACAAACTTCCCCCTTGCCTATTCTCCATTCTTCTTCTTGTTCCATCGTCATGCTCTGTAATCACAAACCCCCTGGCTCAGCAACTTACCTGTACCTCTGAACAATGGAATTATACTGTATAAAAGATTCTGCATCCCTGAGCTAGTGGCTGATTCCTTCAGATTGGCACGAGAAGGACAGCCGCCAGCTGGCTAATAAAATCCCCGAAAACTTTTTATTCGGACTCTGTAGTCACTCTGTTAAGACTTGCCATTTCACTTTGTCTCAATTTATATAAGTATTCCCATGTTTCTTTAAATTCTTCATTTTTTACATTTCTTACTGCACAATATTTCATTACACTCAATATATACCATAGTTTCTTCAAAATTCTCCAATCAATGGATACCCAATTTGTTTCCATTTCTTTCTATCACAGAAAGTGCTACTGTGAATATTTTAACACCTATGGCTTTGAGTTTTGTTTTGTTTGTTTTTTAGTACCGAAGTTTGCTTTAAAAAGTATTTTTACTCTGAATTTAAACACCAAACAAAAGAACATTCCTACGTACTTAACAAAATACAAAAAGAGGATTACATATAATACTGTGAACCTCCATTTCATAAGACTTCCTTTAAAAAAAGTATATAATAACCCCACAAATTACTTTCAAAGTTGTCTTTGTGCCTCATCAAATAGAAAGCTCTTCTAGTTTCCATATAGGACTGAAGTTTCTAACCCAAGTTTGGCCTGTGTTTCACTGACAGATTATGTAATATCTACTGAATGCCTCTGATTCCATATAAATCCTAATCCAATTAGGCAATCCTGATTCTTCTCCCAATATATCCCTAGTTAAAAGTTGTAACACTTCAACAATTTAAATGTATCTTTAGGTGTTGCTTTTATTTGAAGATGTGGACTGAAAGTTGTGAAAGTTTGGAGGGGTAGGGGTAAAGGCAGGTTCTCTATTTTGTGGATCTAACTAGACTTGGAGACTGGGTTTTGATTCATGCCTGAGACATTTACAAATGGAATGACCCCTGCAAGTGATTTAATTCTCTGAATCTGATGTATAAAGTGTTTACATTTTGTAAACCTTTAAAATAGACAAATGGATTTATGACCACATTGTTTAAGGAGTTTTCTTCAATGATAACAATTGAAATTTCTCTATGCCTGTCCATCCAGTGCTACTTTTATCCATATCCTCCCAAGGATTCATCACAAGAGATCAATTCAACATTTTGGAGGGTCTCCTTGCTTTTTACTGACATGAATAGGATACCAATGGAACCCTCTTGATACCTACCTGCCATTCTTCAATCTACCCAGATGATTAGTCCATTTTCCCTTTCTGTCATATAAACTCTTGATTTTCAGAATTCTTCATTGGTTATATTTCAGCATGCTCACATACACCATGTACTTTTCCATTTCCCTTTGGTGTATACTTAATTTTGAGCATCTTATTCAGAGGCAGTGATATTTCATATCATACTGCTATACAACCACAGTGGTAAAATGTTTGTATCAAAATGGTGGGCCTTTGCTATTATGAAAAGTTTGAGGTCAACAAAAGTGCTTTGCTATTTCCTGGAATCAACCCATGCAAGACTTTTGGACAGAGGTAGATGGCCCACCTTCCAGTTGAGACAGACAGAGAGAGAGAGAGAGGAAGAGAGAGAAAGAGGAGAGAATGCTTAAAAATAAAATCAGACAAAATTATGATCAAATCCAATGATAAAATATAGTAAGTGACTTCTCAGAGCTAAACAAAAAGTCAGCCAGAAGTACATAAGCAGTAGGAAAGAGCTAGAGAAGTCAGTTCCCTCATGGGCAATCTAAATAATAACCCCCAAAAGCTACCAGAGATGGACCAAGTAAAGGTATAGCCTACAATATTGTTTATGATGAAGCAATGATAGTGGGAGCTTCCTAAGAAAGGCCCTAAAAGATAAAAAATCCACAGTGGGGACCTTGGAAGTAAAATGGGAGTGGGATGGGGAGTCTGAGCCTGGCAGTTCTTAAACTTATGACACTGCAGACTCAGGGCCTCCAAAAGACCCTCGTGCTGTACTCTATCCTGAGATGCTAGTGAGGGTCTGAAAATCCACCATTCTGAACCTGAAAGATCAAGGAGATGGGAGGGATTAATCTTGGGAGGTGGAGGTCAGCACAGGAAACCAGGAGACCCAGACTAAGACCAAACAAGGACATCCACCCTATCAGTGCATAGCAGGGGGCAGAGCCTAACCCTGACACAAAGCCCCAGTTCAGGAACTAAGACTGGAGAGATGATTAAACACAAGAAAATATAGATCAGTTATAACAGACCCAGAGATATTCTCAAAATTGAGCCCAGAAAGAATAATTTGGTAACAACTACATGTAAAGATTCAAAGAAAAATGGATGTTCCACAAGGACTATATAAATAAAGGAAGCAAGATATAAAAAGATAAAACAAAAGCTATGATAAGGAGAATTGAAAGGAGAATAAATAGCTTAGAATAGAAAGTAGTAAACCTTAACAAAGTCATAGATTCCCTAAAGATTAGAGTAGAAAAAACAGAGATCCAGAAGACAGAAATACCTAAACAAAGTAAAAAGTTTAAGAAATAAAAGAAAATATAAGGTATCTGCTATCAGCAGGGGGGAAGCAGAAGCTGACCTAGAAAACATGTGTGTGTCAAGGTATAATTTAAGAATCATTAGACTTTCAGAAAACCATGATTTTTAAAAATGCCTGGACACCCTATTTCAAGAAATCATAAATCAAAACTTCTTAGAGTTATTGGAACTTGAAGCTCAAATAAAAAAAGAATCTATCAACCACTCCCTGAAAGAAACTCCAAAAGGGAAAGTCCTAGGAATGTCATAACCAAAATGCAGAGCTTTCAAATAAAAAAAAAAAAATCAGAAAGCAGCCAGAAAGAAAGATGTCAAAGCATTAAGGAACCACAGTCAGGATGACACAGGATCTGGCAGTTTCTACTATAAATGAGGAGATATGTTGGAATACAGAATACAATATTCCAAAAGACAAAAAAAAAAGACTTATAAGAAGAGTTTACCCTGCAAAACCAATTATAATCCCATGAGGGTGAGGGTGGGTGGGAGGGGAATGGTAAAATGAGAACAGGCTTTCAAGTATTTTAAATGAAAAAAAAAATCAACATCAAATAGGAAATTTGAAAGGCAAATACAAGTCAAGAGAAATCTAGAAAGATAAATTAATTTTAGCAATCAAAAGAAGCAACCAAAAATATGATGATGAAATCTAACATTTTAATAGAGGGAAGAGAAACAAGTATTTCTTCAAATGTAATGTCTTAAAAGTGTATTGAGTAGGGGTGGCTAGGTGGTGCAGTGAATAGAGCACTAGCCCTGGAGTGAGGAGTGAGTTCAAATCTGACCTCAGATACTTCACATTTATTAGCCATGTGACCTTGGGCAAGTCACTTAAGGTAGGAGGGAGGGAGAGAGAGAGAGAAAGATAAAGAGAGAGAGAGAGAGAGAGAGAGGGAGGGAAAGAGAGAGAGAGAAACAGAGAGACAGAGAGAGAGAAACAGAGAGAGAGAGAGAGAGAGAGAGGGAAGAAGAGAGAGAGAGAGAGAGAGGGAAGGAGGGAGAGGAAGAAAAAGAGAGAAAGTTAAAGGAATATATCATAGAAAGGAGGAGAAAGGGGGTAAATATTCTAGTTCTCACAATTAGGGTATGTAAAAAGTGAATTAGTCAACAAGCTTTCCTTAAGCACTTACTATGTGCTAGGTACTTGTGCTAGGTTCTGGGAATGCAAACACATGCAAAAGGAAAGATGCCCCTGTTCTCAAACAGCTTCCATTCAAAAGAGAACATATAAAATGTTTATATAAAATTCGAAAGACAACACATAAAAAGGAGTTGTAAGGGGGAGGGGGGGAAGAGTATAGAGAAAAGTCCTGTGAAGTAGAGAGAGAATGGAGACATGGATGACCTTGGTCTCCTCAGGTTGGAGCAAGGAACCAACCAATCAGAGAAAGAGGTCACAAGGGTGAAGGGTACTTCCTTTTAAAAAAATATGCTTTTAATTTTTTCATTTTTGTTAATATATTTTTAATTTTTTAAAATATTTCTAAATTACAGGTACCAATATTTTAACATTAATTTTTTTTAAATTTTGAGTTCTAAATCTCTCTCTTCCACCTCTCCTCCCTCCTTGAGAACGTAAGCAATTTGATGATGATTATACATGTGAAATCATGCAAAACATATTGTGGAGGGTACTTCCAAGGTACTTCCAATGTGAGAAGTAGTTTGGGGTGGAGTAAGCTTCCAGGGTAAAGAGATTTCTATGACGTAGAGAAAGTCCTGTAGAGATGAGTCAGCAGTGCAGCCTGGAGAAGAATGAAAACATAAAAATGTAAGAATACACAAACAAGGAGGAAAAGGAAAAGTGAGTATCAGATGAACCTCATTTGTCTGAAATGAACAAAGGAAGGTTAAGCAGACACAGATAGAGCTTGGGAAACACAGGAATGGATGATACTAGGGAAGGAGCAATCATAAGCAAAACAAACTTCTTGATCCAGATGTTTAGATGTTGGGCTTAGCAGGAAAATAAAAAATGAAAAGAACTAGAAACAAAAGGGTACCCATTATTTAGAGAAAGGCTAAACAATGAAATTTTATTACATAATGATGAATGATGAAAGACAATTTCAGAGACTTGGAAATAGAAACTGATGCAGAATAAAGTGAGAACGGGAGAACAATTTATACAAGAGCAATGACATTGTAAGGAAAAACAATTTTGAAAGACTTAAGAACTCTGATCAAAGCATTGCTAAGTATATCTCTAGAGAGCCTATGGTGAAGCATCCTACCAGTGGCCCATGAGGAAGGAGAAATACATATTTCAAGATGGCCACTGTGTGGATTTGTTTTCTTTGCTTAATTCCCTCCCCCCCACTTTGTAAAATGGGGTAGACCAGGCAGCAAAAGGGATATTGATGAAAAAGAGAACAAGAGAACTCAAGAGAAGAGGATAATGCAGAGTTAAACTGGTTTACACAAGAAGTCAAGGTATGGAAGAAAGGTGAATATAGCTAGTACAGGGTGATAGCCTAGGAAAGAACTGAGAGGTGGAGGGATTAAAGGTGAAAGTGAGGATGAAGAATAGGATTTGGGGATGCTAGGCAGAAAGGTAGAGGTGGAATGACAACAAACTGCAATTAGATAAGGAAATTTCAGAGTTCATGAACATGGAATTGAAACTCTTATTGGGGAAGAAGGAAAGATCAAGATGGTCATATGCATAGCTGAGATGGGGAGGAATAGGACATGAGTAGGGGAATGAGTAAAACAGGAATTGGGAAGTTAGAGTGCTTGAGGGAGTTTCAGTATGTTGAAATTCTCTAAAATATGAGAGCAGGATTTGGGGAAGAAAGATTGTGAACTACATGCTAAACTCATGAAGAAAAACGAGTACTGTGCTGGTGGTCAGCAGATAGTAGCTACCAGAATTTTGATTGGGTGGTAGATATAGATTTAGTGATGCTCAAAGGAGAGGTTACTGAGTGATGGTAATGGGAGATGAGCTTGAAAGTAGTTATTGGGAACAAGAATAAGCAAAAATACAACTAATAGCCAAGGAACTAGATTAAAAAGAGGGAGCCAGATATCAATGAGTACAAGAAAATGGAAGAAGGGGGAAGGGAAAAGATTTAAGATGAAGTCAAATTTGTTGCCTATAGAGCATACATTCCAGAAAGCCCAGTGGAAGAGGTTTTAGCTTTAGAGAGGGACACTGGAGTATTGGATGGAGAGGAATGTAATAAAGGAGCATGAAATTAGTATGAAACAAAGAATGGAATTTAAATAATGACAACCAAGTATTTATGTAGCCTTTTAAGGGGATATATAATTATTATCTGCTTATATATTTGTTAATATTAAGGGAAGTAGTACTCTCCCCATTTAATCAGTTTCTGGGAGGGGGTGATATTTACAATATATTGTAAAGGAGAGAGTTAAATCTGAAATGGGGAAAGGTGGAATTAATGAGTTCTCCTATGACTTCCATTATCTAGATTCACTAGTTCCCTGCCATCCATATCACTGGAAATTCCCCATTTCCTCTTAGATTCCACTATAGGAAAAAAAAATCATAGATTGGATATTAGTAAAATAGAGTCATTTACTTAAAATAACAAGCATTGTGATATCAAGAATATACACCAGCAGAAACATTTCCAACACCCCTCCTAATTCCAATCCAACACCTCCACCTCTAACGTTTACCAAGAACTATAGTTTAGCCCAATTTCTTTCCCTAAATATCTCCTTACCCCCCCACCTTGCAGTAAGAGGAAACTAAGCAGTCAATGTCTCCTCAAAAACCTATTAATCTCTCAATATAGGGGAAAGAAGATTACTCATTGTACTTCCTAGTTCTGAAATACTCATTGTATTATCTGGTCTAACCTTGAGGAACCCCTATTGGGGCCAAGGGCTTAGGCCCTTTTCCCACCCTCTTCTAGACTCACTGATGTTGCTGGATCAGGTTTAGTCCTAGAGGAATCTGCCTCTGAGAGGGGGATTCCTTTTCTCAAATTCTTTGACTCCTTAATTGTCTGAACCCAATGTGCCCCAAGAAGATTCTATTTATTGAATCCTGCTTAGAGTTTCCCTAAGAAGTAGGTGGAGAAATAAGGGAGACATTGTACAACATGAATCAAGTATGGAACAGGTAATTTACTACACACTTAACTAAAAATAAATGATTCATAGTTCCACGTTAACAGAACAAGATTCAATAAGTTACTTAATAGCTACTGTGAAAATCTGCAGATATAGTGGCCTTATCAAGGCATAAAATAGTTTTCAGGACTGCTAATTAGGCATTTTGCATTTCATCTTTATTAGATCTAGCAGTAAAAAAGTCAGGCATGGGCCAGTTATCCTGTTGGTGGCTATTCTCTCTGATAAAGAAGTTTCTTCTATTGTTAGCCATGATTGTGCCAAGAGATACTGCAAATGCTGTACTCAGACTTTCAGACTGAACTTCTAAGGATACCCCCATCGCAAGGCTGCTGTTTGGTTACCCACTCGGGAAAAGAAACTCAAAAGATAAAAAGTCAGGCAGGGGCTCACACACAATCCTATTTAATTGAATACCCCTGAATTACCTGCCTCCTGAGCATAGTTGCCATGATGCCAAGGTGGAGAAAGGTCAATCTTTTCTCAATCCTCATTGGCTTCATGAGAGCTGAAGGCTGAGCTGTCTCTTTTTTAACCAATGTAGTATCCTGTTCCACCTTTTGCTGTTAGGGTAAGGGCAAGATGAGTAGCATCCAAGGCCCACTCAAGGCTTACTGTATCATAAGAAAGCACCAAACTTCTAAGTGCTGAGCTACCACCTGGATGAAGGGCCTCCGAATTCCAAAATGTGGTCCTGTGGAACAAGGAAAGGCAGCTCTGCACATGACCTTTGTTAAACTAGGAAAGCAACTACAGGATGCCTGGGGTGGTCCCTTTTGACTCAGGAAACAGAATCTCTGGAACTACTTAGAGTTTAGTCATCATCAGAGACATTCATTTCAGAAATCTTTACCTTCCATCTCTTGAAGTTGGAAGAAGGCACTGAAACACAGCTAAAATTCCACCTTCCACAGAAAGCCTTACTCAAACATTCTGAACTCTAGTGCCTCACCTCTATTAACTGTATCTTAACCGGAATATAACTTGTTTCTACATATTTGTTTTCTCATCCTTTAGACTGGGAGCTCCTTGAGGACAGGGACTGTCTTTTGCTTCTTTTTTATATCCTCAGTGTTTAGCACAGAGCCTGGCAAATAATAGGCACTTAATAAATGTTGATTGATTTTCTCTGCCAGCTCCTCTGTATTTCTTCCCTCCACATCAAGCAAGTTAGGACTATTGACTTTGGGAAGCTCCCTAATTCCTATTTCTTCACAGTACATGAACTGGGAGTTGAGAACTGAGAGAAAATATTTCCTCATGAAAAGTATTCCCTTTCCATGACCTGTGGCTTAGGGAGATGCTTTAATTACATGAGTAGGGCTGGTGTCCCTGGAGAGGTGATGAATACTTCTTTTCATTTTCAATATTATGGGAGGAAGTTGGCCATCATTGAGAAGGGACTATGGGCCTGCTTCCTCTCCCATCACACTTTTCTCAAACCCACTTTGTTCTTAACCCAGGTGCTTTACCTACTATTTGAAATCTTAGTTTGGAGGGGGAAAGACTGGCAGAGAATATTCAATATTTTATTGATTGCCTGGGTCTCTTGGGCCTATATTGAGTATACAGTGGTTCTCTCAAGTTTCCTTACCTGTTGATCTAAGGAAGAAAAGAGTGGTTTTTATAATTTTTATTTAAAAAAAATCAAATTTAATTATTTATTGATTTTTAACATTCATTTTTAAAATTGAGTTCTAAATTCTCTCTTCTACTAGTGCCTACCTGACCCATTGAGAAAGCAAACAACATCAGTTATACATGTGAAGTCATGTAATATGTTTCCATTTCCATATTAGCCATGTTTAAAAAAAAGCAAAGAAAATAAAGTGAAAGAAGTACGCTTCAATCTGCACTCAAGATTTCATCAGTTCTCTCTCTAGAGACAGATAGCATTTTTCATCATGAGTCCTTTGGAATTGTTTTGGATCACTGTATTGATCCAAGTAGCTAAGTCTTTCACAGTTGATCATTTTTACAATATTGTTTTTACTATGTACAATGTTCTCTTGGTTCTATTCACTTCCTTTTTGCATCAGTTCATATTAAGTCTTTCCAGGTTTTTCTGAAACCACTCTGCTTGTCATTTCTTATAGCAAGCAGTACTTCTTCACAATCATATAGCACAACTTGTTCAGTCATTATCCAATTGATGAGCATCCCATCAGTTTCCAATTTTTTGCCACTACAAAAAGAGTTGCTGTAAATATTTTTGTACATGGAGATTTTTTTTCCCTTTTATTTGATCTCTTTGGGTTACAGTTGCTTTTTTAAAAAATCATTTAAAAATATATTCTTTTAATGTATATAGTAAAAAATCACCCTGCACATTTTAGCTCTGATGCCTTAACTAGATAAAAATACATCTCAATCAATCAATTAATAGGAAGACAGACTAAATGCAAAAAATCTTTGAAAGTTACTGGATGAAGTAAAATAATACCAGATTTGAAGTCCATTCCAAAAGGCTAGGAAAGTTTGTCATGCCTTCAGGGCTCATCTGTAAATTATCAAGCAATTTGAGAAGGAGGCGGCTATTCTAGAAATTTGAGCATCTGACTTTCCAACGTAGGAGTACACCCACCCTGGAGGAGCTGCCTGGTTAGGAAGCAAGGTCCTTAGTTTTGATCAGGCCTCTGCTTCCCCCTACCCTCTGAACAATCAGAGGAGGACCTACCAGGTTCAAAGATCCAGAGGATCCCAACAGAGTGGTGAATACTTCCCTACGTCAATTAGGGTCAGTATCTAGATTCAAGAGTGGAGAATCTGTGACTTTGAGGCCACACATATTATTTACAGCAGTTTCAACCTACGGTTTATGTTCAATTTGTAACAATGAAAATACATCTTGCATATCAGATAGATTCATAACAGTAGCAAAATTACAGTTATGAAGTAGCAACAAAAATAATTTTATTGTTGGGGGTCACCACAACATGAGGAACTGTATTAAAGGGTGGCAACATTAGGAAGGTTGAGAACCACTGCTAGGTCTTCAAGTGCGGCCCTTTGACTGAATCCAAACTTCACAGAACAAATCCCCTTGAGAAAAGGATTCATTCTGTAAAACTTGAACTCAGTCAAAAGGCTGCACCCTAGGACCCAGAAGGCCACATGTGGCCTTGAGGCTACAGGTCCCCACCCCTGGTCAGGAACCAAAGATAGATGGATCTGTAGCTCCATAAGCAGCTCAGCAAAGAGATGGCTCCATGTTTAAGAGGAATTTCTTGAGTACCCCACAAATGAGAGAAAAGGACTTCCAATAATGAGCAGCCAGGAGTTACCCCATTCACACCTGTGCTCTCTAAGTTTGAATCCACTTTATATATTTATGGGCTCTATACATTTATGTACTCTATAAATTTATGGGAGAGTACGTCACATCTTGGGCGGGGAGGGAGGACACTTTGTACCAATTATTCTTATTGTATCACCTTAGTAAATATCTCTTTCTAAAAAACTACTTAAGTCTAATTGACCAAATAATTCACAACTATAATCTTGGGGCAGGGGTAGGGGGAGGCACACTGGTTGAAGTTCAAGCTTTAGGGAAATATCCCTGAGTTCTCAGGAGCACCCCCTAGCACCCTGAATGGAGATGTAGCTATCCAAGATTTGGAGTCCCTAGTCACCAGAGTATGAGCTGGGATAAGGATCCTAGTAACTTGTATATGCTACAAATATCTAATTGGTAAAGTTGCATTTAATTGGATTTTTTAGTCCAGGAGTGCTTGTTGTACCATTGAAAGAGTCTTATGAATGCTGGAGTTGGATGACAAAGAGTAAGAAATTTCCCAAATATAGGATGGGGACTAAAAACATATTCTATGTTCTTAGTGTTTCAGAGTGGTATTTTACTTTTCATCCCTTAGCACAAATTCAAAACCCATTCAGTAAGGTTCTATTTCTGCAGCCAACAATTTCACTGAACTGGACCATGTACGCATACATGGAGAGTCTTTTTTGATAGGACCGCTGTATTGGTGGCTGGGGTAAAATGCCTCCTGGTGAACAAAATAATAAACTATCCATATTCCCTTGCTAGATAATGCCAAGACACCCTTGTTTTCTGGAAGTATACAGCTCCAGTCTGACCTACTGCTTTGAAGCTGAAGTGTAATCTGTAAAGGAAACAATTTTGAAAAATATAATAACCCCAATAAATGCAGTGATAGATCATGACTCCAGGAGACTAATTAGGAATCATGCTTCCCACTCCTTGGCAGGGAGGGGATGGGCAAAACAGAAGGAAAGAAGGAAGGCAAAGAAAGAAAGAATGGAAATAAGGGAGGAAAAAAATAAAGGGAGAAAAAGAAAGGAAGGAAGGAAGGAAGAAAGAGGAAGGGAAGGGAAAAGGGTATTAATAAAATATTTTTAAAATATATGAAAACCTCTGGCAAAGGGTTGGCTGACCATAAGAACTGTGGGGCTGTAGTTCTTCCCACTTTGGGAAGTCAGGAAACTAACTGTCTGATTTTACTGATGGGTTATGATGGGAATTTTTGTTATTCAGCTGTTCAGTTATGTCCAACTCTTCATGACCCCATGGACCATGCCCACTAAACTCTTCTTTCCTCCACTATCTCTCATAGTTTGTCTCAAGTTCATGTTCATTGTTTCCATGACACTATTTATCTATCTCATCCTCTTCTATCCTCTTACTTTTGCCTTCAATCTTTCCCAAAATCGGGGTTTTTTTTTCCCCAATGAGTCCCATTCTTTCATTATGTGGCCAAAGTATTTAAGCTTAAGCTTTAGTATTTGATCTTCCAGTGAATAGCCTAAATTAATTTCTTTAAGTAGTTACAGATTTGATCTTCTTGCTGTCCAAGGGACTCTCAAAAGTCTTCTATAGCATCACAATTAGAAAGTGTTGATTTTGAAGTGCTTAGCTTTCATTATTGTCCACCTCTCATAACTATTCATTGATACAGGAAAAACCACAGCTTTGAGATTGTCAAATAGAAAAATGAGAAGAGATGCCCATGGCATCAGGGCAACTGTGGCAGTTCTGCAGCTCCCTTCTTCAAGATCATGAAAAATAACTTCTAAATGGACACACAGTGGTTTGACTTTGTGTCTGTGTGCGTGTGTGTGTGTGTGTGTGTTGTCTCCACAGCTAGCTGAAGTAGCAGAGGAAGAAGTAATCCTGATCCTGATCCTGACCCTGCTTTACCTCCACTTAATAGTGCGTGTGTGTGTGAAAAGTCTGTTCAAGAATACATTGGCCAGATTTAATACCATTCCTCATACCTGTAGTTAGCCATCTCCTTACGTTGCTTGGTCTCCCTTTGCTTGGGACATGAGGGTACAATGGAGAGAGTTGTTAGAGAGTTTGTCTCTAACTGGTGGCATAAGCACAAGCCATTTCATAGCTACATCTTTAAGTGAAGAATTACTATGAATGAAGGTAATATTTTATAAATCTGCCCCCTAGGACATGAGTCAATGTTACATTGTAGTAATCTCATTCTGGGATCAGTTTTTTCTTGTTCTATTTCCCCCCCCCAATATTGCACAAAAACCCTTGATAACAACATCACCAGGATCTATTTCTCATCTTGATTTTAAAATGAATTTTGTTGTTACAATTTATTATTATTATCATTATTGTTTGTTTTGTCCTTCACATTGGAAGCTGAATTAAGACCATTAGTGTCTAATTTTGAGGAGAATTTTGTGTATCAGTTATCATGCATGCTATGTTGTTTGGATTTTTCTGAGATATAATTCTTTTCCTGTTGGTTTTGGAATTGATATCTTTTCAAAGTTTCCCTGGTGGGACCCTCATACATCAGTCAAGCATTTATAAATATTAATAATTTGTATTTGGTGCCACCAACAAGAATGTCACCTGTGTTGTGACTGTCTTTATTATTATAGTTATTAGTAGGACATCACTTGCTCATGACCAAGTTTGCTTGTGACTAAGTTATTCCTGCTGCCAAGCTATCTCAGATTCAACTAAATTGCTTGGTCAATATTGTTCTTAAGTAAGTGGTTAAATATTGGCATTGTGATCCTCCAACACAGTCACTGGCAAAATGTTTCCACCTTGCAAGTATTGATGTACGTAAGTGCTTGCTAATATTTGTAATAGTCATATGCGCGAAGGTAAAGATTTTATACAGAAAATTTTGAAGCACAATATAAGTGAATTGGGGGACAGTAGTATGGTAAATGTAGGAAGGGGGTTAGGACAAACCACACTATGAATGAAGTATATGTAAATTTTCAGAATCGTGTGAATGAACATAAGAAATTAGAAAAAAATCAGATAGGGAATGACTACTAGATATTGATTTGGAATATCTCCACCCATCCATGTGAGGTAGAGGAGGCCTTCAATAAAAAGATAACTCAAAGGGGCAAATAGAACATAGAAATTTGGAATCAAGTTTAAAAATATGTGTGGATTCTTACCTGTTCAAGAAGTTAAGGAAAATCTTTGGCCAACTTCAACAGAAAACAAATATGGTGGTGATGATGAGGCTGTATTCCATCAGGTAAGGAGTTTGTCTCTGCTTGTATTTAGAAGTCCAAGATAAGATATCTCCCTTGAGAATAATGTCAGTGTGAGATCAAGGGGATAACATGATGCTAGGTCCATTAAGTCACTGGAAGATGAATGGATGGAACCTAATACAGGGTGCTGTTGGAGTTGAGCCAATTCCCTTGAGTCCCACAGTAAAACCTCTTCCGAATGCAAAAAAAATGGGAGAGGCCCACTGGATTAGTCAGAAAATTTCAATCTGTTGGAGTTATATAATGGCAGAGAAAGTCCAGTAACCTAGTTTAGGAATTTTCTCAGGAGAAGACTCAGCCTCTTTTTTGAAGGCATGGCTCTTAATTCAAGTTCAACATTGGGATGAAATGAGGCACTTCATAAGGTGTTGTACATTTACAAAAAGTTTGCTTTGCCCTAAAATGGCAAGGACACACGACAGTGGCCCTTTTTTCTAGACATGGTTCCTGTCACTTCCATATAAGAATGGGTCTAATGGGCTTCAGAAATTTACCAAGTCCCAGGGGCCTAGATTCCATACGACTGGAGCTTTTTATGCCCTTGGATGACCAGAAAGCTGTATCAGGGAAGCTGGGGTCAGTCAAGTCCCAGAGACAGTTTTGTCCTATATTACTCCATGTTGACTGGGAGGTGAGGAGGCTCAGTGGGCAGGGAAGGAAACTTTGCCAAGGAAGTTGGGGTCATTCATATAGGCCACTCAGGGAATACTCTCATGTTGTATGTAAGAAGAAAGAAGCAGTATCAGAAAAATGATGGTTTTATCACACTCCTCTGAGGAATAAATATGAGTATCACATGGGTATTAGTAGTACTGCCTAATAGGAGGGTCTTTTATATAGTGAAGTAGGCCTGGCTAATGGAACGCCTCAGTGGAAAGGTGGTTCTCCTTTTGGGAGGTCTGATGGCCGGGAATCCAGCTCTGGCATGGCAAAATTTTTCATAAAAATTTGAAAAGGTTTAGGGATGGCAAAACCAAGTCAAGCATACTCTGTGTTTGTTGCGTTTACAACTCAGAGGTGAGATGACTGTGCTCTGAGTGTATGTTAAATCATGGAAATTAATAGAACTAAGTTGCATTGATGGCAGATATGGAAGATGAAATCAAATGGGAGGAAGTGTGTACAGGCCTCAAATACAACAAATTCATTAGAGTACAGTTGGGTATCTAGGAATTTAAAGGGAATCCACCTAGTTTTGAAGAGCTGTTAGACACTGTTAGCAATAATTATGAAGGGACTGGAGAAGAAAGGAAGACTTTTCCTTGAATTTGAAGAAAATAGAGAAGAGAGAGCAGGGAAGAGAAGGGTAAGGGTTATATAAGCAAAAGCAAGCAAACACTGTAGTTGACATTGAAAATAGGCTCAAGGTTGTCTGGAAAGATACCCGTGGGTAAGCCTTATATGCAAATTGTCCAGGAACTCCATGTCAAAACAAGGACCAAAAATATGAGGCAGAACATTTATTCTAAGGATGACATAGAAGCTTAGAAGAAGTCTTCTGAAGGAAAATACCAGACATTTTATTGGTCTTGTAACAATCTTAGCCTGAGGGAATAGAGACCACGAAAAACTGATATACATTCACCATAATCTGGGGAAGGTCAAGGAAGTAGTTTTCACTACTGTAATAGCTGCCAAGAAAATGACTGTACATAATCTAAATACACTCAAGAAGAGAATGGGACCTTAGTACTCCAGAGGCTAAGAACTACAGGGCCAGTTTTAAGGAAAAGGAAGTGGGACCAGGGAGGAAGATTGTTCCAGTCCTATCAAGCACTGACAATGACCTCATCAGCTATTCCTACTTGCTCTTTTCCAAGTGAACTTATACAACCTTCCATAGAGTTCTCTAAAAATTGGGAATGTGGATTGCATTGTTGTTTGAATAATAGAGTACATGTGACCATTATGTTCCAGTCATTCTGTGAGAGACAACATCACACAGAAGAACCAAACCAGCATCTTGTAGGGTTGGGCTTTATAGGCTTGAGTGACATGGAGAGAGCTTCATGGTTCTCGTATTTTCTTAGAGGAAAGATGTTAGTATCTTTGGGCCCTGATATGTATGTATGTATGAATGTGTATGTGTGCATGCATATTACACCACACACATACACACGTATATAGATTAAATCTATATATTGATAAAGATTGAGATATATATGTGTGTATGTGTGTGTGTGTGTATGTGTGTGTGTGTGTTTGTGTATTGGTACAACTATGTTCTGGAAGCCCAATATTGTAGGCCTGTCAATGGTGAATCCTTGGACCATGTCAGGGACCACAGTGTACCAGAGAAGGTGTGAAAGCTGGGTAATTCTATTTTTCTCATCTGGTCTCCCATTTCTTTCAACAGATCTTTCCTTCAAATTTATCTCACCTATATCTTTGACTTAGACTAATTGCTTTGCTTCATCAAGGGTTCTATTGGAAAATGTTTAACAATTAGCTCTCAAAAAATCCATCATACACTGTTAAGTTTTAATTTGCATTATCAAAATTTTCTCCATCTCTTTCTTAAATCTAGACAACCAGCAAAATAATGTTCTGTAGCATTTGCCAAATTTCAAGGTATAGATTATTCACACTGAAAATTTAACAATTGTTGCTCTCTTGAGCCAGTCAGAGTTGGTTTCACCATTTCTCTGGCTATATCCCATGGTCATATACCTGCAATGACCACACCTTTCAGCAATATTTGCTACGTATCCTGCTCCTTCCATGGGAGACAAAACCCAGCTGCCTGTCCTTTGCTTTTGTTTATATAACCCTTAAACTTCTCTCCCCTGCTCCATCTCTCTTCCCTATTTTTTTTAAATTCAAGGAAAAGAGTCTTCCATTCTTCTCTTGTCCCTTAATAACTATTGCTAACATAAAAAATTTCTTGTAGAATGGAGAGTCACATTTCAGTGTTCTAAAGGAATCTTCTCTTGGGTCCATGCTCCCAGGCTATACTAAAACAGAAATAGCCAGAGCAAGGTTATTGGAAAGAGAGAACTTCTTTACCACTGCTAACATCTGTGCCAATCTTCTAAGTATTATAATTGGTAGTTTTTACCACCATTGTAAAGATCTGAGAATTCAGTGACCATCATTATCTTCTCACCCTCTCCAGATTCAGAAAATAAAGTAGGATATTCTGGGAAGATGAAACAGAAAACTGACCAAGGAAGGCTGTTCAGCTATCATCCCAAAGGCCAAACAAATCTCTAAGATGCCAGACCAGTTGTCTAAATTTCCAGGAATAGCAAATCTATTCTTTACTCCATAACCAGAAAGCACCCACAATGCAAGGTTCACAATAGGTCATTTTGTTTACCTTAGACAATGGGGTGATACCTGATTAGCCCCTAGTAGGAATTAAATCCAGTTTTTCACCCAGCAAGTAGCAATAAAACCAAGTCCTCTACTGTGACCCAGCCCACAGACGACCTCATTGTCCCACCCATACAGCTTCTTTGGTTTTGCCATAATGGGGTATGGTGACCAAAGCCTCTTAGGTTCTCTCTTCCTTCTCTGAAGGTGTTTACCTTCTTTCAATGGCTCTATGGTTCTCTAATCTTTCTCTTTGTTACAAATGGGCTCAACTCCCAAGGAAATTGGCACTACTCTCCTCTTTCAATTCCTTCCCACTCCACCTCCACACACAAAACCCAACCCAAACCCAACAACCATGCCCCTCCCCATGTGCTTTAATCTATTTTTTTGTCCTTGGAAATTGTGAATTCCCATCCTTGTTCCTCTGGGCAGATCAGCACAGTAGTTTAGTGAAATATCCCAGGTGGGTAAGTAAAGAGCTTTCCAGATTTCCACTAGCCTGAGGGAGGACGTTCTGCTGTTTGGCCAAGCCCAAACCCTGTTGTTTTGGAGCAAATGATGAAATTATCTGGTTACATGCCAGCCTAGTTTGCCCAACCCTACCACTCCCTTTGCCTCCTAGAGCTACACATTTCCCAGGAACTGTTCTTCTTAGCACTCACTAGCATTCTTGCCAGGCTAACCTTTGGCCTAAATTGCCCAGTTGGGTAGCTTATTAAGCTTGGCATGGTCAAAAAACCCAGTTCTCCCTAAAAGTGAATGATGACTTCACTATTCATTTGAGTCTATCTGAGTGTTTCTAAGTCAGGGACCATTTTTGACTCTTCTTTCTCCCTCATTTATAGGCAGCTGGGTGGCTCAACAGAGAGAGGGGTGGTCTTGAAGTCAAAAAGACTCATCTTCCTGAGTTCAGATCTGGCCTCAAACATTTACTAGCTGTGTGACTCTAAGCAAGTCTCTTAACCATGTTTGCCTCAGTTTCTCATCTGTAAAATAAGGGAGAAGGAAAGGGCAAACCACTGTAGTATCTCTGCCAAGAAAACCCCAAATGAGGTAACGAAAACAACTGCACAGACATTCACGCATTCAACAAGCACTAGCCAGTAGGCTCTAGGAAAATACTCTCTGTTCCATAGTTAGATGAAGACATAGTCTAGTCAAGGAGATTAGGCACGTAAACAAAGCCTTACCACCTGAGACCCTTGTGCCTTGTGAGTGACGCCAGTCTCTGCCGTAAAAGCGCCAAGTATGGAAGGATAATTAGGGAAGGTATCTGAGAGGAGATGGCCTTTGAGATAGGACTTGAATGATAAAGAGGATCCTTATAAGGATAGACATGAAGACAGAGGAATGGCATTCTAGGTAAGGAGAATGAAATGAATTTTAAAGCTACTGAAGAGAATAAAATATATTCCAAGAAAAAAATGAATAATCCTCCATCACTGGAAAGTGATATCAGTACCAGATGGTGAAAGGCTTTGAATAACAGCTAATAATAATAGTTAACATTTATATAGCACTATGTGCCAGGCCCTGTGCTAAGTGCTTTACAATGATTATTTCCCTTGATTTTCACAAGAACCCTTGAAGGCAGGTGCTATTATCACCCACATTTTACAGTGGAGGGAACAGAGGCAAACATTGGTTGAATAACTTGCCCAGAGTAACATAGCTAAAAAGTGTCTGAGGTCAGATTTGAACTCAGGTCTTCCTGACTCCAGGTCAGGCTCTCTAACTACTGTGCCCCTAGCTGTCCCAAGCTAAAGAGCTTGAACTTTCCTTCTGAGGCAATGGAAAACCACTGATTTTTTTTTGAGGGGGAGAGTTAACAAGAAGAACTGCCATTTCTTGAGTGTTCTAAATTTATGAAGTGCTTTACAAGCATTATGTCATTTTACCCTCTCCACAAACCTATGAGGTTGCTACTACAAGTATTATTATCTGCATATTATAGATGAGGTATCTGAGCTTCGGTTTCCTCAAACAGCTTGCCCATGGCCACACAGCCAGGGAGTGTTAGCGGCAATATTTGACCCTTGCTCTGCCTTGACTCAAGTGTAGTGTCCTTTTTACTACATCTTGCTGTCCCATGATTAGACATGAGACATAATTAAACATGACACGATCAGGTCACACATTACCTCATGAGTTCATGACAGTTGTGATTTAGGAAGATTACTCTCAAAGAAGAGAGATTAATAGGAGGCAAAAGAGGGACATAAGTTAGAAGACTTATGGTGGCTTGCAGACCTAGACCAGGCTGGTAACAATAGGAATGGAAGGAGAGAGGTAGAGGTTAGAGAGCAAGTCATAGAGGGACAGATTTCAGCTTAAAGGTAGTAGAATGTCTTTTCTTCTCATTCATGAATTGACTCTCTGGACTTTGCCTCCTTCTCCTCCATAGTGACCTTCCCCTAAATATTTGAAGACAGCCATCCAGTTGCTTCTAGGTCAAGGGTTCTTAATCTTTTTTGTGTAATGAACCCCTTTGGCATTATGGTGAAACCTCAGTTTTTACATGCATAAAATAAAGCAGATAGGATTACCAAGGAAACTAGTTATATTGAAATACATCTATATCTAAATCTATATTGATCTCTATATATGGCTTTGGCTCTTGTCATATTCTTACTTGCTCTCATTTATACGTGAGTTCCGTATCTCCAATTGCCTTTGGAATATTTTAGAGCAGATACTGCATGAATATCTTAACTTTCCCCACAAACCCATTTCATTTCCAAATTTCCCTATTTCTACCAAGGACACTGTCATCTCCCCAGTGACACTTGCCTTGGTGTCATTCTTGACTCCTTACTCTTCCTCACTCCATATACCCAACAAATTGCAGTCTTGTTATTTCTAACTCTATACATTTTTCTTATTTATTCCATTTTCTTTATTCACAGAGTTACCACCCTAGTTCAGGCCTTCATAACTATCACACGGACTACTGCAATATCTTCCTAATTGGTCTCCTTTCCTTGATATCCCCTCTCTAATCCTTCCTCCACACATTGACTAAAGTAATTTTCCTAAAGTACAAGTCTGTTTCCCTCTCCTACTCAATAAACTACTTCTAGGATAAAATTAGGCAACAAGGTGGCACAATGGATAGGACACTGGGCTTGGAGTCAGGAAGACTACAATTCAAATATAGTCTCAAACCTTTACTAGCTGTGTGACCCTGGGCAAGTCACTTAACCTTATTTGCCTCAGTTTTTTCATCTGCAAAATGCGCTGTTCCAACATATATTTTTCCTGGAAGAGATGGTGTTTGAGATAGGACTTGAATAATAAAGAGGATCTTCATAAGGACAGACAGTAAGACAGAAGAATGGCATTCTAAATAAGGACAATGGAATGAATAAAGCTACAGAAGAGAATAAAACATATTTCAGAAAAAAATGAATAATCCTCTATCCCTGGAAAGCTATATTGGTACCAGATTGTGAAAGACTTTGAATAGTAGCTGATATTCCAACATATATTTTCCCCAAACCCTGCTCTCCAAATTTCCCTATTACTGTTGAAAGCATTACCATCTTCTCAGTCCCCCAGCCTCAAAACCTCGATGTCATCTTCAAACTCCTCATTAATTCTCACCCTCCCCTGATATCCAATCTGTTGGCAAGACTTCTGTAACTTTCCTTGAATATGCCCCCCTTTCTCTCCTCTTACTCTGTCACCACTCTGGTGCAGGACTTCACCTCCTCACACCAGGATTATTTCAGTAGCCTGATGGTGGGTTGCCTGCCTCAAACGTCTCTCTTCTCCAATCTTTTCTCCATTCAGCTGATAAAGTGATCTTCCTAAAGCACAGGTCTGACTGTATCACACACTGCCTTCTCCACCCCCTTTCCTCAATAAACTCCAAGATTAAATACAAAATCCTCTGATATTCAAGGTCATAATCCCAACCCCGCCCCCCTCCCCCAGTGCCACTTCAACCATTTCCAGTCTTCTTGCATCTTACCTCCCCACCCTCAAATACTCTGTTCTAGTGACACTGACCTCTTCATTGTTCCATGAAAAAGACATTCTATCTCTTTGTTTCTGGGCATTTCCTCTGAACCCATTCCTGGAATGCTCTCTGTCCTTTGCTCTGCCTGCTGGCTTCCCTGGTTTCTTTCAAATTCCAATTAAAATCCCATTTTTTTTTTTGCTTTTCCCAAATCCTCTAAATTCTAGTTCCTTCCTTGGAACAATATGCAAATATGTACAAAGAAATTAGGTACAGGATAAATAGGCAATAATTAACAGAGAGGTGCTAGAATTAAGAGAGATTGGGAAAGGCTTTCTGTAAAAGATAGGATTTTAGTTGAGACTTAAAGGAAACCAGGAAGGTCAGTAGTAGGAACAGAGGACAGAGCATTCTAGGTGTGGAGAGAGTACTTGGAGTGGAGAATAAGATGTGAGAAGACTGGAAAGATAGGAGAGGGCTAGGTTATGAAGGGCTTTGAATACAAAACAAAACATTTGGTATTTGATCCTGGAAGCAAGAAGAACCCACCAGAGTTTGAGTAGGAGGAATCACATGATTGGACTTAGACTTTAGGACAATAATTTTAGTGACTGAATAGGATATGGACTGGAGTGAGGAGAGAAGTGAAATCGGCAGACCCACCAGCAGGCTATGATAATAAACTAGACGTGAAGTGATGAGGGCCTGACCTGAGGGTGTATATTTGAGAGATGTTGTAAAGGTCAAATAGACTGGCCTTGACAATAGCTTGGATGAAGGGGCCATGATGGTGAGGAATCCAGAATGACTCCTAGGTTGTAAGACTGAGTCTGAGAGGATTGGTGTTGCCTTCTACAGTAAAAGGGAAGGTAGGAGAGGAGCAGAGTTTAAGTGGAAAGATAATGAGTTCTGTCTTGAACAAGATGTCCGAAAGGCAGATGGAGATATGATATTGGAATTCAGAGAGAGGTTAGGGCAGGATAGATAGATTTGAGAGTTATCAGCATAAAGATGGTAAATAAATCCATGGGAGCTGATGAAATCACCAAATGAAGTAGTATAGAGAGGAAGAGAAGACGAGCCAAGAAAGAACTCTAAGGGATACATAGTTAGAGCTTGTCCAAGGGGGATTCCAAATAAAAGATTAAGATTTCACATTTTGGGAGGAAATTTTCCTAGCCCTGTGCTGGGGAAATCAGAAGAAATAAAGGAACTATTCACTAGCCTCTGCTCTTACCAACTGCCACAACAGCCAGTTTAACCAAATCTCAGCTTTAATCTCCTCCCTACCATGTGTCCATCTTTCCTCTTCTTAGCCAAGAAGTAAGCTTCATCCAGTATGGGCCTGAGGACATGACAGACTATTTGTATTATTACAGACTTCCTCATGAACTCTCATACTCTGAGTCTCTTTGAACCTGGTTCTCTAGCCCTAGACATTCTCTTTTCTCATGGGGAATACCATGGGCTCAAAATTGTATTGATCAAATACCTGCCATCACCTCAGTTCAGTCATCCTGACTG
>CM053581.1:423408357-423464240 GCA_028627135.1 Pseudochirops cupreus
CAGTCAGGATGACTGAACTGAGGTGATGGCAGGTATTTGATCAATACAATTTTGAGCCCATGGTATTCCCCATGAGAAAAGAGAATGTCTAGGGCTAGAGAACCAGGTTCAAAGAGACTCAGAGTATGAGAGTTCATGAGGAAGTCTGTAATAATACAAATAGTCTGTCATGTCCTCAGGCCCATACTGGATGAAGCTTGCTTCTTGGCTAAGGAATTAAAAAAAATGTCTGTGTACTGACTTGTGTTTGTTACTATGTTTATGTTCTGTTCTGATGCCTCATCATGGTGTGGAAAATGACTCGAGGTGCTCATAGGTTATGACAATGGAATGCAGACTCTAACAGATTGATTAACATGGAAACAGGAGCAAAAATAAGCTGGTATTTTATCTAACACTTTTAAAGTTTGCAAATCACCTTACGTATGTGATCTTACTTGATTTTCACAATAACTTTATGAAACAAATTAGTATCATTCCCATTTTACAAATAAGGAAGCAAAGTTCAAAGAAATTAGTTGACTTGTTCATGGTCACATAGTTAATAAATTCAAGGGGTAAGATTTGAACCCAGGTATCTTCTTTCTTTCTACCATATTACACTGCTGTCAAAAGGTTTCAGTTATGATTCCAGTGATAGATCAGTCATGTTTACTATTCACAGATGAACCTAGCTAAATACAGACGGACTTGTTATGAGTAGATTGGTCATTAGGTTATGAATCCTCTGGCCATGGCAACCAGTGAAACAAAGTAAAACGCAACATGGCGCTCAACACTATGTGGTCACCTTGTGCTTCAGCAATGACAATGGCAAATTGAAAAAGATGACCGAAGAGCTAAGAACCACTGTTTTTAGATTATCTACAAACTATTTTCATTCTAAATGTGAGATCCAACAATTCGACTGACTACTAGAGGAATTAAGTCCTATCATTATTGACATTCTTGTTAGAAAAAAGAAGAGAATGATATAAAGAAATTCCAGCTGAATGGAAGTATTCATAGCATTTCCTTTGAGGGTAAATTAAGGGAATTGTCAGAATTGGTTTAAGGTGCTAGCACTAGCTGAATTTTTTGAAATGAAGTTTTATTCTCTGAATCAGAAGGGGAAACATTATTAACTGTGCCAAAAATTAGCTATGCCTGGGTCCTTTAAATAGTTAAGTTCTGGAAACAGTTCCATAGTTCAGAGCAGTTGAGGCAAGAGATTAACAGGCTGTAATAAACAAAGCTCTTTACCTCTTGGGGGAAAGGAGAGGATTTCTCCACTGAAGAATCAGTTTCAGAATGCTGGAGGCATAGTTGAGGGAGCAGAGTCGGCACAAAGTCCAAAGATATAGATATAGAAAGGCAACCAGTTGTGGCAAGAAGTAGTTTCAAAAAACACAACTCTGTAAGCAAAGGAAGACTTAGGTCTAGATTTAAGGGAAAATGAGGCTTGGCAATAGAGAGCTTTATGAGGGTTCCACCGGGAGGGAAAGGACTCTTAGGCAATGCAGTACTGGGTGAGGGAGTAGCTTTGGCCACATGTGTTTTCCACATTTTTCTGACTACCATAGTACTTTAAGGTTATGTCCATTTAGTCTCCCTAGGACACTGTGTATTTGTGGGAAAATGTGCCCCATGTTTATGTGGGCAATACTTTATGGCCACCGTTTTTAATATTTTACTTTAGTAAATGCCTTTACTAAAAAGTAATTGTGTCTGGCTCTTACCTGAAAGCACACTGACAGGGAGCTGGGAACAACAGTAGCAGGAACTTGGATCACCGGCTGCCCTACAACACTAAATTAGAGATCTCCTGGGAACTTAGCTTGCAAATTTGTAAGTACTGAGTTGGGGAGGTAGCCCAAAGGTAGGCCTACATAAAAATTGGAAATAAAGGAAGAAGATTTTGATGTGAATTATAATCATTTCTTTTTTTTTTTTGCTTTTTGGGGGGCAATTGGGGTTAAGCGATTTGCCCAAGGTCACACAGCTACCTACTTTTGTGTTAAGTGTGTGAGGTCAAATTTGAACTCAGGTCCTCCTGACTCCAGGGCCAGTGCTTTATTCACTGTGCCACCTAGCTGCCCCATAATCATTTCTTAAAGAACATAGAAACTGATATAAAACAATTGCCACGCTGAGAGAACCAAGAGAACTGAAACAATGTTAGCTGATCTCCTTGCCAATCAAGGAGACATTACTGTCAGGAACTGTCACTTGCAGTGACACTAGTTTCACGAACCACCCACACCCACTCTACCCCATAACACCATGACTTTCTGTTCCCAAAATAAAAAAGGATTTAACCAAATGCCTTGTCTGCACTTGCCTGGGAAGGAGGAGAGCTTCCAAGCCACCCAGTCATTTCAGGTACCATCTTTGGCCTCCTACAACCCTACAATAGTTTTCTTGACCCCACTCAGGCATCCTGCACTATTCCTTCCTTCCCCTTCCCTTGTTTTCCAGTTATACACAGCTTTCTGACACTTGGGGACAACTCCATTCTGAAAATGAATCCTAATGAACAATGATAAGCTAAACCCTCAGTGATTAACATACTTCTACCCCATCATCCTATCCCATCCCACTCCATCCCGTCCCAGTGACTCCTAACCCCTACTGTCATTGTTCAAATCTCATTCTCTGGTTCCACTAGATGTTTCCTTATTCCTACCCTTCTCAACCCATCCCCCACAATGTCGCACTTAAAAGCTACCCATCCTTTCCACTGGATGCTTGCTCCAAAGATTACAAACTAATTTTCATCTTAATTTTTTTCTTTCCTATTCATTACTTCTTCTGTCTCTCAATGAGATGTGACTCCATCTTGATGACATAATCTCCATGGCCTTCATTTCTAGCACTGGTTATTCTTTCATTCATACCCAACCCCTTAATTCATTGCTCCCAGGCTCTCTATCTACCATCATCACTCAGAAATGACTCCTTTGAAGGTCATTCAGTCCATATTTATCACCCAATCAAGATTCTGGTAGCTATTGTCCACCAATATCTTCAAGATACTCTTCCTTGGGTGGCTAGGTGGCGCAGTGAATAGAGCACCAGCCCTGGTGTCAGGAGGACCTGAGTTCAAATCCAGTCTCTGACACTTAACACTTACTAGCCATGTGACCTTGGGCAAATCACTTAACCCCAATTGCCCTGCCTCCCCCCCTCCAAAAAGCAAAAAAGAAAAGAAAAATAAATATTATTATTATTAAAAAAAACAACATACTCTTCCTCAACTAGTTAAGTGTCTGGTTCTTCTCCCCCATAACTTTGGCCCTTTACACTAGAGGACTTCAGAATACATAATGAGACTCCCTTGAGCATCCTAACTACCCAATTCTTAAATTTGCTCATTTTCCATGACCTGCTCCTCCACCCCACTTCACTAACACACAAGACATAATCAGACCACTGATCTTGCCATCACTGGTGAGAGCTTTACCTGCAAGTTCATGAACTCTGAAATTCCTTCATCTGGTCACTTGTTGCTTAATTGCTTTTCAGTCATGTCCAACTCTTTGTGAGTCCATTTGGGTTTTCTTGGCAGAGATAATGGAGTGGTTTGCCATTTCCTTCTTATTTGATCATGATCTATTGTCATCCCACCTTCCCCTCTACCTTGTAACTCTGAGTACTGTCATCCTTACCAGAGCTTCCAAACCTTCTACCCCTCAGGTTTTTCCCAGGCCATCACTATATACACTGACAAAACATACTTCTTTTTTCTGATCTTGACCCTTTGGTGAGCCAGTTGACTCTATACTCTATTCTTCATTCTAGTTTTTATTTATTTATTTTGTCTTTTTGGAGGGAAGAAGGCAGGGCAATTGAAGTTAAGTGACTTGCCCAAGGTCATACAGCTAACGAGTGTTAAGTGTCTGAGGCCAGATTTGAACTCGGGTCCTCCTGACTCCAAGGCTGGTGCTGTATTCACTGCGTCACCTAGCTGCCCCATTTTCTTCATTCTAGTTACAAGGGTAGGGAACTGGTGACCTTAAGCCACATGGGGCCCTCTAGGTCAAGTATGGCCCTTTGACTGAATCCAAACTTCACAGAACAAATCTTTTCTGTGAAGCTTGGATTCCATCAAAGGGCCACACTTGAGAACCTAGAGTTCCCCACTCCCCCCAGTCCTTGTCCTCTTATTCTTGCCCTGCCAATCCTCAAACCTTGCATTACTCCTACAATTCATTGCACTCCTGCTCATATACTATCAAATAAAACTAGAGAAAATCATGAGATTATGCTGACTGGGTTTATTACAAATTTATTACATAATTGCAACTGGTTCCTCAATGTAGTAATGTAGTATACCTACCTAATTGATCCTATTCTGCTCACCACAATGGCTTTTCTGAACCTTTCATCCCTCTTCAAATCTGCTGTAGCTTCGTATTCCTCGTGCCACAGTTGAGAACTTTGCCTCATTTTTCATTAGAAAAAAAGATTGAGGCCGTTTGGGGAAAGTTCCCTCTTCTTCTCTCCTCATCTCACATCATCCAGATGCTTTGAGTTACTATTTCCTCCCTCATCCCTCTTTCACATGAAGAGGTGGCCTTTCTCCTTGCAAGCCCTTCTAAATGCACTATCCCGTCTTTTCCATCAGATTGCTCCTCCTCCTCAATCTATTCCTACTGCCAAAAAATACTCATATCTCCTTCATCCTCAAAAAATGCTCACTTGATATGTCCGTCTCTGCTAACTATGATCTTATGTCTCTCTTCTGCTTAATGGTTAAAGTCCTTAAGGAGGCCCTTTGGTGTCTGCACTTTCTTTCACTTTCTTTTCTTCTTTCTCTGCGTTCTGGATTTTAACATCATTCATTTGAAACTGCTCTCTCCAAAGTCATGTCTCTTAATGACCCCAGGAGTCTTTAATCTTCATCCTTCTGGAACTTTTTACAGCCTTTAAATTGTTAATTACCTTCTCCTCGATATTCTTTCCTCCATGGGTCTAACCACTCCTTGGTCTCCTTTGCACGATCATCATACAGATCATGTTCACTAATAATTGGTGTCCCCAAGAATCTGTCCTAGCTCCTTTTCTTTTCTCTGTCTATTCTATTTCACTTGGTTATCTCATCTGCTCCAAGGAATTTAGTCGTCATCTCTAGGCATCCATGCAGATGATTCTCAGATGTATTCATTCCTATGCTTTCTCCTGACCTCAAGTCTAGTCTTCAACTGCTTAATGGACATCTCAAACTGGATGTCCTATAGATATCCTAAATTCAATGTGTCTAAACTGACACATTATCTGCTCCCACACCTCAGAAAAAGCTAACAACTCCCTTTTTCCTATTTTCCTTATTACTGTATTTGGGTGAAAAGTACTTTATTATTTTTGCATACTTTTTTTCAATTGCTAAATGTAACAGAGTGTATATTATTGCACCATAAGAAATGATGAAACAGACTATGTCAAAAGTATCCTGGGTAGTACGACCTAATAGAGAGTAAAATACGCATACCCAGGGGAACAATTTGCCAGAGAGTAGGGACACCGTAAAGAAAAACAACTTCTTAAAGATGTAAGAACTCTGAGGACCTTCGATGAGACATGTCACGTCCACTTCTTGACAGAGAGGAGACAGACTCAAAGCGAAGAAAGAAACGTTTGAGAATGGCCGATGTGTGGATTCACTTTGCTCCACTACGCTTCTTTGTCACAAACTTATTTTTCTCCCTCTATCATTTTTTAAAGTTGGGGTGGAGGCTTCAGAGGGGAGAGGTTAGGAACAATGATGAATAAAAAAGGGCCTTTTAACACTAAAAAAATATATTCACAGAAGGGAACAAAAAAGTTTAGAAGGAAGCACAGATAAGCCAAACACTTGGAAAGTAATTTGTAGAATTTATTTCATATATAAAGCAAAAGTAGGAAATGGAGATTCACAGTTTCATACATAATCTTAAGACAAACTTAAGAACTGATACATGGAATAATCAACCATCTTCACAGAACCCGTCATAAAGCACGTTACCTACCTCATGATAGATGATGGACACACGGTACAGAGACATACGCTTCTGGACACGGCAACTGGTTGGATTTGTTTTTAATTGGGGATGGGAAGAAGAGATTTAGCAAGTGAGATTCCCCCCCCCCCCCAAAAGAGGGTAATTATAAATTTCCACAGAAAAGAGAAGGAAGGAAGTTCAGAAGGAAAGACAGAGGAGCAGAAGTTTTGGAAGTAATATGGAGAGTTTATCCCTCTCTGTACCTCCCCCCCTCCCAGCAAGGAGTATAAAATGGAAATTCAGTTTTGTATAGAATTCTCTTTGCTTATTCTGCTACATGAATGGGAATACTCCTTTTTGGGTGCCTAAACTCAGAGTAAAAGATGTATTGGACAACTAATACAAATATGTAACACCAAAGGTTATTGCCAAATGCAAATTAACAACTGTATGAAAGTGTTCCAAAATCACCAATAATGAGAGAAATGCAAATTCAAACAACTCTGAGGATTCACTTTACAATCTGCATACTGGCAAAGATGACAAAAGATGGGATTAGTCAATGTTGGAGGGTGATGGTAGAATTGGGAGTTGGAATTATGCTCTCAGTGATTAAAATATCCATATCCTTTGGTCCCGAGAGCTCATCTTGAGGCTACCCAAGTAGGTCAAAGACATAAAGAGACAAAATTCACCAAGATGTTTATAACAACGCTTTTTGTAATGTCAAAGAAATAGAAACAAAGTAGATGCCCATTAATGGGGAATGACTAAACAATGTGGTGGTATGTGAATATATGGTAGTACATTAACATGCCATAAGAAATGAATATGAAGAATACATTTACATACTTACATGAAGGGGTGCAGAGTTTAGCAAACAAGTAAGCAGTACGTACGATGACAAAAATGCAGATGGACAAGAACGGTAACAAAAATCAAAACCGAATGCAACATAACCGTAGCGACCCAAGGCTGGCCGCCCGCCCTTCGCCTCCCTTCCCAAGAACCTTCTCCTTCACTGCTTTGCAGAGATGGGCGATTACTGACCAGCAGTGCTGTGCAGTAATGTTGAACTTGATTTGCTGCATTGTGGTTACATTTGCTCACCTTAAAAAATTAAAAAAAAATTCTTTGCTATAAATTTGGAATGTTTCTCTCTGGGAAAGAAGGACGGATCTATTGGGAAATGAAGGCTAAAAAAATAAAAGAGATAGCAATCAAAAATTTTAATGTCACCTTTACTTTGAAATGAGATTAAAGGTGCTCGTTATTTGTAAAAATAACACTTTTACACTCTTTGCTGAGAGATAACTAGGGAATATTCATGTGGAGAAGACATTAAGTGTAAGTAATCCTTTCAGGTTAAAAGCTTTGTGGAGGTTTTTTGTTTGTTCCCTTAACCTGCCAGATAAATACACGGTAAAGCGTGTGTGCGTTTCCTAACGCTTGGCTCTAGAACTTTGGAAACGTCTTTGCGGCGTGTTACACACCTCTCCTCACACGTCTTTTCCAAGTACGTATCTTAGTGTTCCCATGTGCAGGCATTTGGGGATTCAGTTAAGTTTGTAGATACTGAAACTGAGCCAGTGAATCTCTCAAACGTTCAAATGGATCTGTAACGTCATCGTTTTGGAAGTTCCCTCCAAAGGTCACACAACATTTTAAGTGCCTGCTCTAAGAAAGGTACTGTGCTAGGCATGAGGGATAACCCTTTCCCCTCCCACCCCTCCAGTTCCTGCCCTCAAAGAGCTTACATTCCATTGAGGGAGGCACTGGGTACATAAATATACCCAGAATACATACAACATTAATACATGAAGTAGAAGTAGCCCTTGAAAAAGGGTCAGATCTGGATTATTGTTCTAGGTCTATCTCTAAAGCAGGGTGACCTGAGGCAATTAATTTAACCTCAGTTTCCTCATCTGTTAATGCTACCCTCTCTCCTCTGACACTGCCATCACCCTATGCAGGGCACTTATCATTTCATGCCTGGATGATAGTAGCCTGTTGGTTGGTCTACTTGCCACAAATCTGTTCCCATTCCAGTCCATCCTCCATTCTGCCAAAAGCGACCTAAGGTACAGGTCCTATCATATCACCCATAATAAACTCCAGTGGTTCCCTGTGACCTCTAGGGTCTAATATAACTACCTTATAGTTGGCATTCAAAGCCCCTTTATAACTCAGCCCAGTCCACCCTGCAACATGCCTTACTGGTCTTACTTATTGACTGCCATATATTCTTCGATCCAGTGGCCTATAGGCTGCTCCATGAAAAAGACACTCCATCTCTCTGCTTGTTTCAGGCTTTTTCTGTCTCCCATGCCTAGAATGCTCTCCTTCTTGTTCTTGCCTTTTGGCTTCCTTCCTTTCCAGATAAAATCCTACTTTCTCACAGTGAGCCTTTCCAAATCTTTCTGAATTCTGATGGTTTTCCTCTATTGATTATTTTTAATTTATCTTGGCTATTACTTGCTTGTAAACAGTGGTTGGCATATTGTGTCTGCCGTTGAGATTGGGAGCTTCTTAAGGCCAGGGACTATCTTTTGCCTTTTTTTGTACCCCCCAGAACTTAGCACAATTATTGGCACACAGTAGGCACTTAAATGCTTAATGATTAAATAAAAATAACTTCCTTACCTTATTGGCCACTGTAAGTAAAATCAATGGGATGTGAAAGTGCTTTAAATATTATATATAAAGTGCCATGAGTAAAATGTGATATAATTATGAAAATCTAGTTGGAGAACCGGTGGGATTCTCAACCCCAGCACCTGGGGATTGTGACTGAAACAGCTCTGAAGTGAACAACCTTGGCTTCCAGCTGCTTCTGACGTTGTGGGAAAGGACGAAGTTTCCTACGCTGTGAAATTCCCATATGCTCCTCTTCACAGGAATTTAGATGGTTGTGGAACGATTAATTTTTCCATCGTCTTTCTAAAAGACAAAAATCGAAAAAAACAAACAACACACCTTCCTCCACCTCCTTATTCTTTAAATGTTTATCAACAAAAAGAGGATCTGGTTGAGAAACCATAAAAGCTGGTGTCTAAGAGAGGCCTAATGGTGTAGTGGAAGGAGTAGTAGCCCAAGAATCAAGAGAAACAGAGTATTATTTATTGTGTAATCTTAGGCAAGTCATTTTTAACATTTTTGGATTTCAGTTTCTTCATCTGTTAGATGAAGGTGTTGGGCTGTGTGGTCCTTAAATTTTTTTAACTCCCAAATTATGATTTATGATGAAAACACAATACAAACACACTAGGTATTAGCCACTGAGAAATCTGAGATTTCCTGGGAGGTGGTTAGTTCTTTGAATTCATTCAAGTGGGTCTTTATATTTTCTGTTTTATTTAAAGTATACAGATATCACCAGCTCCTTTCTTTATTGGCTTCTCAGCTGAAATTCTGAGGGTACAGATTGAAGGGAGCTGCCCTACAACAATTGAAAGTATATTATATTACAGTAGTGGTAGAGCTGTGAATTGGTCCAACCAGTCTGGAAAACAATTTGTAATTAGACTAAAGTAAACACATGAATAAAATATCTATTCCCTTTCATCCAGAGTTTCTACTCTGAAATATATCCCATAGAGGATAAAAAGTCAAAAAGGTCCCATATATCTCAAAATATTTGTAGCAGCATCTTTTTGCAACAGCAAAGAAACGGAAACAAAGCAGATGACCTTTAGTTAGGGAATGGCTAAACAAATTGTGATCCATAAATTGTAATGGATATCACTGAGCCATAAGAAACCATTGAATATTATGAATTCAGAGAAGCATAAGACTTGGATGAAATGATACAAAGTAAGAAGAGCCAAGAAAATAACACACAAAAATGATGACAATGTAAATGCACTGAAAAACACCTTATGTTTTTATAATTATAATGACCTATCTTGGTACCAGAAAAAAGTTGAGAAACAGTATCTTCTTTCCTTCTTGGTGGATGTGGGGGAACATATATCATCAGACGTGTGCTGGTGAGCTTTGCTGAATTGTTTTTTTCTGGACTTTAATTTTTGGCGGTGTTGTTGTTATAAGGGATTGCTCACTAGATAAGAGAAGGAAGAAAGGTACTTGGAAATGAGAACGATACAAAAATAAAAGACAGCAATTTGATTTTAGCAATTAAAAGCAAACCTCCCTTCCCCGGTCCCCTCCCGTATTAACTTGCTGAATGAAAGTTGATGGCAACTAGGGCCTTGAGACCATGCAATATGAAGATTAGCTAAAGGAGCTAAGGAAACTTTGGAAAAGAAAAGATTTAAGTGAGATGGATTATCTGTCTTCAAATATTTGAAGATCTATCTGTAGAAGAGGGTTTCGATTTATTCTACTTGGCACCGGGAAGTGCAAAGAGGGAAATTTAGCTTTGATACCAGGACAAACTTGAAGTACTAGGTTTTCCTCACTAGAATTTTCAGAGTAGAGGACTATAAATGTGGTTCTTGTCAAAGTGGAACTAGATGGACTCAGGTTCCTTTCACCTGGATTTTGAGTCAAGGGACCTAAGCTTAAATACTGGTTCTACTTTCTGTATGCCTCAGCAGGTCATTTCATTGGACTTCAATTTCTTCATGTGTAAAAGGATTAGATGCTCTCTTAGGGCCCTTCTAGCTCTAAATCTATAAAACTTATGAGTTAGAGCTTAAAAAACAGAAGGTTGCTTCAGTTGCAGATTCTTATCGTAGAATTTCTGAGCTTGTTAGTTTCAAATCTAGTCTTTATTCATCTTCTGTGATGTGGATCAGTCTACAGCATTACATACAGGGCTACCCAAAAGTTGTAGTGTAGTTTTAGTCTATTAAAATGGGGACATCTTGTATACAAGGTCCTATAGTTGGCATCACTTGTTTTTGGTTTCACTTTTTTTCAGAGTGGGGTAGATAAATCAACTCGGGCTTGCTATAGTATTTTGTGGAGTTTATAGATCTAGCCTGCAGTTAGTGACTAGGAAAATTTGATTTTAATTTTCATTTGTCAATACATCTTTCTTGTCTATAACCATTTCAAAAAGTATAACTACAAGAGCAAAAAGTGGAAAAGGGGAAGATGAATGGGAGATAATTTTTAGCGATCAACATTGCCTTTAGATCAGATTGTTATGGGTTATTTTGAAGAATAATAACAAGTATTAAGCATGTATGTTCTCGAAACTGTGCTAGGTGATAAACATATAAAGCCCCAAATATCCCTGCCCTTAAGGAGCTTATTTATATTCTATTGGGAGAAAAAAATACACGTGTAGAAAACAAAATCATATTGGGAGGCACATATATAATAAACATGAATGTACATGTATACACACATACATACATGCATATTTATGTGTATATGAATGAACATCATGCAGGTGAACTGGCCTAGAAGAGCCATTCCTTGGAGCATGTGAAGTTATTCCCTGTCTGATTTCAGTTGAACTTTGTGGAAATAATGGTAGGAGTCTATTTCTATACAGATGTGTGATTCATGTACTTATATTGGCTGCTTAGCCATAGGATTCAGGGGATCTGTGAAAAAATAGTTTCTGGCTGAGGTCTCTTCATTGTGGTTCTTCAGGTAACAAGATGACACCAGTAAGGACAATATTCTTCTCTAGAACAGTGCGACAGCAATCCTACCCATGTGGTAGATTTAATCAGGAAGATTTTGTTGGGATGTCTGGCTGCTTTCATATATCTTTGTGTTTGTTCTTTCTTGAGCTTATGTGAATGAATAACCCAACATGAAAGTGTCCAGTGGCCTTGTGAATTTCAAAAAATCCTGAGGAAACTGGCAGTGGCTAATGGCAGGGGAAGTTGCTGCCACTGGAGAGTTTAGCCATACCATGAGACACTCCCCCCCAAAAAGACCAAGTTGGGCTGTTTGATTGGAAAGTATCTAATGCCAAAATAAAATGTGAAATGCTTAATTAGCAATAATTAGATGTTTCGGGGAAGCTTAAAACAGTTCCTCTGTTAGACATACAAAGTAATTGCTAAGGGCAGGATAACAGCAACCGGGAAGATGAGTCTAGCTTCCTATAGGAGGTGGCACCTGGGCCAGGAAACTTGGGATTCTTTGAGGTAAGGGAGAGAAGTGTAGACATTTTGAGGAGAGCATGTAGAAAGGCACAGAGAACTGTGATGGAATGTCAGGTACAGGGAAATAGTAAGCTGGAGAATTTGGAATGTAAAGTACACGCACTAAGTCTTGAAAGGCAGTTTGGAATCAAATCATGGGAAGCCAAACAGGTATTTATACTTTACTCTGGAGGCTAACGGGGCTATTAGAGCTTCTTAATCAGGGGAGTGGCATGGTCACATCTTTGTTTTAGAAAAACCAATTTGGCAGCTGTGTGGCAGATGGGGAGGGTTCATCAATTAGTTCAATAATCTAGGTGATGAGAGTGTAATGTGGTCATATGAGTGGGAAAAAAAAAGAACTGACGTGAGATAATATTATAGAGATGGAACCAATAAGATTTGGCAATTTATTAGATGTGAGGATTAAAAAAGAGGGAGGAATTGTGGACGAATCCAAGGTTAAGAACCTGGGCAAATGGAAGGGTAATAGTGCTCTCAACAGAAATAAGGGAGTTAGGAACAGTGGAAGACTAGGAAAGGGGCAGAGAGGGAACAGAGGAGAGAAAGTGAATTCTGTTTAGAGCACACTGAGTTTGGGATGAATATGGAATATCCAGCTGGAGATGTAGATTGGGGCTGGACATATGGATCTAGTGGTCATCTGCATAAAGATGACAGCTGAACCCACTGGATCTAAATAGATCCAGTAAGAGTAGAGTAAGAAGTCATCCCAAGACAGAACCTTCTGGTACACTCATGCATGGAGGTAGAACAAGAATGATGAAGGCTGGAGAAGGAAGACCAAACAGGTGGGACAATCATAAGGGAGCAATGTCATGAAAACACAGAGAGGAAAGAGACTCTAGGAGAAGGTGGTCAATAGTGTTAGAGAAAGATTGAGAAAAGGTCATCAAAGTTGTCAATTAAGCAATCATTGCTAACCTTGGAAAGAATAGTTTCAGGTGAGTGACAAGTTCAGAGGTCAGATTTCAAGGAAATGGGGAACGGGAGGTGAGAAAATGGAGGAAGTTAACACAAACATGACCTTTTCTAGAAGTTTGGTTGTGAAAGAAAAAACACTGCTTGAGGGGCATCAGGTGAGCTTTTTTAAAGGATGGGAAATATCTGAGCATTGAGGAACTAATGGCCAAGTAAAGATGAAAGAGAAGAGAGAAAATGCTATTAAGGGAAAGCCCCCTGAGGAGACAGAAGGGAATGGGATCAAGGGCACAAGTAGAAGGGATAGCTCTATAAGAAGGTACACCTTTTCCTCTGAGACTTACATAAAAGAGAATGGGGAATGATGTTGAGGTTATTTGGAGTAAAGAGTTGTGGAAAAAAGAGGGCTTGGAATAGAGAACTTCTTTTTTTAACTTAAGTATTTGTTAAGATCTCCTGAGAAGGAGAGGACAGAGGGTGGGTGACACAGGTGATTTAAAAAGAAGTAAACTTAATACATCAACATGCCCTATATTTACATTACACAACATACACACAAATATACACACATACAAGACACTTTTGGGGTGAGTTTGGGTTTTTTAATAATATAATTCATTTATACAGACACCCCCTCATTTGGTTTCATGTATTTACAAACTTTTCCAATTGTCCACTGCAAATTTCCACTGCAAAATATATAAGCCATGATTAAAATTTTTGCCACTGGAGGATGCACTTGGACTTGTGTGTTTTTCTTAACAGATGGAAAACAAAACTCTAATGCTTAACTTATAATACATTACCTTGGAAACATTTTGGAAAGACCTCCCAAGCCTTTACTCTTTCTTGCGAAATTAAGCCACTAAAACCATTAACCAATTTTGTCAAGATTTAATTTTCTCTACATCACTTCTTATCCCAAATTCACTTCTTATTCACTGTTCTTAACACCTTGCAAATAAAACTCAATTCCCTCTAACCCTCTTCAACTTGCTTTATACCCCTTTGGTTTGTCCTCAATACTTTATTCTTTCACATTCTGGCAGAGATCAGACAGAACCACTCCCTTTTTCCTTTCTGAAGCCTGTTACCAGTTAACCTGACCTTCTCCTTCCCTCTTTTTTTTTGCCCAAGACTTTCACTGTGCATCACAACAGCCCTCTTTCAGTGGTGTAGGACATAATCAAGCCCTTTAATGTGAGTTCACCACCTCCCCAAATATTACATTTAAAAGATGCCACCTTTTTTACTGGCTCAAGAAATAGTACAGCCAAAATTATTTTTAAAAAATATGTATGTATACACAAACCCCCACATATATGCACATATTTTAAGACAAGGAAGGTCAAAGTTTAAAGAAATGCTAACTTGAACAACCATCAAAAAAATTTTAAAAAGAAAAGCCTTAGTACTACTTTACAATGAAAAAAAAGAGTAAATAATTGGCAGGTTATGTGAATGAAAAATGAAGAATGTGCAGTAAAAAAACTGAGTTCCAGTTGTTAAAATAGAAACTATTGAATTCTGAGGTCTGTTTTCCAAAGAATTTCTATGTCAATTGAGATTTTAAAAATAATAAAGATAATATACTAGGCAGATTTTAAGTGCCTGTGTAAAAATTCAGTTTTAAGAAAAGTTCAGTTGCAAGGTTTTTGGATAAAATGATGGCAAAGAATTAGCATTTGTAAAGTTGTAAGTCTTGCTGACATTTCGCATATCAAGAAGTTATAGTAGATTTTTTTTACTTTATTTATTTTTCTTGGTTTTTTTCCCCCCTTGGTCTGTGTTTTCTTTCACAATATGACTAATGGAAAATGTTTTGCATGGACTGCAGATGTAAAATTTATATCAAATTGCTTGCCTTCTCATTAAGGGGTGAGAAGGGAGGAAAAATTTTGGAACTCAAAAATTTTGAAAAAATTTTTGTAAAAATTGGGAAAAAAAAAGAAGTCACAGGAAATCTGAACTTATGATCACTCTACCTTTTAAATTTCCAATGTAATTATGCTAAACCTTAAAAATGTTTGACAAATTAAGAAAATATAAATTCCATATTCTTTAAAAAACAGACCTTAGTTTAAAAAAGTTATTAGTATACCAGTAGCTGCCATTTAAAAAACCAATACATTAGGATAAAGTAATCCTAGGATGTTCACATTACATGAAAAAAAATGTACATATTTATAAAGTCTTTTCTTCAAATGGTACACAGTCCCCTTTATACCAAAGTTTCTTTCCTTGTATCATTCAAGTGAGCCTTCTCTTGTGCTTTTTGGGACCCAGATTGTATTCTGTATGCTTTTATACCTGTGGAGTCTTCATTTCCAGCTACACTGGAAGTATATTCTGGGGAATTTTCATCCACTTCTAGAGGAATGAGACCAGAAAAGGCTGATGACTTCCTTTGGGCTCTGATTTGTGATCCCAAAGAGTTGTTCTTTTCACATCCCTTATCGAGCTCCGACAAACCCTTAAACTCTGTTGGGCTGGTGGTCTGATGAAAGGGAGCAATAGCGGTTCGGATACAATTGAACCACTGCTGCTTATGGAACACATCATTAGCTTGTAAAGTGTGGGACTGCCCTGGCAAAGGCTCTCGAAAACGAACTCTGAAGATATTTTTAGCTGGAAAAAATAAAAAAAGGAAATCATATCTTTAAAAAGAGATTATACCAGTAAAAAGACTGTGACTGACAATCTTACTTCCCTTAAAAGATTTTACAGACAAAGAAGGAAATTTGGAGACTTAAATTTTCTGCCCTTTTCACTTTACTAACATGAGAACAATCTGATGGATGTTGGGTATGCATTATAAATCTCAAAAGATAGAAACAGAAGAATATTTCCAGTCTTTAATTACTTGCTAGTTGATTGAAGTCTGGCCTAATTTCTGTGAAATCTAGTACCTTTTTTGGGGTGGTTGGGATGGGGAGGGAGGAAGAAATCTTTCCCTATTTATGGAGGAAGGAATTCCCCTACTAAAGCAGACCAGCACCTCATCTGAAACTAACGGCTACCCAGCTATTATGTGTCAGGAGCAGAATTTGAACTGAGGTTTTCCTGATCCCAAAGCCAAGTTCTACCTTTCACTTTTGAAGTTTTAGACCATTTAAAAGAAAACTTGGACAAGAGGGTTTTATTTTGAACAATCAGAGGAAAAATGTTTTCCTAGAAAAAAAGAGACTTTGGATTATGCTTTGGTGAATTACAAGAAAAGATGCTGCATGTCACATCTCAGTTCCAGACACCATTTAAAATTAATTAGCACAATTATCTCTAATTAGCAACATTTATTTATACTTAGTGACCTAACAACTTGTGCTTACAAAAGAAATCCCGGGATTTAACTTATTTAAATTTCTCAAAGGCTCATACATACATTAACATTTGAAAAAATGAAGTTATCAAAACCTTTTTTCTTTACCTTTGTCTGAGTTGCTAAAAGCACCTCTAAAAGAACCTCCCATTCTCACATCACCATCCTGCAGGTCCTCTAAAACCAGCTCTTGAACAGGAATAGGCTGACGGTAGACTTGGTAAGAGTGGCGTTCGTTGCGGATAACAGGACGAGTCAAGACAAGGATGTCTTGAAACAAGAAAATATAGAGTTTCTGGGGAAATGAGAGGAAAAAATATAAAATATGAAACTATTATTTTTGAAGACTGGTACAACATTACTAGAGGCAGCTAGATGGCTCAGCAGATAAGAGTGTTAGGCCTGGAGTCAGGAAGATCTGAGTTCAAATTCAGCCTCAAACACTTACTACCTGTGTGATCTTGGGCAAGTCAGTTAATCTTTATTTGTGTTAATCCACTGGAGAAGGAAATGGCAAGCCACTCCAGGATCTTTGCCAAAAACATCCCATGGAAAGTATGGTCCAAGGGTCATGATGAGTCAGTCATGACTGAACTGTGGTGGTCAACCACCACCACAACCATAATGCTAATACTGAGTTGCTTAGACAATACCATTTATCTCAAATTATTTTATTGAAAACTGCCTTCATTATCCAAGGAAAATATTCTCAAAATGGTCTAGTTTTCTAAGTATAAATATTTTTTTTCAGAAAATGTCTGATTTTGGACTATGACTCCTGTTCTCAACAACTAGTGTATATCATTAAAATTAGAGACAGCTAAGGAAATAATAGTGTGTCTATTAGTAGCAACATAACTTGGAATGTTATTATACATGTTTTCCAGTACAGTAAGAATTAAAAATATAAGAACGCAAACATTAAATCAATTTGTGCATTTTGTTTTCGAGATGCAAGTGGCTACTCAATTAATTGTAATTTTACTAAGTACCTACTATATGCAAGGTACTAGGCTAGGTGTTAAGAGATGCAAAGACAAAAACAAGGCAGTCCCCTTGCCCTCAAAAAACTCAAGATATAAAAAAAATACCAACAGATTCATGATAGTCATCCTGATAACAAATCATTTGTCTGACAGCATATTTTAAGCCTCTGGTATATGCCTAGCTCTGAGACATGAGACAATTTCTAATCACAAAGATCTTACATTCTAATGGAGGAGATAACTATTACATATATAAGTATATAAAGAATAAGCATAAAGGGCAATAGCAACCGATAATCTGTGTTATTTTAATAGATCAGTCCTTCAAAGTAAATTTGGGATAGTCTAACCTAAAGATCAGATATTCTTTTTGCTACCTCTGTATAATATTTAAAGAGAAAGAGTAAGAAACTAAGTTAAGAAAATGATATTATCCATTGGACCTTATGAAAAATTAGTTCAATCTAGGCGTCAATCTTCTTGTCCATAAAATGAGAAGGCTGGAATAGATTACCAAGTCATGTCAACAAGGATTTATTAAGTTTCTACTACATGCCAGGCACTTAGCTAAATAGAGGATACAAATGCAAAAGCAGTCCCTTTTCTCAAGGAGTTCACAGTTTAATGGGGAATGGTGGAAGGGGTGGTAGAGACAACATGCAAACAAAATATATACAGTATAAATTGGGGGCCAGTTTTAGAAAGAAAGCACTAAAATAAAGGACTGGGAAAGGCTTCTGGCAGAAAGTGAGACTTTAGCTGAGACCTGAAGGAAGCCAAGGAAGCCACGAGGCAGAGAGTTCCACAAATGAGCAACAGGCAATGAAAATGATCTCTAAATGTCCTAGAATTCTGAAAATCCCATGATTTAAACAAAAGTATTTAGCAAGTAGTTTTGACTATCTTATAATCACATTATCAAATATTTGAAATATTACCTGAACTTGATTACACAAAGGAAAAAAATGATTCTTTTTGATACAGTGGCTACCTTTCAACATACATCTCCAGACATTTTTAGAAGATATAAAAAAGTGGTGAAAAGAAAACAGGTTTAATAACTGTTTCTAATTTTATTGGATACTGGTAAGGAAATAAGCTTACATGTCCATTTTTATTCTTCAGTTCTCCATGGCAAAGCAACACTTTGCTAGCATCAATCCTAGGATCCTTCTGCTTGTCATCCAGATATTCCAATTTGTCAATATAATATTGGCATTCTGATTCTCCTTTCTTCAAGTTGATATCAGAGAGTACTCCTTGTATTACCAACAGCTAAAAGTAAAAAAACGGCTTTGTAGCAGTGACAATTTAAGCAAATATTATAACATCCTTAATATTCCACTTCCCTAATTATATTTTAAAAGGCAGAATTTGCCATCTTCCTGTGCACCCAATCACAGTACAAAACAATCTATTCAAAGAGAGTATGCATTAAATGTTTGTTGATGCTGATGCTTGAAGGTACCATTTTATATCATTCTAAGGTAATCTAATAAGACATTTCTAAAAATTTACATGATTAAATTTCTTTTATTACTTACAGCTTCTTCTAGAAGTTTTATATCAATGTGGTCTTTGGGTGTATGTCTGAGAATTTCTTTTAACAACAAAGGGTATTTGACTAGGCGACTTCGAGGAATATCCAGGAAGCTCCACAGGTCTAATTTTCTACTGAAAGGAGACTCAAGACATCGTTGAAGGAAATCTTGAACTCTTGCATCTTGTTTTTTCTGATCAAGAAGAGCTTTAGCTGCAAGCTGGTTACTGCAGTATCCTCTATAAGCATTTAAACCTGGCAACTAAAAGATTATAAAACAAAACTTTAAATGATTTTAGGATAAACATCATCACCAAAAGCCTTATACACATAACAATTTTCATAGTAAATTCCAAAAATCTCTATATTTATCCAACAGATTTGGATAGTACTAAACTTACAATCCCATCATGAATTTTATCAGTTGGGGACAGATATCTCCCTAATTCTAACTAAATAATGAGCTTTCCCCTCTGTACAGGAAACAAAAAACATGGGTACAAGTTCCTAATCTGTCATTTAATAATTGTGTGACATTGGATAAATCACCTAATCCCTGTAAGACTTAGTGAACTCATATGTTTAAAAAAAAAGGGGTGGGGATAGGAAGAGGGAAAATAAATTGTTTTTCCTCCTTTTGATGAAGATTAAATGATGTAACACATTAGGCATTTTGTAAACCATTAGGGCTTTATATAAGCAATTACTATTATTGTTATTTAATACGCTCAGTTATAGGGTCTTATTTGTAGCTGGTTCAATGATTCAGATCTTTCAAAAATCTGCCATTACATTTCAATAAACTATCCTTTCAACAAATTAATTAGATTAAATGACTCATCACATACCCAGTTCACAAGAATATGACCAATTTGCTCTACTGTCCCATCTGGCTTTGTTGCTTCTCCTAATCTTGCCAACAGATCTGAAATTTTTTAAAAAGGCAAAAAATTTTCATTAAAATTTTAAAGTTGTTCTTAAAATAACATGCTGTAGATCTTCACATGCAGTTGAAAATTAAATACAAGGTTTTACCTTCATGCAGAGGTATGTAGGCATCTAAATCTCCAAATATGTGTGTGAGTTCTTCTTCTGACATAATAGATAACTTCAACATAGGGTCATGGTAGGCCTATTGGTAGAGGAGGAAACTTGTCACATGAAGAACTAGCTAATTACATCAAGACTACCACAGATACATCTTAGTACAGTGAGCCACAAAATGGGCTAAGTTAGATGTTACATGTAGAGGTGATAACCATGTAACGTGATTTTATTTCAAAAGATAGGATTTAGGAATAGATATTTTCTATGTCCAAGTATAAATATTAATATAAACATTTTGAAGAATTTTTGAAAAAGTGATGGGATTTTAATAATTTTATTAAATGAGGCTGAGGAGAGATGTGGTAGAAATTGGGGAAATAGTATTCTTAAAAGCAAAAACTACTTACGAACCTTTCTGGCAAGCTTAAGATCCTCAATTAAATCTTGTTCTCCTCGGAGCATTTCATATATTGCCTAAAAAGGAAGCGTATTGCATTAATCAAGTCTTCTCTGCCTGTCTCTAAAAAAGGGTAGCTAATGTAAAATTGATTATATGGAAATCATAATCAGAGCATAAATTCAAAACACTAGTTTAAAAGACTTAGGTCTTTAATTTTTTTTTTTTTTTGGTTTGGCAGCTAGGTGGCACAGTGTATGGAATGCTGGGCCTGGAGTCGGGAAGACTGGAGTTCAAATTCAGCTTCAGTCACTTACTCGTTACTGTGCAAGTTACTTAACCTCTGTCTTCCTCAATTTCCTCAACTGTAGAATGGGGGTAATAACAGCACCTCCCTCCAAGGGTTACTGTGAGGATCAGCTGAGTCTGGCATAATAGGTGCTATACAAATGGCAATTACGATAATCATCATCACTGTATATATTATAATTATTATGAATAATATATGTAACACATACATTATTATTCGGCGTCTGAATAAAAAGAGCACCAAGGTCCTAGACACTTGGGGACCATCACATGATTTGAAATCATCTATGCCATCTACAATTATTTGAAAACAGTAAATTCTTTAGTGTAAAAGCTGTAATAACATGACTACCAGACTTGAGCTTTATCAGTCAACAAACATTTCTTAAGCTGCCTGCTATGTTCTAGGCACTGGAGATACAAAGAATAAAATAATCTCTATTCATATGAAGCTTGTGAGGGGTGAAGGAGATGACAAGTACAAAACAGAAGGGTACACAGAACAAATTTAAGAAGAGTAACTAAAACAAGGTTGTCTGGGGAGGTCACGAAAAGTTGGGAGAGGGTATCATGAAAGGCTTCACATAAACAGCGTTCTGAGGCAGAGGTGAGGTAGGATAAACCGCCAGCGCAAAGGCATGGAGCTGTCATGTTTGATGCAACAGAGTGAAGGCCTGTTTGGCCGGATTGCAATGTGTAGAGGAGGGCTAGGAGGCTTTAAAAGAAAATAGATGACTTTACATTTATTATCCTAGAGGCAGCTTATTGAATGGGCTATGAGATAATCAAATCTGTACTTAGGGAAAAATTACTTTGGCGGTAGTATGGACAACAGACGGGAGTGAAGAGAGTCAAGGGCACCAATTAGGAGGCTGTTGAAATAACACAGGCAAGAGGTGATGAGGCCTTGAATTAAGGCAATAACTTATGTGAGTCAAGAGATGGGGGTGGATATAAGAGATGTCTACATTAAAGCTATACTCTTCATAATTCACAACCCTGACATCACTACTTCAAGGATCTGTGATTCCTTGTCAGCGTAGGCATTCCCTTTCCCAAAGTGAATCACAATTATGGTATATGTTAGCGTAAGGCCTTTCTTTATGAGTTGTCAAGGCTAAAAGAATCATCATTTTATGGGGCTAAGCCTACTGATGACGTCACTGAGCTTACTTAGGCTGCTTCTCGGACTACAGACATATGGCTATCTAATTGCTTCTTTCTCTACGGTGGGCCTTGTTACTGCTAGTGTTTCACTGCCATAGCTTTAAAGAAAACTCACTATCACCTTCCATGCCATGACAGGGCACTTTAGTGAAAGACACCTGAAATCATTTGAAATGATTATATATATACTTTAGGGTATATGGAATCACTAATGTTAACATGTAAGCTAATTAGAGTATTGCAGTCAACATTCTGTTAATTTAATTACTATAGCTATTTTTGTTAGTCTTGCAACTGAAGTTGAGAAATTTAGAGAAATGCACTTACATGTACTAACAACTTCCTAAAACTCTAGCACGTCTTTTTTCCACATGACAAATGTCATGCATTAGTGAGTTTGGTTCCATTCTTGGATTACACAACTTACCTCCTGACGCTTGATTTCTTTGGTGGTTAAAGATTCTTTCATGTTGATATCTAACATCTCTGACCATCTTACACTGTTTCTTCTTTTAGAAGGAGTTGGGACAGTAGCCCTGCTAAACGACTTCTGGGCACAAGCAGGAGATCTGCTGTCACCACGAAGTGTAAATGACTATTAAAAGGGCAGGAAACAAAACAAAACAAACCCAATAATCAGAAAATACTTTAGCAGGAAATGAATTTTTAATAGGCATTTTTAATTTTTAAAATTAAAAACAGCATTAAAAAGAAGAAGTTAAAGCTTTCTTTTACCACATAGTCTATCACTATCAGATCAAACCTGTTATTCTGGAACTATAATTCTGGAGAAGAGATCATTCAAGAAAATTCTTGTTACAAACTGATTATGATTTTGTTTTGATAATGTTATTTAGCTACTTAGTTATTCCAAAATATGTTAGCACATTTCCATTTCTCATTAAAGTAGCAGTATAGGAAATAAAGTCAGAATCAGTAAGACTCAGGTTCAAATGCCTCTGACACAAATGGTATGCCCTTGGTAACTATTTAAGAATGTAAGTTAAAAAACTATTGCCTACGTTGGTAGAGGCAATTTCCTCAACAGGAGTTCCCTATGCCAATGAATTCACAGGCCCAGACCAAAAATGAAACATAACAAAAACTTCAACAAAAAAGTATAGTTCCATTTCTTCAAAAAGGAATTTTTTCTTACTTGGATTGTTTGACCAAAACGTCTGACTGCTCCATTTCTCACAGGAGAGATTAAATTTGCCAAAGATGAGACTCGGGCCAGAGATCGAACTCTTTTATTGCTTGGTTCCTGTGAAAGCAAAAACAGGTTATACTAAACATGGGGTTTTTGCAAACAAGCCAGAACAATATTGAAGCAATAATAAAATACATGTTTGCTTATTACAAAGAACAGAAATGTGATTTTCTAAAACAACTACATTGGACTTAGTTAAAAAAAAAAAAGGAAGAAAAAGTCCAAAAATCACTTTCAGAACACAACATTTATTACCAGGGATATATCAAATTATCTATTATTCTAATTCCATTTGAAAATATCAAATATTTAATATTAAAAAATGAAACATGTATCAGTGTCAGAATAGAGTAAGGTGTGTATATATATATATATATATATATATGTGTGTGTGTGTGTGTGTGTCCTCTTTTGGTCTCTCAACTGTATATATCAATATTAATTTCTTTAATCATGTGCTGTTCCTCAATACTTAGAAATGGACAAAATATCTGAGAGAAATACCTGTAGATATAAGAAAATCAGATTTACTAACCAATTTTTGTAACCTTTATTCTTGTTCTGGTCAATTGACAAATTATTAATTTAAAAGCAAGTAGGAGCAATTTGTCCTACAATGTATATTCAGACAATCAGTTAACCATTTATTAAGTGCTGATTTTGTGCCAGGCACTATGCTAAGCTCTTTCGATACAAAGAAAGAAAAAATAAAAACATTGTCTCTTGTCCTTCAAAGAGTTCACATTCTAAGAGAGAAGACAATAGGTAAATAATTATGTATATAAACAAGCTATACACAGAGCAGAGGGAAATAAGAGAAGAGTGTGTTTGGGACCAGAAAGGTTGAAGTGAATCTTGAAGGAAGCCAGAGAAGAATCAAAAACATTCCTATCTCTCAGATACTAAAAGTTGGTGTAACACCTCTTAAGATAGCTTTTATACAGGTGTTTTTCTACATAGCGGAGGACAAAATGATGATACTAATTGAATTTTTTAAAATAAGAAAAAACAAATGTTCTATTGATTAAAATTTCAGAACTGAGGTATCCTCAGTATACACCTAGGTTGCTCAATTTTTACTGTGTAGTAGTTAATCAGGGATTTTGAATTTCTCTGTTTTTTTTCATCTTTAATTCTAAATGTAAACACCAAAAAGAAAAAAAATGTATTTCCATACACAGAGAACACAAGAAAATTCTCTATGAAACTGTGAATGTCTATTTCAGAGTGCTTATCTTCTTTTTTTTAAAAGCATAATACTTTCAAAACTATCCTGCTTGTCTGTTCTTCCTTCTTTTGTCTTCTATGTATTTAAAAATATTACAATGGGCCTCTTTTTTGGGCATCACTTGTTAACCTTCTCTTCTCCCCTAACCCCCAATGAAAATGGAATAACAAATAAGCATAGTTGAGCACAGTAGGAGCACAGTAGCTATGTCCAAAATATGTATATCTTTGTCCATTTTGTCCACTGTCTTACTGTGATGAAACATAAGGATAACACGCTTCATCACAGATCCTCTGGGGACATGGTCTGTCATTTCATTGATCAGAGTTTTTAAGGCTTTCAAAGATGTTTTTCTCTATCATGTTGCTATCCTTATATAAATGGTTCTCCTGGTTCTACTCACTTTACTCTTCATTAGTTCATACTATCCAAGATTCTTTGAATCAATCCTGTCATATCTTATGAAGCAGTAACTCTCATGCTACATTAAGATTCCACAATGTGTTCAGCCAATTCATTTCTTTGCTCCCCCCCCCCCCGCTGCTCTTGTCCCACTTCTCCTTTTTCCCTGCCTTTTGGGATTAGAACTTTGTTTTGCTTATGGTTTTTCCTCAGCACTGTCTTCCCTCTTGAAGCATCCATCTAAGCATCCCTGTTTGTTTCCCTGTTGATTGTATTTAGGTATAATGGAGCCTCCGCAGCACACCCAGGTCATGTAACATGGATGGGGATGTCCAGAGCAGACTTTGGAGCACTCCTATATAGCCCTAGATGAAGGCATTCTTTGTGTGTGTCTTCCTAATCCCAAGTCTAACACTATCTACTGTTGCCGCCTACATGTCTTAGAATACACTGCTGTTGTATTTATTCTATGCTACATTATTTATAATAGGATGAAGCAAGATTGGAATCATTAGAATTTATCCAGATAGGACCTTAGACATCACTTTGTCAAGCAAAAACCTGGAAAGGCCCTCAAAAGTAATCTAGCTCAACGTTATCATTTTGTAGATGAAGAAACTATGATCCAGAATGGTAAGTGATTTGCCTAGGGTTATATAGGAAATAAACAACAAAGGCAAGACCCAAATCCTTCTATTCAAATTCCTCATTTTATATATAAAGAAATTCAAGTACTAAGAGGCTAAGTTCCTAAGATTAGACTGATAAGGAGCAGACTGATACAGAAATGATAGAAACGGAATACTCTTTGCTCCCCATTGCTGCTTCCAGATTCTGCCCCTGCTGTCATCATTCAGCAACCTCTCTTCCTTTGAAATTCATCTAATGCAAATTTAGAACCCAATCCAGATTTGGTAGCTATTTGACAACCAAGTCATTCCCCTCCCTTTCTCATTGAGAAAGTGCCTAGATCACAGTGATATTCACTACTCCAACTTTTCTCATTCTAGAGGGCTTCTTCATACATTTTAATGTTCATCAAATACCCTATTTTCTACTTCACCAACAGATCAACTGTCATGACCTCTATTCCAAAAGAAGATGGACATGGCTCACAAGGTTATGTTCAAGCAGTTAATATCCATTCTCTGATCACAATCTTATTTATCTCTTCTTCTTATCCTAAACTTCCCTACTCCTCCTAAACCTACTCTTTGTCCTCATCACACATGAATTCTAATCTGTCCATGCCTCAGTATTAACACAGGCCATTAATCCTACTCTCAATACTTCTTCATTCACAATCTTGAAGATCTGGTAAACCTATTCAACTCTACACTATATTCTTAAATCCCCTTTTCTCTTGTTCCATAACTTGACACTTTCCAAAACCCCAATTTTGGGTTATTTCTACCACCTACCTTCTTTGCACCTATTCTTTTGTTGTTGAATGGAACTAACTAGAAGAAATCATGAAATTGTGCTGAATCCACTACAAATTTATACTGGCCAATATCAAACTGGCCCTCACTACCAGGCAATCCTATCAGTTCTCCCTTTGATCTTCCACTATTCAATCACAGCAGGGGTTCCAAACCTTTTCTCCTCAAGCACTCCAACATACTCTTTCCCTACTGTTCTTTTAAGTTCCTCACTTCATACTATGCCTCCAAAGTTGATGCCATTCATAGTAAACTCCCTTGTCTTACCTCTGACACAACCTCTCACCATCTCCTTCACTCTAGTTTGATAATGAGATGGACCTTTGACTTGTCAAAGCCAATCCCAACCCTCTATATGTACCTTCAGATCCCATACCCCTTCTCCAAAAGGCTGTTCCCACCATTCCTTATTTTCTGTCTCTCTCTAATCTTCAATCTCTCCCTAACAACTGGCTCCTGATCTCTTTTGTTGGATCTTCATCCATGTCACAACTATTCTGTGGGTGTATCCCCCCCTGAACCTCAAGGCCCTTATCTCTTTTCTGTTTATACTTTCTCACTTGTATTCTATCTACTCCCAAGGGTTCAACTGCTATCTTTATGCAGATGATTCTCAAATGTATTTATCCAGCCCTAGTCTCTCTCCTGAATTCTAGCCCTGAATTATCAGACACTTTGCTGCAGACCTTTCAAAACGAACATGTCCAAAACAACTTTACTTCTAAATCTTCCCCTCCCTCAATTTCCCTATTATTTATTGAGGGTACATACTTTCAGTCACCTAGGTTTGCAACTCAATGCTATCCTTGACTCCTTTCTCTGGAATACCTCACATAATTAGTCAGTTACCAAATCTTGTAATTTTTCTTTTTGTATCTCTCACATATATACTCTTAGCTCACACAGTCCACCCTACAGAGTTCAGGCCCATCACCTGAATTACTACAATAGCCTTCAAATTGGAAGCTAGGTGGCAGAGAGGATAGAGCACTGGGCATGGAGTCACAAAGACTCAAGTTCAAATCTAGTATCAGAAACTTACTAGCTGTGTGACCTTGGGCAAGTCCTTAACCTCTATTTGCTTCAATTTCCTCAACTGTAAAACAGGCCTAATAACAGTACCTACCATGCAGGGCTGTTGTTATTATCATATAACACAATATCTGTAAAACACCCAGCATGGTGCCTGCCATATAGTGGGCACTATATAAATGTTCATTCCCTTCTCCCTTACCTGACTCTAATCTCTCTGCTCCAATTTAGTCACCAAGCAGCTGTCAAAGTGATTTTCCTAAAGCTTGGGTCTGAAGATGCCACCACGAACCTATTCAATAAATACCAATGGCTCCCTATTACCTCTAGGATCAAATTTAAAGTCCTTTGTTTAGCCTGTAAAGTTCTTTATAACCTATTCTTCCTTCCTTTCCAATCCTTTTATATTCTAATCACTACCCTGCAGTTCTATGATTTTAGTCCACGTTGACTTATTGGCTGTTCACCTTCCCTTCCAATCTTGGCTTCTTGAATTTCTATTTTACTTTAAGAAGCTCAAGAACCACATCATTGTGGAGACCTTTCCTGGTTCCCTTAGATCCCAGTGCCACCTTTTCCCTAAGAGTATCTCTTACCAATTTTGTATTTATCTTGTACATTGCATTCTCTTTGAGAATGTAAGCTCCTTGAGGGCAGGGCTTACTTCTGATTTTTCTTACATAGAAAATGCTTTATAAATGCTTGCTAAATCAATACCTGAAAACTTCATCAATTTGCTAATTATCTTCCCATATCAAATATTTTTTAATACAACATACATAAAATGAGAATGCAGAAATATTATAATAGTACATTTAAAGTCCTTTTTTCTAGAAGATAATGCTATTTGATGATAAGTAGAAGTCTCTAGGCAGAATGTTTTTATTTTTTATCTCTTCAGCTCGTACCATATAATAGATACCTCTTGAATTGAATGCTGCCTTTCATCCAGGGATTACAAAGTATCTCATAAAACTATTAAATAATCATTATCATTATTCTAGTTTTACTAATACTTGGAATTTGATGATTCTTCTACTTTTAAGAGGATCAAAGACTCAGAGTCAAGAATAAACCCATTCTTTCTTTGTAATGTCCCTATTTTGGGGTTACTGTTTGTATTACTGTCTTTTATAAATCCAGAATGTTCATGTAAACCAATAACTTTAATAGTCTGAAAGTTGTTCACAATTAGATGTGATCACTGAATTTATCAGCATGTATTTTTTGCCAGTCTCCTAAGGCCTTGGCCTCTAAAAGAAAAAGTAATTGCTGACATCACAAATATTTTACTTTAAAAGAACCAAAACAAAATAATCATACTTTTAATACTTGGAATTAACCAAGAAATAGGAGGATCAGGGAAAAGATATCCTTAAAATTACTATCAGAAGAAATAAGGTGTATAATATTAGTATATTCTATGTTCTTTGAGGAGAGAACTAAATCCCCTTAAGAAACGGTCCCAAATTCCAAAGGACCATAAACTTGTAGTTAGTATAGTTTCTATACTTCATTAGAATATGTAGTTAGAGAACTTTATAGTAATTAAAAATAGCAATGCTAATTAATTCCAAGAGCATAGTTTCAGAAAAAAATGAATTTCAACTTTAAGAATATTAAACAAATGAGGCAAATGATAAGTGAACTGAAAAATAAGAGGCCTTCTACATATGTAGTTAATTGACATATTGTGGTAAAAGACATATGTGAATGTCTTTACATTACACATCTGTGCAAGACTGAAGTGACACGTGCACGTGTAGAAAGTTTAGCAGAAGGCATTCCTTTCCATTTAGTACAAACAGTACAAAGGGGCTTCTGTTAGGAGACATAGTTACCATTCCCCTACAACAAACTAAGATTCATACTAAGATAAGCTAAGATTAAGTAGAAACAAAACAGGTGTCCCTTTGGTTCTTTTTGGGGGAACTAAATTAACTCTTTTCCTTAAGGCAAAGAGGATTTGGTTTACCTATATGCCCTCTTCCAGTGAATTTAAAGAGGTAAAGAAATCTGGCTAGGAGGAAAGGAAAATTTCTTGATATTATCTACAACTTGAGTACTGTGTGACTACATAGTAAATCAATTTAAGGAACAAAAATTTGTTTCCTTACAGTAAAAAACAAATGCTGAAAAAGGTAAATATTATAAAAAATACAAATTTCTTTGTTCTTCTCCGGGCAAACAATAGGTATAGTCTTTATTTTTCCCTTGGAAACCTGAACAGCTGAGTTTAGGATTACGCAAAGATAATAACTGATGCTGCAAACATACACAGAAAGAAAATATCAAGTACGATGCACAAGTCTGAACCACATCAGCACTGAAACGACGTGATTTCTGGGCAAGTCGCAAGTCTGGCCACTATCCACCTGGCTTTACTGGACAAGAAAGGACCTGGGTTAGTTTTAGGACTGGGCTGGGGGTGGGTAGGGAGCGATTCTGGTTTCTTAAGTCATCTTTCCTATTTCCAACAGCATACAACAGATGTTCAGACAATCAGGTGGCAATTAGTTATTTCCAAGTACTGAAGGAAACTTAGACGACTGCTACATTAATCAGACGGACTCAACCGAAGCCACTGCACTGTCCACATGCACAAGGAGGCTTATACCGGAACCGACTTGCCATCTCCGAGGAGTGTGAACTCTAGTTAAAGACCACCCAGTATGGCCACTTTTCCCATTCAAATGCACCTTGTCAGTATCATTAGGGCTGCTAATCCATATACAATTTGTTAACCATTCCATTTTGGATCAGAATATTTTATCCTGTTAAACAAAATACAAGTTTCTAAAATGAATTTATATATTGTTTAAAAGAGATTTCTTTTAGGGATGAATTATCATTTGAAGCAGTTTTTATTGGAGGTGGGGGCTGTTGAGAGTGCCTCTGTTTCTTTAAAATAGAAATTATCTTGCTTCTCTACAAATTATCATCTTCTTACTCTTTGCAGGTTCATAGGAACCTTTCCAATGAATTTGGTTTTATATCTCTAGTGTCACAAAATGCTAAGTCCAAGCTGGCAATAGTGACAGATATGTGTTATTATACATATGTAACTATATCTCTATCTACATACATATATATGTATTCTCTCTCCCCCCCCCCCCCTTCCCCATCCTTTCCTCCCTCCCTCCTGTGACTGGGCTTTTGTTGTTTTGTTTTTTGCCTTTCTTTGTATCCCCAGCACTTAACACAGCCTGAAACACAAACACAGCAGGCACTTAATAAATGCTAGTTTTCTGACAAACTGAATAATCGTCCTTCCCCAACCAAGGCATCCCTGGCAGAAGGTTTTGTGCATGCTTGTGTGGGGTAAAGATGGGATTACATATATGAAAACAAAAGAAATGATGATAAAAACTTTCACCTCAAGGAGAATAAGCTTCCACTTCATGAAGCTTTCATTACAGTACAAAGAGCAACAATGTGTATTATATGTGTTAAAGATAAGCAACCTTTCATCAACAGTAAAGGTCACTTGCTGGGGAGAAGGGGAAACAACACAAAACTCTGCAATTTTTAAATTTCCATTGCATGGTTAGTATTGCCACATTTCTTTCATGTATGTACACCTTTCAATCTACTCACACAGCCACCACCCTATCTCAGTCCTTTATTCTAGTTACTAAGAGCCAGTCCATTTTCCACAAAAAACCTGAAGCATAGGTCTGATCATATCACTATAACACTCTTTCAACCCAACCCCTGACCCCCTATTTCCCCAATAAACTATCAACTCTTGGAACAAATATAAACTCCACTGTTTGGCATTTAATTCTTTTCATAACTTGGCCCTGTCTTGCCTTCCCATCCAACATCACACCCTTCTCCACTTCAAATATTCCTCTTCAAACACTATTGGTAAATTGCCTTTTCATTTTAACACCGTAATGAAACACATAAATAAAGAAAACCAAACAAAAACTGATCTATAAAGGAAGCAGTTTTAAACACCAATAGGTATAAGTTTAAATATAAAAAGACATTTGTCAGTGTTTGTAATCTGCCTTTCTAAAAACAACTGCAGAATAATTTCTAACACACAAATCTTGCTTTAAAAATTGTCAGATAAAACATCCCCTAATTTGTTTAAAGATGAGTTTGTAAGGAATTTTATAAATGACTATTTCAGACAGCTAAAACAAGACTAGAGATTTAAACGATTCTATGCTTTCAACAGCTTAACATATTGCTTTCCTTCTGACGAAGGACACAACATAAAAAAAGCTGATAGATCAAGAATCAAAAAAGTAAGACATAGGACAACTTTCAACCTCTGATTCCCACTAAGAAACACATTCTCTTTTATATTTCCTAAAGTACTTAATAGGTTGGCATCTGAAGTAATGTATACATTTTAAAACTATGTTGGTAAAAATATACAGCAGTTAAAATTTACATTTCTGGCCCTTAAATCAGCTTCAAACATTCATAGAAGTTGGACTATAACATTTAAAACTGAGAAAAGCACTCAAACCATTTTCAAAGCCTTACCTCTTGTTCTCTAAAAGACTGATTATTAACATCTAGGACCCGAATAGTCCTTTTAACAGGCAGGAAACTTCCAATTTCATCATGAGCCACCATGCTTTACCAAGTTTCGCATATGATCTTTTGAAATAATCCACATCAGATTTGGATCTACAAAGAATTACTATGGAATCATATGGGTTTTTTCAGCCTAAGCATTCAGCCACCCTTATCTGCCATTGCCCAAGCTTCTTGCTGTGGTAAAGCTCACAGCCTTCACTAACTTCAGGGAGTTCAAAGTACAGGAACCTCAGGAGGAGGGGCAGCAGCAGCAGCAAACTAGCTTAATAGGCTGGCTCCAGGAATCACATGACGTTGGTTAACTGACAGCTGCTGGCACACCTAGGCTGCTCAGTTTTCACTGTGTAGGAGAGAAATCTTTTATACAAGACATTTGGAATGTCTATAGTTATTTCAATGAATATTTTCTTATTCTGTAGGATACCAGGCTTGGGTAGGGTGGGTGTTGCTAATGCATAGCTGAAACTCATCCAGCATACTTACATTATAATGAAGGATTTAAAAATGCTTCCAAAAAATACATTAAATTATTTAATTTAGTATTTATTTAACCTTTGGCATAAAGGCTAAAATAAGTAATTTATGCAACTGTCATAACTTTCCGGACTCTTCCTCATTCTCTTAGTTGTTAGTCCCTTCCCCTTTGTAGATATTTTGTTAATTTGGCAAACATAAAATAAAAAAAAAACCCCACCACCTTTCTAAAGTGCAAAGAACATTTAAAAAGGGCTGTATATGAAACTATAATACTCACTGGCTATCCTGGAATGCTCACCGGTTTAAGACTCAGTTCAAACCCCATCTTCTTTCTATGCTGTCTGACCTCCCACCCCCACCCTTTGTCCTTTACCAGAGATTATATGTCTTATACACAAAATGTACACAAGATTTGTATATCAACCCTACTAGAATGTGAGGTACTTGAGAAAATGGGCCATACTTTTTGCCTTTCTTTGTATACCCAGTGCTTACCATAGTGCCCAGAACACAGTGAGCCCTTAATAATGCTTGCTGACTCTTCAAAAAATGTATAAAACTAAAGTTCTTTTCAGAATTTTCATATGCTTTTTAATATAAAAATTTTAAATGCTTCACTGAACTATATTTATTTTTCCTATAATCTTGTATTTACTTGTGAATGAATGAGAAGCACTTATTAGTTACTACAGTGAAAGTCACAAAACACCTAGCTGAACCTCCGGAGGTACAAATACTCAGGCTAGACAAGCTCTGCCTTCAAGAAACATGCATTCAGGTGGGGAGAGACAAAATATTTTGGCCCAGCCCTCCAGGAATTTACATTCTAATAGGAGGAGTGGTGGCTAGGGAAGTCACAATAATTAAGCGGGATAAGGCAGTCCATAACACACTTTTTTCTAAGGCAAAGGCAGCAATGATGATAGCTCTTTGTAAGAGTGGAAAGGGGTGGAATACATCCAAGAAATCCAAGTACATCCAGAAAATGGCCAGGGTGATTCTCTATGGTTCTAGGGAGTAACAAAGCCTAAAGCCTTGGCTCCTCACCAAGACGTCAAGTGCTCTGGTTCTGAGCAACACATCTGTGAACTTACTCCACCAGGAGAATGTAAACTTCTGAATTCCGGGGGTTGAGTTTTTATATTTGTATCCTCAGCACCTAACAGTGCATTGCACTGTTGTTACTAGCTGCTTGCTAAATCACTGATACTCAAGAAGAGGCAGGACTCCTATTTGAAGCAAGAGAAAAATCAAAGCACCTTTCTCTTCTCTGATACTGTCCCCGACCTAACCTTCTTGTTGGTCTCCCTTTCATCACTGGAAATAGCCTCCACTGCTAATCAAACTGATCTTCCCAGTCAATAAAATACAGTGGCTCCCTCTAGTGGCTTACCTCTAAGATGAAATATAAAATTCTTGAGTTTTTAAAGTTTGGTGTCTTCCTATCTTTCCTGTTTTCTTAGATCTTAGTCCCTTCCCTACACTCTACAAATCAGTTACCTCTCAAAAGATATTCTATTTCCTTATTCCAGGGCAGTTATGCTGGTTTTCCTGCCTGGAATTCTCTCCTTTTCATCTCCATCTCTGGGGTTACTTCGGGTCTCAGGTTCTTCAAAAACCTTTTCCTATCCCCTTTAATGTTAATGCCTTTTCTCTCTAAGATTATTTCCAAATTATGCTGTATATTTCTGGTTTGTACACAGTTGTTCACATGTTGTCTCCTCCATTAGATTATGAACTCCCTGGGAGTAGATACTAGCCTCGCCGTTCTTAGTACTTGGCACACAGCAGGTGTATAATGACTGCTTGTTGACCCGTGCTTGAGATGGGACAGAAACACAAAAATGAAAGTCCAAACCTTTTTACTAGAAAGAAAGAACGTGTATACAGATAACTATAATACAAGGTAAAGAGTGATTGGAGCAAAGAACTCAAAGCAGGAAAGGAAAATCTGAGGAGAGGAAGAAAGCACTGAACAAGTGGGTGGGGCAGGGAACAGGGAAGCCTTTCAAGAAGGAAATTGTATTTGAACTGATCCTTAGAGGAAGACTTTGAAAGGCAAAGGAACAGATGAGGAGGGGGTAGCTGAGTTCAGGAAATAGCACATTTTGTCTGGAATGTATAATATATAAAGGGGAATTATATGAGAAAGGTTTGGAAAGGCAGGTGAGAGGCAGTTGGTAGAGATTACCTTAAATCCATAATAAGAACTTTATATTTTATTTTAGAGGCAACATGGAGCCATTTTACTAGGTATTAGGGAGTCTTGTGCCTTAAGATCAATTTGAAGGTTGCTGACTTAGGGATTGGCATTTTAGCAGTTCTGCAGAGGGCAGATTGGAGATAAAAAGAACGGAGTTAAAGAGATTACAAAAGTCTAGGCAAAAAAGTGATTGATTAAAAGGCTTTAAATGCGCATATGAGTATGTGAATGGCAAGGAGGGAATAGATTGAGACATGTCCTTTAAGGAAAACTAATCTGTTGGGAGAAAATGGAGGATCATGTCCTACCATATACCATACCCATAGGGGCCAGATCCTAAGGATCATACAAAGGACCTTCTCCCATTTAACTCCTTTCAGGTCTTTTATTAAACAATCTTCTCGAAATAGTATTGACAGAAAAGGGGGGAAACCTATACTCCTCTTATTGACCCTACCCCCAAGGGGTGTTATTGTTGTGCTTTTTAAAAGCAGGGGAGAGCTGAAACTGTTGCTATACAATATCACAGGTGTGTATTTACTAGGACGCAAGGGATTCCCTCAGTTGATTTGGTGGTAATTCTGACCTCTTGGATGTGAGTGTCCTTATTTAGCCCCAGTAGAAGAAGGAGGAAGTCCCCTCATAGAGGCCTCTAAGTGGACAAAGAGGCAGGTGGGCTAGGGAATACTGTATGGGTGGTGGTACAGGAAAGCATTGGTATCAACTTAGATCCTGAGACAGGTGGCATGCAGGAGGCTTACGACCTCTGAGTTACTTTCCTACAGATGACCCTAATGTGTGATAAGAATTAGTTGACTTTGCCAGAAGAATGAACACCTGTGCTATGGCTCTGATGTTACAGGTGTTGTTCCAGCTAATCACCCTGCATTAGGAGATCTACTGTAAACACCCAAAATGTGGTATCACATACCATATGGATTAGATTGTTGAGATTGCAACTTGATCATTCAGGTGGGGAAGGGGAGTAAACTTGGAGTTTCTGGCTTTGTTTTTTTCTACGTGGTGATTCTTATAGGGGAGGGGAGGGCCGGAAAATGTTTATTTTTTTCCTTTTTTTTCTTCTTAGTACTACCTATTCCAGGACGACTGGCTAGTAAAAAACTTTAAAGAATTCAAATGGTGGAAGATCTACGCCTAAGAGATCTTAGAGATCTTAAAGATTTTGCCATCACGGAGTGGTTATGAGAGGACCAATTCCTCCTTCCCCTCCCCCCCCACATGCATTAGGGTATATTTTCCCTAAAAGCACAAAGTCATGACTTGATTGGAACAAGTTTCTAATCTATGTCTTTGCTGAGGAGACTTCCTGATCACTTAGGGAAATACCCACTTACAGTGGAGTTGGAGTTCTCCAGGCTTAGGTGGATTCTTGATGACACCATGAGTCACCACACCCAGCTTAGACGACCAGATACATTTCCATATGCAGATGTTTCCCCCAAGCTAAGTGTTACAGCACATCCTTGCCATATTAGGGCTAAGTAAACCTCCTTCTGCTACATTTTGTCCTATCATTGAATCTCAACCAACAAGGTACTATTGTCACATCAACCCTCATAGTTCTTTCCCAACACACAGACACCCCGAGGAATACACTGTTTCCCTTCAATAGCAACATATGTGAATTCTATTTCATCTTCCTTGAACCCTGGTTCCCACATTTATTTTCCTACCAAATCACCTCAGGCCAAAGAAGCCAGAAAGGAAAGAGTAACACAGGTGGCATGCAGGAGGCTTATGTGTCAAACACTTGACTGTAAACAGTACAGAGTGTAGAAGGAACCACATTAAAATGTTATTGGGAGATAAAAATAAACATACAATACAACATACATTATGTTAATATGTGATTTTCCAAGTGGATATACCCCCTCCTGCCTTGTTGTAGTGGAGGGTGTGAGTAATTCAATGAATCTATAAGCCATGTCACGCAGGGTTACCCAAGACAGACAGCATAGTGGAGAGTTCAGACAAATGGTGATCCACTGGAGAAGAAAATGGCAAACCATTCCAGCATCTCTGCCAACAAAACCCCACAGAAAGTATTAAAATGATAAGAGATATGACACTGGAAGATAAGCCCCTCAGGTAGGAAGGTGTCCAGCACATTACTAGGGAAAGGCAGAGAACAACTACAAGTAATTTCAGAAAGAATGATGTGGCTGGCTGGGCCAAAGCTAAAAGGAAGCTCAGCTGTGAATGTGTCTGGTGATGAAAGGAAAGTCTAACGCTGTGAAGATCAATATTCCAAGTTTGACCCTGGTGTACAAAATAAAGCAGGGCAAGATAACTCACTGGCCATAGCAAACACTCTTTTTCAACAACCCAAAATGTAACTCTACACATGGACATCACCAGATGGTCAATACTGAAATCACGTTGATTATATAGGTTGCAGCCAAAGTTGGAGAATTTCTAAATAGTAGTTAAAACAAGACTTGGAACTAACTGTGGCTCAGATCATGAACTTCCTACTGTAAAATTTTGACTTAATTTGAAGAACAAATGGAAAACCACCAGACTATATAAGTATGACCAAAATAACATCTCTTACAAATATCAAGTGGAAGTGATGAATAAATTTAAAGAATTAGATAGAATGCCTGAAGAACTATGGACAGAGGTTCACGATATTGTACAGGAGGCAACCAAACTATTATTGTTAACAGTTTTCATGAAATTAATATGATTGAAAATGCTTCATTATGTTCCAAAATCTTGGTTTAACATTTGTGACAGAATCACACCTTTGAATTACTTTAAATTCAGTTTCTTTAGATTCTTAATTGAATACACGGTTTAGCATGATACTTAGGTTGATACACAGCTGAAAAAGATAACTCAGAAATATCCAAATGGAATAAGCACATAGCTCATTGTGCTTATTTAAAAAGTATTTCCAATTGCATTCACAAAAACACAAAGGTTTTTGTTGAAATTCAGCAGTTATTTCCATCTTCCCTAATACTTAATAGTTGTTCATGAAAACTAATTAAGGTGTTACATTTCTTTTTTTTTCCTTTTTTTACAATTGGGTTTAAAACACACTGAAACTCTTTGGAAGATTTGTAAACAAGCTACAATATTCTTTTTCCAAGTTTAAAGGTACAGATATGATAGTTTTTATATATAACATCATTTTGGTCAATAAAATCATATAAAAAAGAAAATTTTTGTACACATCCATTTCAAAATTCTCGTTCCATATACACAGATCTCTCTTTCCTTGAAGGAGGGGTAAGTATGTTTATTTTTTTCAAAAATATCTTCGAGGTAGCATGTTATCAAGAGAAACTTGCCATCACAGAAAAGTCCAGTGAGTCTGAAACACTTCTTTTTGGTATGTGTAACTTAGTTTAAGTTCCACAGCTCCTTTAAGTACTTTGCTGTGAGATAACCATTGAACGGCTGGGTGATACAAAAGATCTGCATGGTCACTCTCTACCTTATTACAAAGAATTAACTGCTAGGTCGGCCTGGGGTCAGGGAGACTCTAAGTTTAAATGTTATCTCAGACACTTACTAGCTGTGTGACCCTGCATAAGTTACTTAAGCTCTGCTCACTTCAGTTTCCTCATCTGTAAAATGGGATAATAGCACCTACTTCCCTGGGTTGTTGTGAGGATAAAATGAGATAGTAATTGCATATGGTACAGCACTACATAAATGCTTTTTATTATTATTGTATAGTTCTAATATCTAAAGGTTATATTTTTATAAAATGAACCATATCTGGTTGCAGTTTGTACACTGTGGCTCCAATATCTTTGTAATGGCTTATCTATGAAAGAATTTCACATTCTATCTCTATGACCTTTTCCCACATTGTTTTATTAATTCTGTCAAAGCAGTCATTCTATTAGTGACTACACTTAAACAGTTTTTCCATAAAAATGAATTTACTTTTTAAAATTATTCTTTTAATTAAACAAGGACCTAATTTTCATGATACCCTACAAAAGGAAGTCATTTAGACAATAAACATTTATTAAGCACCTACTAAATGTCAGGCACTTCGTTAAGTTCTGGAGATACAAAGCAAGGAGTTTACAATCTAATGGGAGAAGATAATACATAAAAGGAAACAGAAAAGTGGGGCAAGAGGGGCAAGGGGGCTGGGGAGTATGTGGGGAATGTGATGAAGTCCGGAAGAGTGTACCTAGTGGTAAAAGAAGAGATAGCTAGACTAGGTGCCCCTCCTTAACTGGAGGCTCTGGGACAAGCTCCCCACTCTCCAATTAGAGGGAAAAAGGAGTGGGACAAGGGGTACTGATGGGATGAGTTCCAGGACTGAACTGATCTTGCAGGATAAAAAGGTTCCTGGGGCATGGTTAAGTCCAGAGGAATACAGACAGGTAGGAAGGGAGAGTGGGAGGGAATAAAGGAAGAAAAGGAGAGAAGGAAGAATCTTTGTAACAAATATGCAGTCAGGGAAAGCAAATTCCCAATTTTGGTCATGTCAAAAATGTGTGCCTCATTCTGTATATTTAGTCCATGACCACTCTCAGGAGGTTATGCATTCTTCATTATCAGTTCTCTGGAAGCGTGGTTGATCAATGAGTTGAGGAGAGTACTTAAGTAATTCATAAACTGTCCCAGTTCTGCTCACTTCACTCTAAATCAGTTCACACAAGTCTTCCTCATTTTTTTTCTGGAAGAGTCTCCATCATTTCTTAAGGCACAAGAGTATTCATTACATTTAGATACTACATTTTGTTCAGTCATTCCCCAAGTGATTGGCACACAGAAGGTTATTTATTCTTTAGAATTTATCTCTCTAGAATATCATTGTTTAGTGGATCAGGGGAGAAAACAGCTCTTTGGGTATTTCATTACTGAAACAGAATCCAGCAAATACAAACTGAGAGGTCAGAAACATCTGTATTTTCACTCAACTATATAGCAAATCTCCTATATTGCATAAGTTGTTTTAAGATCCATTTATTCACATCTTTAGCAGCGCTTTGCGTCTTTGCTGAAAAATAAATGCATTTTATTTTTTGCTATCATATTATTTTTTAAGAATTACCTTATAAAAATGTTTCCCCAATGATGTAGCTCTTTTGTACTATTAAGAAAAACCCAGAGAAGATTCTAAATATACATAACTAAGTTTTGTAAAATTTTGTAAAGCACTGGACGGAGTACCACATGACTTCAAACACTGCTGAAAGAATTGTAAAAGCTTTTAAATATCTTGCTAATCATGACAGCTTTATACTATCATTAGATGATATCTCAATGCAAAATATGCACAAAAGGGCATGATTCAGTGTTAAGGATAGTGGATATAAGTTATTATTATGAAGAAAATGAGGAAGAGAAGGAGGAGGAGCATGAGGAGCAGCCAACATTTATACAGTACCTATTATGTGCCAGGCCCTGTGCCAAGTACTGTACAAATATTATCTCATTTTGTCCTTACAACAACCCCAGGAGGTAGCTGTGATTATTGTCCTCATTTCACAGATGAGAACATTGGGTCTAAGAGAGCTGAAATGACTTGTCTAAGTCATTTAGCTATGAGGCCAAATTGGAATTCAGTCTTCCTGAAATTCTTATTTCAAATCTTGGGCAGTTCCAAATTATTTAGGCTGACTTATCAGACCTGATTAGATTTTTGTTGTTTTTATCTCTTAAACATGACTGACAAAGAACTTGTACCAGAGGTAGGAGATGCCAATTCTGTGACTGTCCTGTTGCTCTCTTGTGGTTTCAGTATTAGTATCATCGTTGGTCTGCCGTTTATTTACAGGAACCTTTCAAAGCCACTTGTTCATTTTGTTAGGGTTAGTAAAAACTAGATAATGTAATCTGCAAGTCTACTTAACAGGGTATAAATAAGTGACAATATATTACAACATGCTGAAAGTAAAAGAACTAGTAAAGGCACCACTATCAGTCCTTCTGCACTTTCCTCCAGATACTCTGAGTACCGTATGTGACACATGAATTATCTAACACACAAAGTGAGAGCACCAGTATAAAGCTCAATTTCACACTTTTTAGGTAAAATTACAAGTTCTAATATTTTCTCCCCACAACTTTAGTTTAATATCTTGTGCATCTTCTGAGATACATGAACCCCACTTGGGAGAGAACCAGTCTAAACAAACGGATGGGTAACTCACCGAGCTGATCCATTAGATTAGTACATATAGTAAAGATGGAAAAATGAATTGGATCTCCAACTGAATAATAAGAAAGTGAACTAGGATAGGAGCTGGGAAATTCTACAACCCCCTTTCAACAACCTCAAACTTTTCCATAACAAAAAAAGCTATGTTTTTAACATTTAAAAATATTTCCATCAATGCTACATGACTACAAACCATTGAACACTACCTTCTCCAAAGAATTAATAATGTAGGCTATCCAAAAGCAAGAAAAGGTTAAACAGACTATAATACATTACAATCTGTACACAAGAAATGGTGTATAACTGAAGAAGGGCTGGTCAAATAAAAAGAAAAAAAGATTACTAAAAGAAGGATAGTTTATATCCTGTTCTGGCACACAAGTAAGACGTAGAGGGAGGTGTCTAGTACATGTTGGTTAACTCTTAAAGGAAGATTTATGAGAGTTTAGGATCTCACTGGATGCATAGGTTGTGGTCTGCAAAACAGGAGGGAGTATCCACGATGATGAAATTATGAACCTACTTAATACTGAAACATAGAGGCAGAGCCAAAATGGCAGAGAAAAGGCAGGAAGCTGACAGAAGTCTCCTTAATTTCCCTCAAAACAACTTTCAATCCAATTTTAAAACAAATTGTGGAGCAAGAGAATTGACAAAAGGACAGGGTGAACCAATTTTTTTTAGCACAAGATAACATAGAAGGACTGTAGGAAAGGTCTATAGGTCTGTTTCACTAGGGTGAAAGGGGAGCACAGCTCAGTGTAGGCAGTGTCTGGGTAAACCAGTGAGAGGCTGCTACCCCAGCACAGATCAGCAACCAATGCTCTGTAGTCCTGGCTCAGCAGGGCAGCTGCACAGTGAGCCAGCTGTGAGGATTCCAGCCCCAGTGCAGCAGGCAAGTCACTAGTCCCAGAGGCCCTGAACCAGAACTCAACTTTAGAAGTCACAAAATAGGCTGGAAAATGAGCAACCCCACCCCTTACCCCCAACAAACAGACAAACAAAAAAACCAACAATAAAAAAAGTCCTGACCATAGATAGCTACTATGGTGTCAGGGAATATCAAACCCGGAAAGCAATGTCAGAACACCTACAAGAGAAGCTTTAAAAAGAATATAAATTGGTCTCAGGACCAAACAGTCCTCCTGGAAGAGCTCAAAAAGGATTTTAAAAATCAAATAAGAGAAAGAGAAGAAAAACTGGAGTAAAAAATGAGAGTTATGCAAGAGGATCATGAAAAGAGTCAACTTGTTAAAAGGAAATACAAAAAATGGAAAAAGATGTACAAAAATCCACTGAAGAAAACAACTTCTTTTTAAGTAGAACTAGTAGGGGCAGCTAGGTGGCACAGTGAATAGAGCACCAGCTCTGGAGTCAACAAGGACCTGAGTTCAAATCTGGCTCAGATACTTAACACTTACTAGCTGTGTGACCTTGGGCAAGTCACTTAACCCCAATTGCCTTGCCTTCCTCCCTCAAAAAAAAAAAGTAGAATTAGCCAAATGGAAAGGAGGTACAATAGCTAACTGAAGAAACTAATTCCTTAAAAATTAGAATTGGGCAAATGAGAGCCAATGACTCTGAGACATCAAGAATCAGTCAATCAAAATCAAAAGAATTAAAAAATAGAATAAAATGAAAAACACCTCCTTCAAAAAACAACTGACCTGGAAAATGAATCCAGTAGAGATAACTTAAGAATTATTGGACTGCCTGAAAACCATGAACAAAAAAAGATCCTGGACAGCATCTTTCAAGAAATTATCAAGGAAAAATGCCCTCATACCCCAGAACCTGAGGATAAAATAGTAACTGAAAGAATCTGCTGATCACTTCCTGAAAGATATCCCCAAACGAAAACTCACAGGTATATTATAGTCAAATTTCAGAACTCTCAAGTCAAGGAGAAAATACTGCAAGCAGTCTGAAAGAAACAATTCAAATACGCAGTGGTCCTAAGTCAGGATTATACAGGACTTAGCAACTAACACATTAAAGGCCTGGAGGGCTTAAAATATGATATTACAGAAGGCAAAGGAGCTTGGATTACAACCAAGAATCAACTACCCAGGAAAACTGAGCATAATCTTTCAAGGGGAAAAAAACTGACATTCAATGAAATAGGGGACTTTCAAACATTCCTGATAAAAAGACCAGAGCTAAACGGAAAATGTCATTTTCAAATACAACACTCTGGAGAAATATAAAAAGGTAAACAGGAAAGAGAAAACATAAGTTCTTCAGTTCTTCAATAAGGTTAAACTGTTTATATCCCCACAAGGGAAGATGATAATTATAACTCTTAAGAACTGTATCTCTATTAGGGGAGTTAGAAGGAATATACATAAACAGTGGGCGTGGATATAAATTGACTCTACTGAGATGATATAAAAAAATGTAAGGGGTGAGAAAGAGGATTACACTGGGAGAAGGGGGAGGCAGAATGAGGTAAATTATATCACATGAAGAGGTGTGAAAGACCTATTATAGTGGAGGGGGAAAATGGAGGGGGAATGAGCATTGTTTGAATCCTACAGTCAGCATATTTCGTTGAAAGAGAATAACATACATACTCAGGTATAGAAATCTATTTTACCCTAAAGGGAAGTAGGAGGAAAGGGAGATGGTAGTTGGAAGGAAAACACTGGTGAGAAGGGACAGAATGAAGGAAAATCAAGAAAAGTATAAACGGAGAAAACAGGATGAAGAGAAATACACAGGTAGTAATCAAAACTGTGCATGCAAATGGAATGAACTCTCCCATAAAATTAAAATGGATAGCAGAGTAGATTAAAAATCAAAATCCTACAATATGCTGTTTATGAGAAACTTCTGAAGCAGAGAGATAAAGAGTAAAGGAAAAAGGCTACAGGAGAATATATTATACTTCAACTGAAGTAAAAAGCAATCATGACCTTAGACAACGAGAGAGCAAAAATAGAGCTAATTAAAAGAGATAAAGAAGGAAACTATATCTTGTTAAAAGTTAGCATGGTCAATGGGGCAGGGCGGCTAGGTGGCACAGTGAATAGAGCCCTGGCTCTGGAGTCAGGAGGGCCTGATTCGAATCTGCCTCAGACACTTAACACTTAGTAGCTTTATGACCTTGGGCAAGTCACTTAACCCCAATTGCCCCACCTTCCCCCTCTCCAAAAAGCCAAAAAAAAAGTACCATAGACAATGAAGTAATATCAATACTAAACATATATGGTATAGCATCCAAATTTCTAAAGGAGAAGTTAAATGAATTACAGGAGGAAATAGACAACAAAACTATACTAGTGGGGTCCTCAACTTTCCCCTTTAAGAATTAGATAAATCTAACTACACTATAAACAAGAAGTTAAGGAGGTGAACAGAATTTTAGAAAAGTTAGATATGATATAGACTTTGGGAGAAAACTGAATGGGGATAGAAAGGAATATACCCTTTTCTCAGTAGTACATAGCACCAACAAAAAAAAATGACCAATCAAATGCAGATCATGATGCAATAAAAATTACATGTGATAAAGGGTCATGGAAAGATATAGTTAAAATTAACTGGAAACCATATAATCTAATCCGAAAGAATGAGTGGTTCAAAGAAAAAATCATGAAAACAATCAATAATTTCACCAAAAAGAATGACAATGAGAAAACATATCAAAATTTATGGGATGTAGTCAAAATAGTACTTAAAGGAAAATTTATATCCCTAGATGCTTACATGAATAAAACAGAGAAAGAGCAGATCAACAAATTGAACATAAAGTAAAAAAGTTAGGGGGAAAAAACAAATTTAAAATCCCCAATTAAACACCAAACTAGAAATCCTGAAAGAGGAAATTTAAAATAAGAAAACCATTGAATTAATAAATAAAATTTAGATTTGGCTTTATGAAAAAAAAAATAAACCATTGGTTAATTTGATCAAAAAAGAAAGAAAAGTACCAAATTACTAGTATCAAAAATGAAAAGGACAAATTAAAGCAATCATTAGGAGTCATTTTGCCCAATTGTATGCCAATAAATCTGACAATATAAATGAAATAGATGATTATTTACAGAAACAAAAATTGTCCAAATTAATAGAAGAGGAAATAGAATACTTAACCCCACTTTAGTGAAAAAAAAATTGAACAAGCCATCAAAGAACTTCCTAAGGAAAAAATCACCAGGGTCAGATGAATTTACAAGTGAATTTTACCAAACATTTAAAGAACAATTAATTGTAATAGGGAAAATACATGAAGAGGAGTCCTACTAATTTCCTTTTCTGACACAAATATGGTGCTGATACTTATACCAGGAAGAGCCAAAACAGAGAAAGAAAACCACAGACCAATTTCCTAAATGAATATTGATGCAAACAATTTTAATAAAATACTAGCAAGGAGATTACACACAGTATCTCACCAGGATCATACACTGTGACTAGGAGAGAGATTTATATCAGGAATGTAAGACTGGTTCAAAATTAGGAAAACTATCAGCATAACTGACCATATAAATAACAAAACTAACAGAAATCACATGATTATCTTAATAGATGCAGAAAAAGCTTTTGACAAAATACAGCACCCATTCCTATTAAAAAAAAACTAGGGAGCAAAGGAATAAATGACACTTTCCTTATAATCTATCTAACATCATCAACAAGCATTACTTTAATGGGGATAAGCTAGAAGCCTTCCCAATAAGATCAGGGGTGAAGTAAGGATGCCCATCATCATCACTATTATTCAATATTGTACTAGAAATATGTTAGCTTCAGCAATGAGAAGAAATTGAAGGAATTAAAATAGACAATCAAGAAACAAAACTATCACTCTTTGCAAATGATATGATGGTATACTTACAGAATCCTAAGAATCAACTAAAAAGCTAGTTGAAATAATTAATAACTTCAGCAAAGTTGCAGGATATAAAATAAACCCACCTAAGTCATCAGCATTTCTATATATTACCAACAAATCCCAGCAGCAAGAGGTGGAAAGACAAATTCCATTTTAAATAACTGTACACAATATAAAATACTTGGGAATCTACCTGCTAAGACAAACCCAGGGACCATTTGAACATAATTACAAAACACTTTCACATAAATGAAGTCAGATCAAAACAACTGGAAAATTATCAATTGTTCATGAGCCAATAAAATAAAAATGACAATTCTACCTAAATTTACTTATTGAGTGCCACAGAAATCAAACTATCAAAAATTATTTTATATATCTAGAAAAAATGACAACATTCATCTGGAAGGACAAAACGTAAACAATATAAAGGAATTAATGAAAAAAATGCAAAGGAAGATTACCTAGCCAAAACAGATCTAAAACTATGTACGTAAGTGGCAATTATCAAAACTATAAGGTATTAAGAAATAGAGTGGTAATTCAGTGTAATAAATTAGATACACAAAACAGTAGTAAATGATCATAGTAATCTAGAGTTTAATAAACATAAAACCCCTGCTTCTGGCATAAGAACTCACTATTTGACAAAAACTGCTGGGAAAACTGGAAAAGAGTATTGCAGAAACTAGGCATAGACCAATATCTTACATCGCTTCCCAAGATATGGCCAAAATTGACATATGACCCAGATACAAAGAGAGATTTTACAAGAAAATCAGAACATGGAATATATTACTTATGAGACTTATGGATAGGCAAAAAATTTATGAATAAACAAGAAGTAGAGAGAAAAGTTAGGTGTAAAATGGATAATTCTGATTACATGAAATTAAAATGTTTTTGTACAAATAAAACAAATGTAGCAGAAAATTATGGGAAATAATTTATATACAATACAGTTTATCACATAAAGGTCTCACATCTAAAATATATAAAAAAAATTTTTGTAAAATCCATAAGAATACAAATCATTCCCCAATTGATAAACGGTCAAAGGATATAAACAGGCAATCTTCTGATGAAGAAATCAAAATAATTTCTAGTCATATAAAATGCTCTAAATCATTATTGACTAGAGAAATGCAAATTAAATTAACCTTAAGCTGTTATTTTACACCTACCCCGATCAGTTAAAATGATAGAAGAAAAAAGCGACAAATGTTGGAAGAGGATGGAGAAAAACTGGGGCACTAATTTTTCGTTGGTGGAATTGTGAGATGACCCAACTGTTTTGGAGAGTAATCTGGAATTATGCCTAAAGAGCTATTAAATGACTTTGGTCCATTTCTGAAGATAATTAGGGAAAAAGGAAAAGAACCTATATGTTCTAAAATGTTTATAGCAACTCTCTTTGTGGTGGCAAAGAATTGGATGCCCATCAGTTTGGGAATGGCTGAACAAGCTGTGCTTTATGATTCTGATGTAATACTAGTGTGCTATAAGAAACGATGAACACAATAATTTTAGAAAAACATGGATGAACTTGCACAAAATAACGAAGAATGAAATGAACAGAATGAAGGAAACACTATATAGCAACAACAATATTGTTTTAAGAGCAACTCTGAGCAAATAAGTTATTTTGAATATTATAAATGCCCAAATTCACTATAAAGGACATATAAAGATGCTATCTATATCCAGAGACAGAACTGATAAGTAGAAGTACAGAACAATTTTGCATGCATACATGCATGTGTACATGTATATACCTATTTGGGCCTAATGATAGCCATCTGGGGGAAGAGGGAAGGGAAGAAAAAAAAAGGAAATTTACAGGATAATTTTCTTGTATATTTGAAAGGAATAGGAGGTTGTACATAGTACATTTGCAGTTTCATGTGCAATCATCTTTTTTTACTGTAGTATGTTCTGGAAATGCTGGTTTTATTGCATAAATTAAAAATAAAATTTTTAAAAAGTGGTAACACAAAACATTATCTTTTAACATTTGTTTCCTCAGTATTAGAATTTATTTTGTAAGAAATCCAGGTCAATAACTGACAATCACAGTTGAAGAACTTTGGTTAAGAAACAACCTGACTCAATATTTCTCAACATAGTATCATTTTACTTCCTGAGGGTAAACAGTATCTTTTGTGTCTTCTTTTAGATAACAATGGCAAGGGCTGCAAACAAGGACACACCTTAAGACAAACACTGAATTCTTTTCAAAATGAATCATTTAAAACCTAATAAAATAGTAAAGGTGGATTTACAACTGAGTATAATAAAACTCTGGCTAAGTAAAAAAATTATGAAATGACCATAATCCAACGATGATTTATAAGATAAAATAGCCACTTAGGAGAAATATTACATTATAATAAAATTAATTTTTAATTTCTTGTTACAGGGTTTCTAAATACATAATAATAAATGATTGGTCATGTTTCATTGTTTACTCAAAACAGTCAAGTTTTTTTTATATGCTATTTCAGTGTAATACTTATTCAATATAATATTTATGTTATTATAGTTAAGACTGAAAACTGCAAACCATTTTCAACTTTTTGGCTTTTAAACAATTTCAGTAGTTAGGTGGTGTAGTAGATAAGAGTGCCTGGACTGGAGTCAGGAAGACTAAGTTAAAATCCAGCCCCAGACACATTAGCTGTGTGATCCCTGAACAAATCGCTCTGTTGGCTTGAGTTTCCTCATCTGTACAATGAGCTGCAGAAGCAAATGGCAAACCAGTCCAGTATCTTTGCCAAGAAAACCCCAAATGGGATCACAAGGAGTTGGACACAACTGAAAAAGTGTTAAAACACATAATCATTTTTTCCTTCGGCCACTGTCTTCCCTCTCTTCTTCATCCCTTATTAAGGAGATGGAGAAAGAGCCTATCCAGGACAACTGGAGCCTTTCCATATGGCCTGGAGCGGAATTTTCTTTTATGTGTTATCTTCCTCAAGGTAAGAGCTTCTTAACAACGTGAGCTATCTCTATTTATTACGTTGCTGAGTCATTTCACTCCTGTGCGACTCTTCGTGACCCCACTTGGGATTTTCTTGGCAGAGATACTGGAGCAGTGTACTATTTCCTTCTCCAGCTCATCTTACAGATGAGGAAACTGAGGCAAACAGGGTGAAGTGACTTGGCCAGGGTCACACTGCTAGTAAGTGCCTAAGGTCAGAATTAAACTCAGGAAGAGGACCCTTCCTGTGTCCAGGATCTCCAGCCAGGCGCTCTGTCCGCGGCGCGGGCGCTCTGTCCGCGGCGCGGGCGCTCTGTCCGCGGCGCCACCTCGCTGCTATTTATATTTCTATCTCTTTAATAGCCCCAGCTTTCAATTCCCTCCCCCCTTTCTTTCCAGTGGATAGAGCGCTGAGCTTAGATTGAGGAATATCTTGCCATTGGGTACAGGGCATGCTTCAATACTTCCATACTTCAATCTCCTAATCTGTAAAATGGTGTGAGTTAGACTCAGTGGCCTCTAAGGTCCCTTCTGGCTCTAAAACTATGATCTTAAAGTGGGAAATTCCCCAGAGAGTTCTTCATGTAAATGAAATCACAGATCTTTCACTTACTCCCTTATTTTTTTTTGTGCTGATATCAACAGATATTTTCTACTAAGATGTGACCTGATATGTTAAAACTGTATCTTGTTGTGGGTCCCCTCACCATTGTCCCCTCCCCACCTTCCTCAGTACAGTAAGTTTATAAGTAGCTTTTCTATAAAGTAACAATACCAGGAAGTAAGATTGCAAAGGGAAGCCTACAAGTCACACACAAACTGTCCCAAATACCAAAGGAGCATAATTTGCAAACTGTATTAAAAATTAACCAAAACTCACATCCTGGTATTATGTGCTAAATTGGGGAAAGTCATTTAGGCTTCACCGTCAGGGCCTTTTTGTCCTTTGATATGTAAATTTCAGATAAGTTCCAGACATTTGTAGTCAGACCAGCACAGTTGCTGATAATTTTGAGAAGATGTGAATATGTTAATGGCATAACTCCAGGGTAGCATGAATCAGTTTGTGTCCCCTTCCTCCAAAAGAAAAACCTATAAAAATGAAACCTCGACCTCTGGTCTCCTTTCCCCCAGACCTCTGCCATCTCCATTTCAGTCCACTTTTTTGAATGCTCACTCCTAACTCTGATTCCTGGGTATGTGAGTTACTCTTTGCACCTCTTCCCCCCATTCAAACATCATTCCTTCTAGCATATAAAACAGAAGCAAAATAAATATTGAGCAACTACGCCTTCTTTCCACTGTCTGTAATACCATGCCTGATTAGTAGTCCTATCCTTATGAAAGCTTAAAGCTGCACTAAGACTTTTGGGATACACTGTATAGCTAAAAACCACCCATTTTCTATCATTACTTTTCCTTACCAGTCATAGCTTATTTCAAACATTAGCAGTACTGATACTATTTTGCCACTCTGCCACCTTTTTGTATTCATCCTTGTTACGTTCCATCTTCTGTATGATTTTTTTTAAAAATGTAAGCTGCTTGATATTTCCTGTATGTATATATATCATTACCTTTAGACAATCCTCTCTTTTCTTCCTCACCTGAAGGATTCTTTGTATAGTCAGAATTTTTTCTTTTAAGTCTTCTAGGTCTCTCATTTCTTTTCCCATTCTTTCTTCTAGAGGAGAACTGGCAAACTCTCGAGGGAGACCCAAACCAGATTAAAATATAATTGGAAAATGTTTAAATAAACATCTAGTGTAAGAAATATAATGTTAATTTGTGGTTTTCTAAGTCTATAATGCAGCAGCAGGGATCCATTTCTATTTGAGTTTGACACCATTGCTCTAGAGCTCTCATATTTAGCTTTTTTTTTTTTTGAGGGAAGAAGGGAGGGCAATTGGGGTTAACTGACTTACCCAAGGTCACACAGCTAGTAAGTATTAAGTGTCTGAGGCTGGATATGAACTCAGGTTCTCCTGACTCCAGGATGGGTGCTCTATTCATTGCGTCACCTAGCTGTCCCTACTTCAACTCTTGTAGAAATTCTAGTTGACCTTGTAATCAAGTTGTATTTTTGTTTGAGACTTCCTTTGTAGATGTTGTAGACTCATTCTCTTCATCTGGATTTGTGCCTTAGGCACCTATGAATTTATAATTTTTTAATTATCAGCATCTTATATATTTCTTTTTATAGTTGTACTTCCTAAATTGGGACTTTGTGACAGAGCCAGGCTCTGCACACTTCCACAGGGAATGAGAGACTTTGAAGCAGGGAGACCACGGAGGCAGGCTATTACAAAAATGTAAGTGAGAGATAATAAGAGCTGGAACTAAGGTGGCAGTTGTACCAGTGGAGAAAAGTGAGCAGATGTGAGAGATGTGAGGATAGAAACAGTAATATCTGGTAACTGACTAGATGTGTGAGGTGAGAAAGAATGAAGAATCCAGAATGTTGCTGAGATTATGAACCTGGGAGTCTAGAAGGATTCCAGTGGTGCCTTTGATAAAAATAAGCAAGTTAGGAAGAGGGCAAGATTTAGGGAGAAAGATAATGAACTTTTAGACATGTTGAATTTTAAGATTTCTCCAGTATGAAATACTGAGTAAGAAACTGGTGATATGGAACTAAGATTCAGGAGACAGACTAGGGGCTGTACATGTGGACCTGGGGATGATTTGGATAGACTATAGTTACAGATATACTATTCCCGGTACACAACTCTGCTTCTGCATATGCTAGTACCTCTGCCTGAACTGCCACGCATTCATTACTTTGTACTGCCAGTCTACATACTCACCTTAAACTCCCAACTCAAAACACCTCCCTGAAAAGCTTCCCTGATTATCCCCTTCTGTATAACTGCTTATTTTTCTTTTCTCTTAAACACTCTGCTGTATGTTGATTAGTACTTATTTATATATTTTTTTCTGTTAAATTGCTCTTCAGTTGTTCCCACTACAATTGGCTTTTAAAGAATTGCAACAAAATCCTATCACACCACTCTGTAGCGGCATTTATCCAAAGAAGCTCGACCACTTTAGTCTCCAAGATAAAAATTTTTAAACCTATTAACACACTTTAAATTCACATGTAAAATACAAGTAAGAGGCAAAGTGAATTAGAGATGCAAATGCAGGGAGGCAAATTTGACCTCATTTGTTTATCATTTTGCTGTGATATGATGCAATTTATGACTGGAATAAATGGTACTAGGAAGATATAATTTATTCAAAAGGAACAGGATAGGGTAAAGGCTGGGAAGTATTAGCATTCTATATTAATATCTAGTCACATAAGAAAATCCATGAACCATATGGGAGGAAACAAGTTAGCGAATCTTTGGATAAAATATCATGTCAACATGTTAAGTCAAAAAGCATTTCTTAAGCACTTACTACATGTCAAGCACATAACAGGATAAATAGTAATAGAAACATAATGCTACAAGCAGAGTAATAAATATAACCATATTTCTGTCAGATATAAACAGCATTTAATGAGGATATTATTTTTTGTTTTTTATTAAAAAAAAAAATAAAAAAATAGCAGTGTGATAGAACTAATATTTACCAGTATTTCTCTGAAGGATTTTCTTTTCCCCCACCTACAACATGGGGAGGTCCAGATCCCTCTTGCTTCCCTAAACCTTAGGGATTAGTTTTTCCTAAGCAGAGCTTGAAGCTGTTTCCAGGACCTGAGTAGCCCCGGCTTACTCAAAACACCTAGAGACATAAAGAGTACCAGCCACATACAGTCAGGGCATCTCAGCCTCAGGGTGGATTTATGAATATCGTTCTATTTACCATGTTCTCTTTTCAGGACCAGGGAAGTTTCCATATGGAGATGAAAAGGACCACATCGAGAGAAGGTGAGTGCCAATCTTGTTGATAAAGAATCATTTATCAAATGAGATTTTATTTGTAAGTGCTTTGTACAGTGCCTAGCACAAAGTAGGCACTTAATAAACGTTTATTTTCTTCCCATTATATTTTTTCTCTGTGTTAAACATACTTCTGTTAACTATTCAATGAACTGAAAAGTCTCCTCCTATCCTAACATCTACTAGAATACTGGCATTAGAGTAACCTCCAACATGGGTATATAAATGAGAACTTAGTTGTTTTCTGTTCCAATTTCCAAATATAATGGAACCATAACTTTGCATATACAATTTTTAGTTCAATTATTATTGCCCTAATTTAAGAAATATAACCATCCCATTAATTCAATAATTACATATTAGTTTCAGCTGAATATTTGATGTTAAAATTTCTAACTGATTCATGACCAGCAATACCACAATAATGTAAAATGTATCAAAGGATGAATTATCACTGTAGGTGAAGGAATGCCAATTCTTCCAATGTAGTAGCACAAATATTGCAAACAAGTCCACAAATCAGCATGCCCATTCATACTGAACAGAACTGATCACTGTTTTGAAGGGGAACCCTGAGGCACCCCCCCTAAAAAGATAAACAATTTTGAAAAAATTCTCAACTAGGATTTAGGCAAATCTGAAAAGATTCCTTTTTACATGATGGCCATTTTTGTAACGACACATAAACATCAACATTATCAATTATTATTATGGTTACAATGAAAATAATAAGAAACCACCACTGCTGCCACTGATTATAGCCCTCAAGCTCTACTGCTGTTTTGCTGGAGAACAGCTTTCACTCTACTCACACCACAGTGCAATAGACCTTTCCTGCTTCTAAATTATCTTGGGCTGAAAAATTTCTTCAACCCATCCTTCAGTGGGTTCTGCTGCCCTAGACTTTGTTTTGGGGTATTATTTAAAGTTGTTTAGAGGGGTTTTGGGGAGAGCTCAGGTGAGTCCCTCTCTTTTCTCAAATATCTCGGCTCAGTCTCCTCACAAAATAACATTTCTGAAAATATTTAATTCCTAATCAATATGTCTTAAGAAGTTCTACAAAAGTTTCTGGTTTCTAAAATGCACAAATTTGGAGAATACATTTAAAAATATATTTAAAAAACTGATTTGCTGCAATCAAACATGTTTTTCATCATTTTTCAAGTTCATTTAGACCTGGGTGGGCTAGTGCTGGGTTTTGGGATTTGCTTTAAATAAATACTATATGCATGTAAGTGTCATTTAATCATTTAAACCTCAAAATTCCTTTGCTATCTTTCATTTTTGTTTTAGATAGTGATAGTCAAAAAGGATGCTGTTCATTAAAAATTAAGACAGAGAGGGAACCTATATTACTCAAGAGGAATCTTAGATACCATTCTTACATTCTAATGTGATATAACAATTACTAAAAGTCAGTGACTTACAACATGTTAATCAAATGTTATCTGTGGTGTAAATGTGAGTATAATATGAATTTAAAAAGTAAAACCATTTAGGAACAGCTAAAAAGAGTAATCATCTTATACATATGAGGTGCAAGAGGAAGAATTGATACAGAAGAATTAGATGGGGGAGGAGGACTGGTAGTTCTGATAACCTACTTTCATCAGGAATGGGGTTAAGAGGAAACAATACATATATATTTAGAAGAATATGAAAAGTCTTCTAAATTCAGAAGAAATAAAATGGTAGGGACATCGGGAGGGGGAAAGGACAAGAGAGGAATCTTTAGAGGGAGAATAAGGGAATAGGTAAAAGGGGGGTATAGAAGGGTGTTTAGATTCATGGGGATGGGAAGATAGGGGAGGAATCACTGGAGTGCGGTGGGCAAGTTATAAGAGGGCAAGGTAGTGGGATAGAACTAAGTAAAGGAGGCAGGAGGGATAGGAAACAAGAGATATGCACAGAGAGAAAAACAAAGATCAGAAGTAGAATATGTTTGGGAAAGTATATGTTTATATATGTATATGTGTGTGTATATATCTATAGCTTTAGAGAAACATATCTAAACTTTATTCTAGCCTTCTGGTGGGGGTGGGGGAAGGAAAAAATAGAACAAAGTAAAAAAGTGCCAGCAGAGAACAAAAGAAAACTCATAAGGAAGCAAAGAAAAGATGGACAATTGTCAACATGAGTATTATTTATCATATACGCTTTCTTGAAATGGAAATTTATTGTTACATATTTTGAATCCTCTCATGTTCTGCTATGCACATCATGTTTTTTTTTCCTCTTTCTTGGTATTTAAGTTTCAATATTTAAGTTTCTGATGGTTTTCTTTCTTTTCTCTATTCTGTATTTGTATTCTGGAACTTGAGTCTAAAATAAAATAAAAATGAATTTAAAATGTTATCTGAATATATTCAAATATTCAGACAATTATCTAAGACCATAAATTACAGAAAAATTGCTAAACTACCTTGGTTAGGGAGTTTCTTCACTGAGAATTCCTGATAACAATGAAGTCACAGGTCTGGATAGGATTTGTATATTTTTAGTGTTTTGCTTTAGTACAGATAATCACAAAATCAATTACCTTAAGGTCCAGGCTGCTAAGACTTACAACATCATCTTCTTTTTCCCTTCGTTTTCTTTTCTATAAAAAGAGAAAAACTAATTTAAATTCTCAAATTTAATATGAAGATTTAACACTTAAAAAATAAGCAACTCCACATAACCTGAAAAGTCAAAAGAAAAAGAATTAAGTTGCACAATTACAAATATACTCTTACATATAAAAATGTGGGCGCAAGTCACAAGAAAATATGGTCTCATAGTTTAAATGGCAGGATGATGTAATGAATAGAGAGCTGGCCTCAGAATCAGGAAGATCCTGGTTTCAGTTCTTTGACTCATATTGATTGTGTGACTGTTGGCAAGTCCCTTAGCCTCTCAATCCTCTAGGACTATGCAACTCTCTATGCCTATAGCTTGCAGGAGAGTGTAACCAGAGGTTTAGTATCTGTCCTTTAGCAACAAAAAGTAAGATGGGAAAAGAAAGGAATGGTAGGCTAAATTTACTTACCTGGATAAATGTTACCTTTAACGCAGTCTTTTGGTACCACTGTCCTATATAAATTGCATACGCAGCTTTTTGTCTACAATTTGGAAGTACACATTTTGTTTACAGTTATATAGTGTTAGGGCTAGGAAGAACCTTAGAGATCATCTAACCAAAACATATTTTAAAATGAAAAAATAAACATTAAAGTCCCAAATATGTCTCTATTTTTGGTTACATGAAAAATTATGATCATTTTCTAAAGGAAAGAAAGCAAATGCCCCTACTCTTAACCACCTTTGCCCTTTAAGGATATTGCTTCATTTGTCCTTATTTTAATCAAATGGTCTCTTATCAAGCATGGTAAACAGAATTACAGATAAAATTATTTGTTGAAAGAGAAGGGAGGAGACATTTCTTATTAAGCTGATCAAAACAGATTATTTAAACAGAATATAAAATTCTTTAACATAAGAAAGGTTAGTAAAATGGCTTCGTATTATACTTTAAACTAAACATATTACCTCATATATTCACCAAGGACTAAGAACTACTTCCTTAAATAGTAGATAAATGTATCTCTGAGTCAGTTAACTTGGTAACATATGTAATTATTTGTTAAAAGTGAGGAAATTATCAATCCTCAAATTAAAAAATTTAAAATTAAAGCTCTCTCAAATGACCATTTGTACATATGCATGTATGTATGCATGCATGCAT
>CM053581.1:423464740-423489651 GCA_028627135.1 Pseudochirops cupreus
AAGCTGCAGAGCCGAGGTGCAAAACCTCTGCCTTTCACTTTTCCGCTCTGGAGGCCTTCTGGCCGGACTGCTTATCTCCCCCTTTCACAAATCCCATTCACAGCTGCGCTAATCTGCTCACCTGAAGCTTCCGTCCCCAGGGCACAGCCTCAGCTTCAGGCCAGGCTGGTTTCGGTTCGCAGTGCTGATGTGGTTCCTCGTAGCCGAGCTGACTTTAGTGGGAAGTATCTTTGTGTGCGTTTTGGAGTTCCAGGATTGGTTTAGAGTCCTATTTTATGGGTATTTTGGGGTGGCTGTGTGAGAGCTGCGATGTGTTGCTGCTTCTACGCCGCCATCTTGGCTCCGCCCCCATAAATAAATATTTTAAACAATTTCTCCCCATTGTCTCTTTACCTCTTGTTTTATTGCTTTTTCTCCCCTCTTGAATTTTTTTATTTTGTATGATAAAATAGCAAAGTAGATGTAGAAATAGCAGTCAAACATCAAGGAAGAAAACCAGAAAAAAATAATGTTATGAACACCCACAGAAGAAAAAGTATCCAAGAGGAGAAGGTAGTTAACAGGGCCATATGGAACAGATAGATCAAAAAGAATGTGTACTGAGAAAATAACATTAGAAAAAAGAACAGAACAATATACAGAAATAATTAAAAGGTTTTAATTCAAAGGATGTTACAAAGGCAACTGTAATATTCTTAAGTTAGAGCCTGGATGACCTTTATCCATATTTTTAATGGTCAATATTTATAAATTATTCCATTCCTCCTCCATTACTATTACTTATCAAAACAATGTTGCTACTGATGTCAAGAATTATTATTGGGCTCATTACTGCAGGGTGTGACTAAGAGAAATTAGTCATCATGTAATCTGATAGCTAAAAAAGAAAGTTATACTTCTATGGGAAAGAGTATGAACAAACATTGGTGATGAAGTCAAAGGACCTGGGTACTAATGCTTAATTCTGATGCTTACTTTCTATGTGACCTTGGGCAAGTGCTCCTATAAAATAAGAGGGTTGAACTAGATGGTTTTTGAGGTCCTTTACAGATCTAAATCTATGCTTCTTTGAAAAATCATGATCAAATCATTTGTTCTACCTACTTAACAGCTAAAAAAAGATATAAATACGTGTGTGTGTGTGTGTGTGAGAAAAACCTTGGAAAGTAAAACATGTTACACAAATATTTGATACTATTGCTATCCATGATGCAAATTTTGGTAGACTGAAAGGGCACTGAAAGACTACTTACTGGGAGGAAGTCATAAGGCATGTATTAATCACCAGCAAAGAAATGTCCTGTCATTATTGAAATAGAAAATTTAGACAACTTAAAGAATAATATAAATACTCATTGTAATGCATAACAAAGAGAATGAGTGCTCTTTTTCATTATCAAAGAATACAAAAGTGGAGAAGTATGCATCTTTATCAGCTCATTGTGAAATGACAGTAAGTATGGATCAGAATTACCTTCCTTCAAAATAAGTCTGTTTCAGGCCCAGGAGGGTGGTGGTAAAGATTTTGTAATTGACAGAAGATTCATTCAATTGTTGTATTTCCAAGCCTCCACTCCTCCCATGAGAGTTCACTGATGGTTTACTGAAATTCTTTTATTGATACTGCACTATTTAAGTAAGCTATTTCATGTCTGGTAACTTGGGTATTTTATATTTTTGAAAGTATTATTTGCTTCCTCTAAATTATCAATTTTTTGTCATGCATGACATTAGACAAAGTAGTTTCCTTTTATTCTCTCTTTAATTGTGAATTTTTAAATCTTTTGTTAAGAACAATTTTATTTTTTTCTCTCTTAAAAAATCAGATTAGCTTATATATCTAAACCTAGTCTATTTAGCAATATACATTTTGTTGCTGTTTAGTTGGGGGGGGGGTGATTTGTTGTTGTAGGCTTTTTTAGTTGCATATTTTGATTCATTGATTTCCTCCCTCTTCTGTTGATGAAAGTTTTTAAACATAAACTTTTTCCCCAAAAGACTGCTTTAGCTATATCTACCATGTTGTTTCATTATTGTCATTTTCTTTAATGAAATGTTTTACTTTTTCTGTAATTTGTTTTCTGAGTCATTAATTCTTTAGAAGTAACTTATTTAGTCTTAATATGTAAATATATTTTCATGATTGCACATGCATAACTTGTATCAAATTGCTTTTCATCAGGGGGCAGGGGAAGAAGAAAAGAAAGAAGTTGGAACTCAAAATTTTAAACAAATGTTAAAAATAACTTTTACTTGCAATTGGAAAAAAATTCTAAAAAAAAGTTATTTAGTCTCCAATTAATTTAAATTGTCTTCAAAGGCCCATTATTGAATATAATTTTTGCGGCATTATGGTAAATTACGTAGTTTACATTTCTGCTTTGGTGAGGGTTTTATGTACCAATATATAGTGAATTTTGTAAAAGTGAAAAATACAGCAGAGAGAAAGGTATTTAAATTCTTTTCTGTGCCCATTCAGTATATGATCAAACACCTCTAATTTTTTAAAAGTTCTTTTCAGGTTCTGAACATTTTTCTTGTTTATCTTCTGTTAGACTTTTTTCGGCTTAAGGAGGGTACATTGTATCTAGAAGCCACACTAATTATGTGCATGCATATTAAGTACTTATATTGATTCACTGTTTATTGTGACTTTAAATCTAAAGTAATTTCAGTATATAATTTTTAATCATATAAAAAATTTACAGTAGCCCTATCTGAAACCAAAATTGCAAAACCGTGCCTTTTTCAAGTTCATTTAGAGCATTGATCGCCCCTTCATTTTAATTCTATGTGAATCTTTATGATTCAAATGTGTTTCTAGTAAACACCATATTGTTAGATTCTTTTTTGTTATCTTCTTTCACAATGGGAGTAAGTTCATGTCAACAATGTCCAAGGTTCCTGTGTATTTCTCTCCATTCTGTCCTCTTGTACTTTTTTCCCCTTCTTCCCCTTCCCTCTCTTTTGGTCCCATCCATCTCTTTACAAATAAGAAGGTAGTAAAAGGAAAAAATTTCTAAGATTTATATTCTATAAAAAAAGGGGATTACTTCTGTTTTGTTGACTACTTTCTCTTTCCCTTCCCCTAATCCTGATTTAACTTCTTTTCCTTTTAATTTTCCCTTCATATTCCTCCCTTGGACAATGGGTTTTGTTCTGTTTATACCTTGCTGTTATTTATGTTATGTTCCATCTTAAACCCCTCTTTCCCTCTCTGAGGTTCCCTTTTGAGTTTAATGCATTTTTATGCTGTGATCTTAATGTGTGTACATACATGTAATTGTGCTTGATAGCTTTTTCTCTGGTTCAGATAAAAATGAGGTTCAGGGGGAACTCATATTTCCTACTCCTTCCATGACTGAACACTCTTCATCTTACATACCTCTGTTATTTAATGATTTCTTTACCATTCCTCCTCTCTTTCCCAGTACAAAGCCCTATCCCTCTAATTCTGCCTTCTCCTAAAACCATTAAAAGAGAACAAAACCATTCACAGATCCTGTCATATTTATTTTTCTCTGTAACTCTTGATTATATTAGGCTTCTCAGAAGACAATTATTTTTTTAGCCAGCTGGTGGCGTATAAACAGTCCATTCTGTACAGTTTCTTTTAATTGAACAAGTGTTTGTAGTTTTCTATGTTTCTCTTGACTCCTGTATTTCTATTTCAAAGTAATCAGCTCTGGCATTTTCATCAAGAAAGTCTGGAAATCTATTTCATTAAAGGGCCATTTTCCCACTGTAGGATTATACTTAATTTTGTTGGATTAGGTTATAAACCTTTATTTTTTGCATTTTGAAACGAATATTCCAAGGCCTAATCTCATTTACTCTTATGGAATGTAGACCAGAGATGTCAAACTCACAGAATACAAAACTCCCAAATATACCCCCAAATTTAACTGTTTAAGCCAGAATAAAATGTAATTGAGAAATGTTTAACAAGATAAATAAAAATATGACACAGATAATGTTGATTTGTGGTTTCCTAAGTCAATATGTGACCCTTAGGGATCCATTTTAATTTCAGTCCACTGAAGTAGACTGTGCCTCCTGGGTACTCAAACTCTTTCTTTTCGGATGCTTAAAGTATTTTTTCTTTGACCTAGAACCTCTGGCTTTTGGTTATGATATTCCTGGGAGTTTTCATTTTTGAAGTTTCTTTTGATTTTAACTTTGCCTTCCCATGAAATAATATTTCTCCTAGCTTTGACAGGTATGATAAAACCTACTCTGCTAATTCCTTTCTTTGTCTTCATCCAAGAGTACTTGTGAGCCATATTTCCATTTAGCTGCAACTTCTTTCTTCTAGTTTCATTTATGGCAAGGATGTTAAGATTGATGAGATTCAGTTCTAGGTTCAGATCCCACATCTGGTATGTAACCTTAGGCAAGTCTCCTAAAATCCTTAGGCAGGTCTCCTAAAATCCCTAGGCCATAGCTTCTTTATTCATAAAACAAGAGAATTGAATTCAATGGCTTCTGAGGTCCCTTCCAGCTCTATGACCTTGAGACTTGCCCAGGGTCGTAAAACTTTAGAGTTAGGGCTCAAACTCGTATATTCTGATTCTAAAACTAGTTTCCATTATATTATGTTGTCTCTCTACCACATAGCCTGTAAATACAGGCTACAGCAATTATCTGTGATGACTAAGCAGCCTTTAGTAGAATGTAATCTCCTTAAGGGCAAGAACTATCTCATTTTTGTATTTAGATTTCCCAGTTCTCAATATATAGTAGGTGACCAATTGAAAAGACATACACAAGTACAGTTCTATACTATGGTAACTATAAGTTGGAAAATGTTTATGGCTTTAAAGAAAAACTAAACTTTTAGAAAGAACAAGAAAAAAATAGGGTATATTATATAAGCAAACATATACATAAAGACTGGATTATCACCATCACTGATGCTCTTCAAATCAAGACAAGTCAACAAGCATTTATTAAATGCCTATTTATGTGGCAGGCACTTTGTACTAAATGATGGGAATAGTAAGCTGGCAAAAACAACAACAAAAAAATCACCAAACAGTTCCTACTCTCAAGGAACTCACAGTCTTAATGGGGAAGACAACACACAAACAATTATATGCAGACAAGATATATCCAAAATGAATTGAAGATAATTTAAGAGAGAAGGAAATTAAGAAGAAGCAGATAAGGCTTTTTGAAGAAAGTGGGACTTCAGTTGAGATTTAAAAGAAGTTAGGAGGTAGAGAAGAATAGGAACAGAGTTCCAGATAGGAGAGACAACCAGGAAGAATGCACTGGAGTCAAGAGATGCAGTGTACTATGCAAGGAACAATAAGACCAATGTCACTGGATCGCAGAGTATGTAGAAAAATGAATATAAGAAAACTTCAAGAGGCTAGATTATAAAGAGCTGTAAAATATATACAGAGAATTTTATATTTGAAACAAGAGGTAATAAAGAGTCATTGGAATTTCCTCAAAAGGGGTTGACATGGCAGACCTGTGAGATCATTTTCTCAGCTGATGGAAGATGTGCTGGGTAGGGAAAGTTTAGAGGCAGACAGACCAACCAGCAAGACACTGCAATACTTTAGGTGGGAGTTGATAAGGGCCCACAGAAGGGTAGTGGTAGTGTTAGAGGAGAGGATGGTTCACATGAGAAATATTTCCATGGTAAGCTAGATTTAGCAATTGATATCAGGGAAAAGGAGAGTGAGGAGGAAAGGATGACACCTAAGTTTCAAATGTGTGGGTGACGGGGAATCCTTGAGAGAAACAAGGAAGTTCAGAAGAGGGTTTGGGAGAAAAACAGAGTTCTATTTTGGACAAGTCAGTTAAATGTTTGAAGTATCCAATAGAAAGTTGAAGATGTTAGACTGGAGGTCACAAAAGGGGTCAGGGCTAGACAAATAGATCTGAGAATGATCTGAATAGAGATAATAATTGAATACATGGAAGCTGACGACAGTACTGGGACAAAGCAGAGGAAGCCCACTACAGTACCTTAGGGACACCCACTGTTAGCAGGTAAAATATGGATAAAAATGCAGCAAAGGAGACTGAGGAGGAGGAAGAGAATCAGGAAAGAATAGTATCATGAAAAGCTGAAGAGACAAGAACAAGGTGATTGACAGGGTCAAAGGTTGCAGAGAGATAAAAAAGGATGAGGATTGAGAAAAGGTCATTAGATATGGCAATTAAGATGTTACTGGGTAACTTTGGAGAGAGGAATTTCAGCCAAATGATGAAGTCAGGAGCCAGGTTACAGAAAGTTAATAAGATGGAGGAAGGAAAGGAAATGGACCAGACATACTTCTTTCTCTGAGTTTCTTTACTTCTTCCTTTTATTCCTCCTGCTTTTCAGGTCCCCTTTTATGTATTCTTTCCTCATTAGAATTAAGCTCCTTTTGAATCGAGACTATTTTCATTTTGTTTGTACTTGTATCCCCACAGTGCTTCATATACATATACCAAGTGCTTAATAAATACTTGTTGACTCACTAGAGGCACAGACTAAAGACAGGCTTCTTAAGAAGTCTAGCCATGAAAGGGAGGAACATAGGACAACTGCGAACAGAGATGGACAGATCAAAAGAAGAATTTGTGAGGATAGGGGAGACAAGGGCATGTTTGTAGGTGGTAGGAAAGCTGACAATAGAAGGGGAGAAATTAAAGATAAAGGAAAGAAGGGAAATAATAGATGGTACAAACACCTGGAGAAGACAGATTAGACTGGAATCAAGGGTGCATGCAGAAGGGTTTGGCTTGGCAAGAAGGGCTATCTCTTTATGTTAATGGGTAAAGGAAGAGATAGTAACAGAAAGCATCAAGGAGATATTAGATGAGGAGGGGAGAATAGGGCCAATCCAGTGAAAGTCACAACTTTTCAGTGAAATATGCAGCCAGGTTCTCAGATGATATAGTGGAGAAGGGGAGCTGTGAAACAATCATGAAACAGTGATTTATTAAGCACCTACTATGTGCCAAGCATTATACAAATATCTCATTTGATCCTAACAACTGTGGAGGAGGAAGGGTTTTAGGTGCTATAATTATCCCCACTTTACAACTGTGGAAACTAAGGTAGGTGGAGGTTCAGTGAATCGCTCAAGGTCACACAGTCAGTAAGTTGTCTGAGGTAGAATTTGAACTTAGGTTTTCCTGATTCCAGTCCCAGCACTCTCAGGGTTTAAGGAGAGATGAAGGTTTGAAAATGTCACTGTGGTGAGATAGTGAATCAATTAGGATGGCACAGAAGAATCGCCCTGCCACAGTTATGTACCAAATGTGCAGTGGACCCAGTGAAGCAGTTTCCAGATCTCCAGCTTTGTTAATCAGCATGTGGGTAGGAACAAAGGCAATGGGGGGGAGGGGAGGAGGAACAGGAGAAAGCCAAGGCTAAGGCTGGGCAAGGCAAGATCTACAGGAAAAGGAGGCATGGGGCTGGAGAGAAAAGGACAATAAATGTTTAAGTGGTTTACTACAGAGCCAAAAAACCTACAAATGATTTTAAAATTCATCATTTTGGGTCTCTGGAGTAATTTTTTTAAAATCTAAATAGGCTTCTTGATTTATTACTTCTACATGCCAATTAAAGTTCTGCTGTGGCTATATTATTTTCTATTCAAAACTATGCTATAACAAATGAAATAATACTTCAGTATGTACTTCGTGAATAATGTTAAATCTATAGGATTCCAAGTGCTAAGCAAATTTTAAAGAACTTTGTTAAATATATAAAAGGCATTTACCCACCAAAGTGAAATCCCAGTGTGGCCCAGGTGTTAGAAATGTGAAGGAACTGCCTCTCCGAAGGGAGTATCTATTAATAGAAAATACATAAAATAAATTTATGAGACACTGAGCTACAGCAGCAGCTAAAGAGAAAGCTGGTTATAATTTTGGGATACTTTTGAAGTACTCTGAAGAAATAGTTAAGATATTTAACAACCTCACCTCCATTTATTCTTTCTCCCCCAGGCTGGCCAATGTTTTCAGCAGTAAGATTAATGTTATTAAAACAGAAGTGTAGTAAGTGGACAGTTTCTTACTATATTTTTTTTTTGTTGGCAGGGGCCACAAGTGATTATCCAGTTTATTCTCCTGTTTCTAGCACTATTTACAACTAGAGTGCCTTTGGGAAGTACTACAGCATTTTTAATGATCCCAAGCTTCTCTGGAGAGAAAATATGATCCTTTTAATGTCAATACTCATCCAAGGATACTATGTGGCTGTAAGTCATGGAATGTCATAATCTCTAAGAATTAAAGAATTAAGGCCATAGAACATCACAGTTTCTAAAGAATTACAAGTTGAAGATCACTCAAAGAACAATATAACATCCAGGAATATCATGGAGGAAATCACAACCAAAAAAAAAAAGCATGATAGGAAAAAGAAGTGAGCTGGCCATGTGGCCAAAGCAGCTAAATCATGGACAGCCCCTAGAATCACAGAATTTTAGAGTTGGAAAGGACTCTATCAGTCATTTAGTCTAACTTATATCAGAAAGAAATCCTACAGTAACATAGTTGACAAGTACTCCTCTCCTAAAGTTCTCCAATGAGGTGAGATGTATTACATTGAAAGGCTACTTTGGGAAAGTTTTAATTGTTGGGACCTTTTCCTCTATATTAAATTGAAATATGCTTCTTTGCCATTTCCATTCATTGTTGCTGATTATATGATCCTTTCATTCTCAAATGATTACATGAACAAAAATTTATTGATTATTATACTTCAGGCACTGTGAGAAGTACTAGCATGCAAATATAAAAAGACAGTTCCTGTCCTTGGGGAGTTTATAATCTAACAGAGGAAGAAAATATATAAAGGAGTCAGAGAAGGATATTTTTGGTCAGAGATATTACAGGGAGGGCAAATGTAGTCATCTGACAACTGACTGACATGCTCTTTTCCAGGAATGGCACTGTTCACTTCATTACTAGTCACAGAGCTAGAGGTGGAAGTGTTGGATAAGAGGTAGAGGGAAGAGCACAATCATGTGGCATTGAGTAATGGAAAAAGACTCTGGTAGTATCTCTCCTTTTCTTATTCTTTCAAACAGTTTATGTAATATCGAAAAGAACTGTTCCTTAAATGTTTAAAAGAATTCACTTGTAAATATATTGGGTCTGTAGTTTTTTTTTCCCCCCTGGGAGTTCATTTATAAATTAATTTCTTTTTCTGAGACTGGATTGAGTCTGTACTGTTTTTGTACTGTTAATCTGAGTACTTTATATTAAATATTCATCTATTTCATTTAGATTGTCAGTTTTATTGTCTTATAATTGTGCAAATTGTTTCTGATAATTTCCTACTCTGAACATTTTCCTAAGATTTGGATGCTAGCCTAAAGATTCCCGAAGGCTTTATATTAGCATCTGAGAACCAAGTCTAAAAAAAAGACAGGGCTCTGCATCATGATGGGTTACAGGTGAGCTCATACTGTACAGGTAAGGTATAAGTAGTCTGGAGAGTTTTCATGTACTTCATCCATCCATAATGAGCTGTAAAGAACCAAACAACATAATATGTGACTTTAAGAAAAGTATCCTACTTTAAGTAGCTAAGCACTTAGGAGTCATCATAAAGCTGTCATCTGCCTCCCAAGATTTGTGCTATAAAATTCTTAGCTAAATGGAATATATGAATACATGAATCAGAAAAAAGCAGCCACTCCATTAAGGAAAACATAAAATACTGCTATGTCTCTGTGGCTATAAATTACAGTAAACAAACCATGGTAAACTTTGCTCAGAAATTTTTCCAAAAGATAATTTAGTACTTGAGCTTTGAAAATTAAATAAAAATTGATTTTTCCCCCTAGAATAAAACGGCAAATGTCTTTGTGTGTATATATGTATATATACATATATTTCTATTTTTTTTTATGACTTGTTTATTTACTTTTAGTTTACAAGATTCAGCTCCACAATCACTTGAGTTTCAGATTTTCTCCCCTCCCTTCCCCCCCCCCCCCATGGTGGCGTGCAATCATGTATAGGATCTGCAAATACTTTCACATTGTACAATAGTTTGGTTGTATAGAAGGGTTGTAACCAGTGAGTGATCACTGGGAAAAAAGCAAAACCAGACACGAAAGAGAATGTATATTTCTATTTTTAATAGTATTTTCCCCCAATTACAGGTCAAGACAATTTTTAGTATTCATTTTTGAGTTCCAAACTTTTTTCCATCTCTTCCTGCCCTCTTTTCTACACATTTTTTCCAAAGCTATCCAGCTTTTCTCACTTCCTGTAGGTTTTCTTTTGTTCTCTGCTGTGCACTTTTTACATTTTCCCCCCTCCTCTCCCAAGGTTACAATTAAGCAGGGACACACACACACACACACACACACACACACACACGCACTATACATATATACCTATAAACATATACGTATATACTCATACACATATGTAATACATACATATACATACTATGCTTGTTTCTACTTGCCATCTGTTTCTCTGAAAGTGGATAGCACCTTCTTTCAAAAGTCCAAGTATTTCCATGTTTCTCTAAATCAACCAGCTCATCATTTCCTTCACCACAGCAATATTCCAACCTGATCCTATTCTATCTGAGAGATTGTCTATGAAAGTTTTCTCCCAGTTTTCTGCATTCCTTCTATTCTTGGCTGCATAGGTTTTATTTATACAAGAAAATCTTAATTTAAAATAACCAAAATTATCAATTATAGTCTGATACCATTGGATATGCTTCCTTTACATCTTTTTCCCCTAGTTTCTTTTTCTTTTTAAATTCAAAACTTAAAAAAATTTTAAACATAAATACAAAATAAGAAAAGAAAAAAGATACAAATTTAAATACTAAAAGTGAATGACACAAAATTAGAACAGGGGGCAAAAAGCACTGCCATGTGCACAGATGAACGTGAGAGGATTTACAATATATAGTAATAAATTTCCATTTCAAGAAAGTCTATATAATAAATACTACGCACTGTTGAGAACTGTCCATTTTTTTGTTTCCTTGAAAGTTTTCTTTTGTTCTCTGCAGTGCACTTTTTACATTGTTCTTTTTTCCTCCTTCTCCCCTCCCCAGGCTACAATTATGTGCAGATATGTGTATGTGTGTCTATACACACACACACACACACACACACACACAGAGATGTATACATACAAAGATATACATATCTATACATATATTTACTTGCTTATACATAAATATACTTAGATATCAATAATCATAGTCATATATAGACATATACATTCACATGCATCTATATAAGACCATACAATACTTATATATCCTGTTTCTCTAAGGGTGGATAACCTCTTCCTTCATAAGCCCAAGTCTTTCCACATTTTTTCAAGTCCACCAACTTGTCATTCTCTACACTGCAGCAACATTCCCACCTTATACTGTCTGGTTGTTTTAAATAGTCCAAAACAATATCGATAAATATGGCTGACACATAGAGTACTTTCCCTATTTTTCTCTTTTGATTAAATCTCTTTTAGTCTTAACTTTTTCCAAGATCATGATTACTACCCCTGCTCCTTTTTCCCTAACAAATTCTATTCCTGATCTTTATTTTATGTTTGCGCATCTCTCTTATTTCCTGTCCCTCCTGACAAATCTACTTTACTTCTACCCACTACCTTGCCTGCTATTGTTTAACCTCCCCCCCCTCCAAGGATTCCTCCCTTATTCTTCCATTCCCATTAATCTAAACACATTTCTATATGCCACCTTTTAACCAATTACCTCACTCTCCCTTGTAAAGATCTCTACCTTATCCTCTCCCACTCCCTATCCCCTTAGCATTTTATTTCTTTCTGAATTTAGAAGATTTTTATCTATCTATCTGTATTATTCCCTCTTGAACTCATTTCCCATAAAAGCAGATTTCCAGAACTACCAGCCCTCCTCCACCATATAATTCCTCTGTCAATTCTTCACACATGTATGTATGTATCTCACACCTCATTTGTATAAGCTAATTACTCTTTTTAGCTGTTCCCAAATGGTTTTACTTTTTAAATCATATCATACTCAGGTTTGCCCCAATCTTTCTTATGAACTACCCAATTACTAATAACAATCTTGGACATATGTTTTACATTTTACATACATAAAAAATAAACAGTTTGTCCTTATGGAGTCCCTTATAATTAGTCTTTGGCAAGTACCTTATATTTCTTTTGGCTCTTATATGTCAAATTTTCTATTAAGTTCAGTTGTTTTATTCAAACAAAAGCCTGAAAAGTTTGACAATTCATTAAATATCCTTTTTTTTTTCTTTTCCCATTTAGGATTATGCTTAGCTTTACTGGGTATGATATTTTCGGTTAGAACTCCATTTCTTTTGTTCTTCAATAGATAGTGTTGCAAGACCAGTAGTCTTTCAATGTCATAGCTGCTATGTCTTGTGTGATTCTAATTGTGGCTCTGCCATATTAAATTGTTTTTTTTTTTCTTGTTGTTCATAAGAGTTTATCCTTGAGCTGGGGCTTTCAGAATTTGACTATGATGTTCCTGTGGATTTTCCTCATAGAATCTCTCCCTTCTTGTTCTAATGCTTCGAGAAAATTTTCTTCAATTATTTCTTCTATTATTGTATCAAGATTCTTTTTTTTTGATCACAGTTTTCAAGTAGTCTGATTTTTCTTATATTTTCTCTTCTTGATCTGTTTTCCAGATCAGTTGTTTTTCTAATGAGATGTTGCACACTCTTCTATTTTTTCTTTATATTTTATTATTTCTTGATCTCAGAACTTTGTTAGCTTCCCCTTGTCCAATCGTAATTTTCAAGGAGTCATTTTCTTCCTTAAGATTCTGGATCTCCTTTTCTAATCGGCTGACTTTCTTTTTATAATCTTCTTGTTTTTCTTGAATTTTTTCTGGAGTGTTTTTTAGTTTTTCCTCAATCTCTCTCATTTGATTTTAGAAATCTTTTTTATGTTCTTCTATGAATTCTTTTTGGGTAGGTGACCATTTGACATTACTCTTTGGAGAAGAGGGTTTCTCAGCTTCAGTATCCTCCTCTAAAGATGAACCCCAGTCTTCTCTATTTCCATAGTAACTCTCTACGGTTGGACTCTTTCTCCTTCACCTGTTCATTTTTTTAAAAAATTTATTTGTAGCAGCTTAGTTTTTATAATCACCTTTAGTTCTGAGGTATGGGGTATGGTACTTCCCTGCCTCAGATCCTCTTTCATTTCTTCCCTCTGGCCTAGAACTGAAACCAAAACTTCCAGCCTCCTGTAAGTGCCCACAGTCATTAGTGTCCCTACCCCATGCTTCTGCACTCATAGGGCATATGCTGGCTCCTTCTTAGCCCTTTCACCCCCACTGCCTCCCCAACTGTGTCTCTACAGCACAGCTGAGTCTGGTGTTCCTTGTCAACAGAGATCTTCCCTAGATCTTTGCTGCCTCAGATGCCCACTCTTCTTACATCCCAGTTCCTGTGGCTGGTGCTAAGACAGCCTCCCAAGCTAGCTAACCCCTGGGCTGGCTGTTTGTTAAGTAAACTTAGCCTGGAGGTGTTTATTCTTCACAGGAACCAGACTGACATGCCCTGGGATTTTCCTCCAGATCCTGGCTGTCCCAGAAGACCCACTGTTCTGCCCCTTCTTTTATTTATTGAGACCACTCTAAGTTCACCCTGAGGTGCTATCTGTTGGGAAAATCTGGAGAGAGCCTGGGATTTTCTGATGTTCTCTGACATCTTCCCAGAATCCCCTCTTCCCTGTTTTCTTTGAAATTCCTGACCTTGTTTTTCTAAATGAAATGTTATTTTTTTTCTCAGTAAGATATATTTATATATATACATATCTATCTATCTATCTATCTATCTATCTATCTATCTATTAGCAATTTAACTGGGATGGCATTACATAAATAAATTAGTTAGGTAAACTTGATATTTTAAAAAATTATCTTGGTTTTACCATCCCATGAACAATAAATATTACTTCAATTATTTAGCTCTAACTTTATCTGTATAAAAAGTGTTTTATGTTTATATTCATATAACTCCTGTGTCTGTTTTCACAGGTATTTTACACTGTCTAGTTATTTTAAATGGTCTAAGCAATACTGAATAATATGGCTGACACAATGTAGTTTCCCTATTTTTCTCCTTTGATTAAATCTATTTTAGCTTTAACTTCATCTGAAATCATCATTACTACCTTGCTTTTTTATATGACAAATTTTATATAACAAATATATACAACAAAATTTGTCTTTGTGCTTATCTCTCATTTTTATAGCATTTCCTAAAAGCATACTATTGAATTCAAATTTTTAATCTGCTATCAGTTTCCATTTTATGGCTAAATTCATTCCCTTCACATTCTAAGCTATATTTACTTGTTGGATATTTTCCTTCTTCCTGTTTTTCCTCACTATCCTTCTCACCCTATTCCTATCCCTCCTCACTCCTCCGCTTTACTTCTACCTGCTACTTTGCCCTCCTATTCCTTAACCTACCCATCCCTCCAAGAATTCTTCCCTTAACCTCTCTCCCCACCTTATTCCTTTGCCCTCTTATTTTTTTCTGAATTTAGAAGACTTTGATAACCTTCTGATATATGTTGTTCCCTTTTTAACTCATTCCCAATGAGTAAAAGTTTCCAGCACTCCCTGCAGTCCCCCAGTAGTTTCTTCTGTATCAATTTTTCCTTTTTTGCCTCATCTGTATGATATACTTGCTCCATTGTTCTCTCCCTACAGTTTTTTTTTAGAATCACCCCATCATACTTGGCTCAGTCCAAGTCTGTCTTTCTTTCTAACTACCCAAACCCAGTAAAAACAAAACTGATATTTTCATACATATGAAGCAAACAATTTGATCTTATTGAGACCCTTATAATTGGTCCTTAATGTTTACTTTATATTTCTCCTGGATGTCATATGTCAAATTTTCCTTTAAGTTCTACTGTTTTTGTCACAAATACTTGAAAGTCTTTGAGTTAGTTAAATGTCCATTCCCCTCCCCCCGCCCCGCCCCCATTCAGCATTATAATTAACTTTTCTGGGTAAGTTACCCTTGGTTGTAACCCTGGCTCTTTTGCTCTATGAAATATAGTGTTCCTGTAATCCTTACTGAAGCTTCACAATAAAGTTTTTTTCCTTGTCATTTCCAATATTTTCTCCTTGGGAGCTTAAAAACTTGGCTGTGATATTCCTGTAAGTTTTTCTCTTGGGATCTCTTTCAGGGAGTAATTGGTGGATTTTTTCTATTTTTGCTTTGCCTTCTTGTTCTAGAACTTCAGGGCAATTTTCTTTGATAATTTCTTGTAATACTGTATTATAATATTCTTTTTAAAAATATTCTATTCTATATTCTATCTTTTATTGTCCTTTTTTAATCATAATTTTCAGGCAGTTCAACTATTATTTCTCCTCGATCTGTTATCCAGATCAGTTGTTTCTTGATGAGATGTTTCATATTCTCTTCTATTTTTTCATTCTTTTGATTTTGTTTTATTATTTCTTTGTGTCTTAGATGATCACTATCATTATTTTCTTCTTTAAGTTTTTAGTTCTCTATTTGAAACTGGTTGACTTTCTTTTCATAATTTTCTTGAACCGCTCTAATTTTTTTTCTTCTAATTTTTCCTTGCTCACTTATTTGATTTTTAAAGTCCTTTTTAAATTCTTCTAAGAAATCTTTTTGTGTTTGGGACCATTTGATGTTTCTCACTGAAAAAGGAGTGGAGTTTTTTTTTGAGCTCCATTATCTTTCTCTGAATATGAATCCAGATCTCTTTCCCCATAGTAGCTATCTATGGTTGGGCTTTTGTCCTTTGCTTGCTCATTTTTATTGATTTTTTAAATTTTACTTTATTTTTTGCAGCTGTTAGTGTGAGTTCTAGTTCCAAGGTATGGGGAATAATGCCCTAAATCTCAGGTCCTTCTTACTGTTTCTGAGGTTTGTCCTGGGCCTCAACCTTGGGTTCTGCTCTCCATTCCTAAGCCATAGCTAGAGCCCCAGGTCAAGCTATCCTGCAAACGATCTTACTCCCTGTGCTCCTTCCAGTGGCTGCAAACTACAGCTGTCCTCTCTTCCCTGGAACTGAAACCAGGTACTCTGCTCTTCTGCAAGTGCCTGCAGCCAGCAGGTCCCTGCCCCTCTGCTACTGCACTCACCAAGTATGTGCTAGCTCCTTCTCCCCATAGCCACATCCTAGGCTATATCTGATCAGCATAGCTGTGCTTGGCATCCCTTGACAGTGGAAGGTCCTTCAATCTTACCCTCCTCAGTTGTCAGATCCCCACACTGTTCATGAGATGAAAGTTTTTAAGGCAGAGGCTGCCTCCCAACCCCAGTTGCCCCCAGGACTTATAGTTTATTGATTCTGGAGAGCTGACTTTCACTCAAGGTGAAAGTCTGCCCCCGCATATAAGGTCTTTCCTGGGGCCTTCTTAGGTTGTCTTAGGAGAACAATTGCTTTACCCTGCCCTTTGTTTAATTCCAATGCTCAATTCCTTCAGAGGCAATGTTCCATCTTTCTCTGGTGTGCCTTCTCTTCTGTTGGTCCCCCTCCCCTTACCCATTACTTAATTTCCTCCCACCCTACTTCCCTGTTGGGCAAGATATATTTCTGTATTTAACTGTGTATATTACCCCCTCTCTGAACCAATACTGGTGAGACCTTAAGGTTCAAGTGATGCCCATTGTCCATCCTCCCATCTTTCCCTCCTCTGTAATAGGCTTTTCACACCTCTTCATGAGAAATAATTTACCCCATTCTACCTCTTTCTTCCCATTTTCTTCTATTTTTTCAAATTCTTGATTGATTCTTGATGCCTCATTGTCATTCACTTCCACTTGCCCAATTTTAACTTTTAAGGAGTTGTTTTCCTCAATTAGCTTTTGTACTTTCTTTTCTATTTGGCCACCTGTACTTTTTAAGGAGTTTTTTTTCTTCAGTGGATTTTTGTAGTTCCTTTTCCATTTGGCCAATTGTGCTTTTTAAGCATTTTTTTCTTTTTCCAAAATTCCCTTGCATCACTTTCATTTTTCCCAATTTTTCTATCTCTTTTATATGATTTTAAAGCTCCTTTTTGAGGTCTTCCATGAATTCTTTCTGATTATGAGACCACTTCTCGTTTTTCTTCAAGGGTGTTGCCCATAGGTGCTTTGGCACTGTTTTCCTCTTCTGAGTTTGTGTCTTGGTCTTCCCTGTCACCATAATAATTTTCTAAGGTCTGATTTTTTTGTTGTTGTTGTTTGCTCATCTTTGTTGGCCTTATCCCTTTCTTTTACATTTGAGCTCTGCTCCTAGTGGGTAGGGGTACTGTCTCAGGCTTCTTGTACCAGAAGTTGCGGCTTCCTCTGGTTGTAGATCTAGTGCTGCACTGATGTTGCCCTGAGGCGCTCTGGGGACACTTGTGTCTGGTGCTGTGTTAAGGAGGTGGGGGTTGGCGGTGGTAGCTGGCGCTGATGAAGGCCATGGGGTCTGGCAGCTTACTTGGTGTTGAGCCAGAGTCCTATTGCTGGTGTCTGGCATGTGCTGAGGCTGGTGGGGTGTTTCTGCATTTCCCCAGGAATACAATGAAGCACAAGGCAGGGAGATCTGGCTATTGGAGATTGCTTGTTTGCTTGGGGCTATGCTGAAGCAGTTGGCTGTCCTCTGAACTGGAGTCTGCCTGTTCCCCTGGCTATGCTGAGACACAGTGGGTGTCCTGGTATTGGTATTTGCCTGTTCCATTGCACTGGGATTTAGAATCTCCTGCTGTTTGCTGAGGTAGGGCTTGCTGCTGGCTTGCTTGGATGCTTCCTGTCCAGGACTGTGTTCCCTTTTCACCTGAGATAGACCTTTCTTGTCAATCTTCCAAGATTCTTGCGCTAAAAAGATTGTTTCAGCTCACCTTTTTGCTGGTTCTGCCCTTCCAGGATTTGTTTTAGGGCACCATTTTATGGTTTGGTGGTGCATATGAGAGAGTTACAAAAGTTTACTGCTTACTATATCATCTTGGCTGCAAATGTCTTTATTTTTAAAAGGATGTTTTACTATTGTCTATCTGATTATGAATTGGACATTGAAAAATTAAAAACAAAAACTCAGCCACTTAAAAGAAAATACAACTCAACAGATACGGACTCCTTAACCTTAACTAAAAAAATTAATGAAAGAAACCAATCAATCGCTCAGTGCCTGATAACTTTATATTCTACATATGTTTTATTTTTTTTTTTAATTTCAGGTAGGTAGGCAGGAAGGAAGAAAAGAGGAAGTTAAAGAAAATAGGAAAGAAGAGAGGAAAGAATTAAAGAGGGAAGAAAGAAAGCTGCTTTCTTATAAACTATGGAGGAAAGAACAATGATAAAATTGAGGAGCTTCTCAACTTTGATTTCATTCTAAATACAAAATTAACTTCTACTGCCATCTAGAGAAAGATAGTCCAAACTACTGCTTACTATACCCTGAACTACAAGTCATAAAAATAATACCTCTCAATCATAAAATAAATATAGAAGGAATATTCTATTTTTAAAAATTTGCCTTTATAATTTGCTAGAGAGTAAAGTAATTCGTTTAATAGCTACAACTGCACAGTAAAGAATGTTTTTTCTTGTGGTTTTTTTAACTGGCAGTTGTAACTTAAATAGGTTACTTTATTGGTACTCCCACTGTAAAAATTCCCTCCACTAATGCAGAATTCTTGTTCTTTTTTAAGGCAAAAAATGAAAATAAAATAGTATGTCATATATAATAACTGTATAGCATCATAAGATTTGTAAAACAACTCTACAAAGTATGTACTGTTTTACAAGAATTATCAATTTTTTTTTTACAGATGAGCAAACAGAGCTTCAGACAAATTAAATGATTTAATCTGTAACAGAGCTTTGGAACCAATCCAGATAACCTAAATTGGAGGAAATGTCAGGGACCTGCTTCTGGGAGAAAACATTCTGAGTTCCCATACCATGTTGGTAGAAGCAACTTCTTTCTATTGGCTATGTAGCCAGGACTCCTTGAGTCTTTAAAATTACCTTACAGAGGCATCAAGTAGTGAAGGTCTCATTCACCTACAGCAAAGACACCATGCCTGCCACATTCCCTTTCTCCTTAGGCCCTGTGCTGCTAAAATTTTGGAGAACTAGTCTGTTTCATTTGTCTTTTCCAGTTCTAGATGCTGAAGGTGAAATCTCTAAACCTGAAAGCTTGAATGTGATAACCTTGGAGCCTAAGATTCCAAGTCAGATGCTGACGCCAGTCCAGGAGAGAAGTCCTAAGAAGTCAGGTTGCTGGGATACAAATCCTAAGAGGTAGAAATTTGGACTTGGAACCTGGTTGGATTAATGTTATACAGGAATGAAATTAAGCTATAAATTGAACACTCTTTCTACTCTCCAGAGTCCAAAGAAGAGTAGGAAAGGATTAAGATGCCAAGGTGGGGAGGGAATCAATGTTTATATATTTATTCTTGCTATACATTTGAAGTAAATATTCCTTTGTAAAAGCTAATCAATTAAGTAGATAAATGGAACTGAAGTGACAGGACTCTTAAAATTGGGGGAACACAATCAGTAGGGGCTTAAATCTTGGGGTTTTTCACTAGTTCTTTTCAGTTTTAGGTACAGGTGTATTAGCAAGCACCATAGCACACCCAGGATGGCCTGCTAGCACAGGTTCTTTGATCTGCTTTTCTAAAGCAGATCTTGGAAGACACTAGACACCACCAAAACTCCTTAAGGATACTGGCGAACCAGGAAGAAGAGATGAAATGTAACACACCTGGTTTTTAGGCAGTGAGGGCACTGTTTGCTGGGGAGGGGAGAGGAGGGGATTAGGTTCACGGCTTTAACTTGGTTCAATATAGCACATGGTGGCAAACTATAGTCTAAGAGGCAAATATGTCCTTCTACTTTTTTTGTATGATCTGCATGCTAAGAATGGTTTGCCAGACTGTTATATAGTTAACATCTGACCTGGAAGCCCAGCCTCCAAGGATATCACAGCTTAACCTTCTGGGTCTAAGAACTCTAACCCCCTGTAAACACAAGCAAGGTGGGATTTTTGTTGTTTTTCTTTCTGGAGGTTAGTTTTCCAGACTCATGCTAAACTGTAAACATCTGAAGACTCAATCTCCTTTGGACCTTGGTAATTCACAGCTGTGCTAAGTCATGTAGGTTGTGATGCCTTCTGGCTCTAAGCCTATTAGTTGGAAACTATATATAATAGGAGGTTGGTATTTTATTTTGGGGATCACCCATGAGAAGAATGTCTCTGTGATTTGGCCAGACGAGACTCTGTGTAGCCATTATTAAGGAGCACCCTGGCTTTGAGAACCAGATGCCGGTGCTCCCTGGTCTGGTGATTATGTATCTTTTATTCTGTTTACACAGTGAGAGCCCTGCCTATTGGACCTTTGTGCTGATTTCTCTATGTTTCTCTGTATTTTCTCCATGTTCAGGGTGCTAACTCTTCCACTTAACTAGTGAATGACTTTTACCTTCTTCTCTGCTTGCATTTTCTCTATGTTCAGGAGGCTAACCTTTCCCCTGAATTAGTGAATGATTTATATATGCTTAATTAAAGTAAGACTGTTGACCCTTTCAAAGCTGTCTTTCCTTTAGAAAAGCAGATCAAAGAACCTGTGCTAGCAGGCCATCCTGGGTGTGCTAAGGTACTTGCTAATACACCCTTGTACCTAAAACTGAAAAGAACTAATAAAAAGCCCCAAGACTGTTTCCTGGGGCCACAAAGGAAAAGATAAGAGGAAAGGAAATGATATTCTCCTCCCTTCCAACACCAGGCTCCCAGGTTAGTACATGGTGTCCATGCTATGAGAGAAAAAGACCTTCATCACTGATGGTGCCTTCTGCAGATAGATTTAAAAACTGAAATGCAGTATATTTTCTTCTAGAAGCAGATCCCTGGCATCTGCCACATAGGTACATCTGAAGTGAACTGGGCATCTATCAAAGCCATGTCACAATTCATATATTCATCTACAAGTAGTGACAAAGTGACTACTATATTCTAGGCTGCAAGGACACAAAGAATATCCTTAAGAGTATACAAAGTATAAGAGGATAGAGGAGGCCCACACAACTTGCAGCCCACTGGTCATTATAGCCCTCCTGCCACTTGCAGCAAGCCAAAGGTTTTCAGGCAGCCCCAGAAAAATATACAAGAAAACAGCCTTTGTTTGTAGAGGATAGCCTCTGGAATGTAGCACATGCCCTGAGGTCCACAGGCTGCAAGTTATGCAAACCTGTATACAAAACACAAGAGTCCCTGTACTCAGAAAGCTTATATTTTACCAGTGGAAAACAACATGTATACGGATAAGTAAATACAAAACATATGCGAAATAAATACAAATATTTGGGAGGAGTAAAAGAGGGAACCTAACAACTTGGAACAACCAAGAAAGGCCTGTTGTAAGGGATGATCTTTAACTGATCCTTAATGAAAGTTAGCAGTTAAAGGAAACAGAGGCATGTGAAGCAGAGAGCCCTAGGAATGGGGAACAGCTTGTAAAAGACAAAGAGACAGAAGATGGAAATTCATGGTCAAGAATGAGCAAACAGGCTTGTCCTTGTGGAACCAGAAGGTTAATATGCAATTAGCCTGGAAAGACAGGTTGAAGTCAGAATATGAAAAAGTTTAAATGGCAAAACAGAAGAGTTTATACTTTATTCAAGAGGTAGTAGAGAGCCTCTAAAGCTTTTTAAAAAAAATTTATTCTTGTCTTTTGTTTTTACATTGTAGCCATTCTTCATTTGAACCCAGCTTTAGGGCAAATAAAAGCAATAAGCAAAAATATCAGATATAGAAATTGAGGAGGTGCAGGCTCTGGGAGCCCCCTTGAGCTCTCCTTGAATCTTTGAGGTGCAGGCTCTAGGAAATTCCTTGAACTCTGATTAAATCTTCCCACTTGATAAGGCATTTGCAGAGGCCATAAGTTTTTCATTGTTTCTAGGCCCAAACCTCTGTTACTAATCTAGCCCTCCATTGTCCATCTACTTCCCACCCTTGAGCTTATCAAAATATCAATCCATCCCTGCACTGACCTCATTAACTCCTCCTGAAGACTCTCCCCAAACTCATTACTGGAGTCTGACTTCATTGACTCCTCCTGAAGACATTCCCCGAACTCCTCTTGTAGACCACCCCTAGATTCCTCTGTACATAAGACCCCATCTTCCCTCCATGTAGTGTGAAAGCACCATAGAATGACCTAGCACAGACTTACTCTGTGTCAGACTTACTCTGGCTTGCTTGCCCAATGTAAGCATCACAGATACCTAAGAGTCTACCCCATATAGCAAACTTTTAATGAACTATTAATAAACTTTACTTTTCTTTGGCTGAGAAGACTTGAGCCGAATTCATCTGGCAGGGCCTGGCATGTTGGTATTTTGGGGTCTCCAGAGCAATCCTAACCCTCTTTATGGGTAACTGTTACTGCCTTACAGCGGCTGCTGAGTCCCAACAGGGTAAAAGGGGCCTCTGGCCTTGAGGCCTCTGGCCCTGAGGCATCCGGGAGTGTAGTCTGCAAATCTCTTGTCTGGGTACAGAACATTCCCCGCGATAAGACGGCTTGTATTGAGCATGCGCCATCCAATGGGACGTGTCTCCTCTCTGATAGGATGAGGCCTGTTGCTGGGGCACGTGACAACTAACCCTATAAAAGGCTAAGGTCGGGGGCAGGGGAGGAGACGAGGGAGGAGAGACGAGGTGGGAAGAAAAGAGAGAACAGAACGAGATGTAATCTGCTACAATAATGGCTTGCTGCATGAAGTGATCTGGAGTCTGTGTGGGTGCTCTGTCTAGGGTAAGATGCAGTGACTGCAGGCAGTGACTGCGGCCGGAGACGTACGAAGCCTGGTGAGGTAAGCAAGGTGGTCCAGTTGCTGAGGGGAGACAGCTGGCTCCCCGATGGAGACAGCAACAAGGGTTGCTGCAGGGTGGTAGCAATCAAGTAGTCTTGGGGTGCTGCAAGTAGGCAGTGTGCTGCAAGTAGGCAGCAATAAGTGGCACCTGAACAGGGATGAGAAGAGGGACCCCCAAGAGGGACCCCAGCCCCATTCTGTGGGAAGACCCAGGACAGCCCCGTGTAAGGACACGGGAGGAAGGGAAGGACCGCCTGACCCACTCAGTGGAGATCCTCTTAGTGGAAGGCCCTAGATAACCCTGTGTAAGGATACGAGAAGAAAACAGGATGGGAGCCGTTCTAGGCTTACCACTTACCCCCAGCTCTGTTGACACTTACACTAGGCAAGTCTACAAGCTAGCAAAGAAACAAAGTTTGACTGTTGATCTTAAGCAGTACAGGAGGTTTGTGGAACACATTCTCATGGTCTCACTGTGGCTTGACCACACTGGCATAGACCCTGGGAAGTGGGAGATGGTGGGGTCCCAGATGACTTCGTATGAGGACTCTTCACCAAGGTTACAGACAACTCTCCAGCAGGCAATACAAGCTGCCGCCATGGAGGGAGAGGACACATTTGGGTGGGATGGGGGAGGTCCTTTATGTGCTTATCCTGTGGAGGATGGTTCTGGTGGCAGATGGACTTATGTGCCCCTCCCCTTTAAGCTCTTTAAAGAAGTCAAGACAGCCTGTGCCTCCTATGCCCCTAATTCACCTTATGTTCTGCAGCTACTGCAACAAGCAGCTGCTAGGAGTGCGCTAGTGCCCAATGACTGGAAAGCTCTGGCTTCAGCACGCCTCACGCCTGGCCAAGTGGTCATCTGGCTTTCCCTTTTTTCCAAAGAGGCCTTGAGCCATGCCAAGCCCATATGGGTTGATCAGTGGCTCCTCCCTGCTCCAAAACTTACTGCCTTATAAGAGATTGTATGGGAACAACTACTGGCAGGTCATATTGAGTCCCTACAACTCCCCCGTCTTTGTGATAAAGAAGAAACATAGTGATTTTCGTAAGCTCATTGGTCTCCAAGCAGTAAACACTGCCATGCAGCCCATGGGGCCCTTGCAGCCAGGGAAGGTTATGGGGGAGCAACTGACAACTTTTGATAAGACCTGTTCCAGAGAAGTCCGTGGCATAGACTTCACAATTTACCACCTAGTAAAGGATGCCTTTGGAGGTGAGAGGAAGGAGGTTAGAACTTTTCCTGCCCACACTCAAACAGGTCCGTCCCTATCTGGTGAGGGCAGCCCAAGCAGGGATCCATCCCCGGAGAGAGAGGATGAGTGGCCTCAGCCATCCCCATCTGTTTGTAGATCTTTGTATCCCGACCCCTCAACTTTAGCCATACATGATACCGGGCAAGGTAGAGACCGTGAACAGCTCAGTAGTAAGGAGGAGGGGCAGTGGAGGCAAGAGAAAAAGCAAGAGGGATGTACAGTGTCATCGAAGGAGATTAAACAGCCTAGCGGAGAAACATATGAGAAAGTTCTCCTACATGTAATGAAAGAAAGAGGAATATTTATCATTAACAGTCATTTACCAGAATTCTTGGAATGTTGCCCCTATATTTGACAATTTGGGAACCAGCCAGGAGAGAGAGGAGTGATGGGCTAATGGAAAAGGGACTACAGTATTTCCCAGTTTCTGCCTTTTTTTTTATGGAATATATTAATGATATGTTTAACATCACCAATGAAAGTGCCAGCACGAACACTTCAGTGTGATGCAGATGTCTCTAATATTATCAAGTAAGTCCTACCTGGCTTCCGTTACTATCTGGAGAGCCAGCTACTGTTTAATTTCTTCAGGAGATCTACAAATTCTATGTGAACTTTTGGATCCATTCTGTTATTTTCTGTGTCTCTCTTCTTTGTTTATGTGTCTTTGTGAGAATGAGTGTGAGAGCAAGTTGTCATTCTGTAACAGAAATGTTGTTATCTCATACTCTTGTGCCCTTTCCCCCTACCTTATTGCCTGCCAGAATTCACAAACGGCTGGCAGGAGATGAGGGAGTACGAGAGGGAACAAGTATTTTTATATGATGATTATGGCAAA
>CM053581.1:423490151-423510076 GCA_028627135.1 Pseudochirops cupreus
CGGAAAATACACAAATCTGTGAAAGAGTCACCTCAGAGATGAAGCTTTGAGCTCTCCAGTACCGAGGGGACACTTGGGTCCCAGTCCCACTCACTCAACTAGCAGATTCAAAGTTCTCACTTTCAAAGAAGTTTCTAAAGAGTGGACACATAAGTAAAATTTGTGAGAGTAAAAGTTAGAACAGCTAAAAACATTTGAGCCAATTTTATTAAAACCTCTACAATTGGTAAGCCCAATTTCCTATTAATGATTTCTGTATGTGATGATTTGGCAATACAATTAATGTCATAATGTCATTGTGTTATTATGGTATTTCTAAACTGTAAAATCCTCTCATATTGGACAAACTGAGTGATCATTGTGAGCTAGAAATGGTGTTAGGTAAAGCAATTTTTCAATTTGAATTCTGTTGAAACTAAAGAAAAAAAATGGTGCAAAAAACCCTAGTTATGTTGCTTTATCAGTACTGTTAATCCTGTCTTATAATGTTTATATCTGCTATTTAGAAAACCAGGTATTTACACCCTACCTGTAATTAAAGAAGAGCTTACAGCAGTTTTTAATCTGGACTGTGTTGCATGTGAATTGGATTTTTTATGTTATGAAATCTGATCATCTAAAGCTATTACACGTGGATTACAAACAGGTGGTAATAATACTGATATTTACTATGATAGCTAATTGTTTATTTAAATGTTTGGCTTTTCTGGAAATATACAGTGATTTAAAGTTACAATTTCCACATTATTAATGATGAAATGAATGATTCTTTGTGCAAGGTGAATTGGAAATACATTTTGTAGAACTCTTACTGAGCAAATAAGAAACTCTGGGGAAAAAAAAGGAGAGAAAAGAAGAATATAGGGGCATGGTTTCCAAGTTTGCTTCATCTAAGGATTTATGTTAATTTGAAGGTTTATGGACTACCAGATTCACCATCTATGTGAGATTCCAGAATGTAACTGATTTCTAGTGATAAGTCAATTGGTAATTAATTGGTACTTAATTGGTTTTGATTTCAAGTTTAAATTTAAGAACACGGTAATTGCTTATGATCCTGTTACTGGTAAACAGTTGTATTAAAGGAAAGTTTCAGTTAAAATGGTTCAAGCTTGTAAGATTGTTAACCAAGCTATTTGGAGTAATTGCATAAATCAAGCATTTACAAAAATATGCTTGTGAAAGGTGATTATTGGTAATTATGTGAAAGGAAATCTGTGAAACCTCATTGTATAAGTTTTGTCAATTATGTGGGAAAGATTTTATGACCAGAGCATTTAGGAATTGTATAGTAGTTAATGATGGTAGGATAAACTGTTTTTGAAAAAGGGAACTATTTTTAAGAAGAAATGTTTTATAAGATCTTTGTTATGGAAAAGATGGGAGACAATATAGGAGAGACAAGAAAACTTTGTTTCTGTGTAACTTGATGTGGAATTTTAAAGTCATCAGATTGGTAATTAATTGGGTTTTATTTCTAAGTCTGAACTGTGTATTATCTGTGTTGTAAGAGAAACAAATTCTTTTGCAGTGTTTTAAGATTGTGAACTAAGTCATTTGGGCAACTGTTTTAATGCTCAAACCTAAAGTTGTTAATTGGTACTGTATGTAGAAAGGAGGAGACTGATAAGAATGTTATTTTGAACAGTCCTCCTGCAGGTATGAGAATGGAGAAAGCAGGGGCATCATCACCAGCCCAGCTCCTACCTGAAGTCCTTCTCAGTTATTTCTTATGTTGTAAAAATGCCAAAGCCTCTAGAAACTATCTCTACTAGGCAAGTTCATTCTGCTAGGGAAAGGAAGGACAGTAAATGGAATTCCTTACATTTGTGAGACCTGAAAAATTTTCACTGCTTATTGCAGCTAAAACTGGCTCTAAGCTGTGATTAGTGAAATTTGTTGTTTGAGGTAAAAGGCATTTGGGACCATAACAAAAATTTGTTTGGAGTTTGAATTTGGGTATAGTCTGTGACATTGCCAAGGCATATTTGGAATGTCATATGTCCCTGGTTTTTTTTCCTCCTATAGCAAGTTCTATAATCAGAGCAAGTAGTCAGCAGAAGATATATACCATCTTGTTTTGTGGTTAACAAATGTAAAGGAAAGCTGAATAAACTGGATAGTGGTTTTGGGGGATTTGGAAAGACAGGTATAGGTTTGATAGGAAATGTGAAAGCAGACAGGAAGGTTTGGGGACAAATGAGGGTTTATCGAAGCCCCTCCTGTCTCCAGATAGTTGATATGAGTTTCAGAAAGGTTTAAGTATGTTGAGAGTATGTGAGGAAGTATTTTAGAAAGCAGAAGAAATTTGTAACTTGATTCTAATATTTTGAGGAAAGTAACAGGATCAGATTGATTCTTCTAAAAACTATACAGACTATACAGACTATAAGACTGACTTTCAACAATTTTTATATCATGGAATTCTCTATTTCCCATTCCACTGGTGTGCCACATAACCTCACCAGCCAGGCCCTAGTGGAACATGCCAACAGGATTATAAAAGCGCTCTTGTCAAAACAAGAAAAGGGAAGAGGGCGACTCTTGCAGAAACAATTGGATATGGCTGTATATACATACACTTTTTTGCAAATTTCTCACTCTACGGAGCTTACTCGTGCCATGAGATTTTTTTCATTCGAACTCCTCACTTACACACAAGCCCAAAATGCCTTCCCAAGGGATGCCGCTACAAAGGGTTATGTGGAGAACCCATGACAAGAAGTGGTTGGGGCCAGGCAGGGTTCACTTGTGGGGGCTGGGATATGCTTATGTCGTTCCAGATGCGGTCGGAGATACGTCTGCCCAGTGAGTGCCAACCAGGTGGATACGCCCCTTCAGAGAAGAAACGGAGGCGCAGAAGGAGGAGAAAGAGAAGGCTGAAGAAAGCTAAGAACTGTTCCACCCTGTCCCGCAACCTTCGTATGCTCCTGGGGACCTTCACCCTCCTGAGCCTGACTGTCACCACCTGGGCCTCCATGACCAACTGGACAGTGCTCACTGATGCCACCCTATGGCGACAGGACTTAGCAGGACATTGGACTTGGGCCGCACAATTGGCGCGCCTGGCGCAAAAAATCAATGTTATAACAAAAAATTTTACCTTGCCTTCTCATGTATCTGATGATTTTACTGCATGGATTAAGAAGCACTCCTTTTCCCTTCCCCTTTGGCTTACTCATATATTGACAACTGGTGCTGTATTGTTGTTGATGCTGTTTTGCCTACCCTACTTGTTATGCGGTGTTCTAGTCATACTGAAACGTGCCCTGACCGACCTTAAAGCCAACCTGATACGCCCCATTGGAAATGTATAACAGCAAATTCATAAACAAAAGCGGGTCCCGCTAAACAAGAAAAGGGAGTTGTTACTGCCTTACAGTGGATGCTGAGTCCTGAGAGGGTAAACGGGGCCTCTGGCTCCCCAACAGAGACAGCAACAAGGGTTGCTGCAGGGTGGTAGCAATCAAGTAGTCTCGGGGTGCTGCAAGTAGGCAGTGTGCTGCAAGTAGGCAGCAACAGGTAACCTCTTCAGAAACCTTGTCAGGTAATGTAAATAATAGTATGCCCCGGTTTCCACACCTCTCTGACATGATGAAGAAGGTATGTTTAGTTATTTCCTCTCCAGAATCTTCACTGGTTTTTCCATTACTTAGAATTCAACTTCCCTTTGTGACCTATTTATTTAGCTGCTAAGGCTTCTTGAGGAGGAGAAGATATGGTCATATTTACAGGTAAGGAATATCAATTTTCCAGCTTTGAGTAGGATAGATTAGGGAAAGGAAAGGTTGGATATAGAAAAACCAATGGGGATACACCTGCAGTAGCCCAACTATAAGACAATGAGGCCTGAAATAATGGAGGTTGTGAGAATGAAGAGAACAGAAGGAATAGATGTGAAGAAAAGATGACTGAAGTTGTGTAACTGGGTGACTGGAAGCATAGCAATGTTCTAGACAGAAATAGGTAAGTTAGGAGAAAGGTTAGTTTTAGGAGGAAAGATAATAAGGTCAGATTTGGACTTGTTAAACCTGAGGTGCCTATGGGATATCAAGAAGGAGATGGCCAGCTGGAAGATAGTGAAATGGGCATGAAGTCAGGAAATGATGAAGGATGGATGTGCAAATTTATGAGTCACCTGTATAGATAATAATAGAATCTATGAAAAATAATGGAAGGGGACAGGAAATACACAACAACTCTGCGAGATACATGCTATTATTATTCCCACTTTATGGCTGAGAAACCTGAGGCTGAGAGATCCACACACCTAGTAAGTGCCTGAAGTTTGATTTGATTCAGGTCTTCCTGACTCCTGCTGAGTGGTGCAGTGGACAGAGCTGTTGGGCCTGGATTCAGGAAGAGTCATCTTCCTGAATTCAAATTTCACCTCAGACACTAGCCATGTGACTCTGAGCAAATCACTTAACCCTGGCTTGCCTCAGTTTCCCTACCTGCAAAATGAGCTGGAAAAGGAAATGGCAAACCACTGCAGTATCTTTGCTAAGAAAACCCCAAATGGGGTCATGAAGAGTAAGACATGACTGAAACAGTTCAACAACAATATCCTGACTCCAGGCCCAGAGCTCTATCCACTGCACCTAAGTAAGGGGTCACCAGGAAAGGGTAGAAAGAGGGCTCTTACCCATGGGAAGATGATCCTGAAAAGAACACTGTGAGAATACAGATAGGCAAGAGAACCAAGAGAGAACAATATCACAAAAACACAGGAAGAAAAACAATATCCCTTGTTTACATGTCTGCCTTCTGGAACAAGTAAAACAAATTTGTTTCCTCCTCATTTAAAAGATCTTCAAGCGCTTAAACATGAGTAAGTTCAACCCTATCTTCTTCAAGCTGTTATGGATGTTCAGTCCAAAAAAAAACCTAACTAATAATAATTACAATAATAATAATACAGGCATATCTCAGCAATATTGTAGGTTCCGTTCCAGACCGCTGCACAATAACGTGAATATCACAATAAAGCAAATCACAAATTTTTTGCTTTTCTAGGGCATATAAAAGCTGTGTTTACATTATACTGTAGTCTATTAAATGTGCTATAGTATTATGTTTAAGAAAAAAATGTAATATTCAATAATAAAGAGGCATTTGAGACATTCTTAAAATGACAGCCATACCAAAAGCGATTGTTTGCTTCTTGAACATCCCAAACAATAGAAATACAGCAGGAATGAATGAATACAGAAACCAAGGAAAGCAATGGGCAACAGAATGACAGAAGAAAGACTAGTAAAAAAGACTTGTTTCTAAAGGTACACAAGGAGACAGGGTGAAGGCAGGAGTGAAGTGGAGATGTAGAGAAGCCAGCTTGGAACATTATGGAAACAATCTTATAACACTTGGCTTAAGGTAAATTAACTCTTTTTGTGGGACTGCATTACATTTTGAGGGTGCATGATAATACCTGGTCAAATCAAAAGCTAGTAGAAATGAGGAGAAAGTGATTCCTGTTGTCTCTCAGGAAGACAAGTAAGAGAGTAGGTGAGGAGGCAGAGAGGACCAAAAACAGAAGGAAGATGGGGGGCTTTGTTTTGGAGCAGTAGGAGTTTCCATGATGACTGCTCCTATGTGTGAAGAGAGGTGTTCTGTGAAGGAGGATGGGGACCCTGCCTTGGGCATTGTCTTGAGAGATCTGGTGCTTGAAAAGCCCACTTTGCCTCTTGCTCAGGAGAGAAGTAGTATTATCTACCTGGAAAATGTGCCTGGAAAAGTGAGAGGGCATGGACCAAGGGAGGACACTGTGAGGGAATGGGGAAACAAGATGACCAGGGCAAGGGTATAGGTCAGTGGTAGGCTGCGTAATACAGGACATGTTAAGAAGAAAGGAGGTTGTCCTGTACCGAGACTGTGTCCTCATTCCTGCAGTAACTGGCATTTTTCTGGGAGTGAGGTGCAATGGAAAACAAAACTGGCCTCATATACTTATTAGCTGTGTGACTCTGGGCAAGTCACTTAACCCTGTTTACCTCAGTTTCTTCATCTGTAAAATGAGCTGGAAAAGGAAATGGTAAACCACTCCAGTATCTTTACCAAGCTAATCCCAAATGGGGTCAGGAAGAGTCAGACAAAACTAAAAGTGACTAAAGAACAACAGCAATGAGACAAACCCTATGAGGCAGTAATAGAAACTGCTTAGAGGGCCCAGAATGGGTATCTTGGAAGTTCTGATTCCTTGAGGAATGAGGAGAATAGAGACATAAGCTTAAGGCTTACAAATCAGAGCAGACAGAGTAGACAGAAAGCGTGGATAACAAAAAGAAATCTCTGTAAAGGGATATAAAAAATAAATTAAAAAAACACTAATGAGTAGGACAAATTGAAGGGGAGAAGAGAGAACCTACCTGATTAAATGAAAGAAAAAAGGAAGAAAAGAAATAACCAGATAAAAGCAGGAAAAAAAAAGAACTAATAAGCAAAACTCCAAAGGGAAAGGGGTAACCAACAGAAGTGGGTTTATCAGGAATGAGGGGAAAAAAACAAGTGGGAATAGAGCCAACTTAAAAAAAGATTAAGGTAAATAACTGAAGAAACATGTGTTTACAGTGGAAGAGGGGAAATCATAACAAATAATATTAGACAAATGGAGGAAAATCTAAACCTAATACAGCTTCACACATAAATTAAATAACTGAGTAAAACAAAAAAGTGACAGATTGGACAAGAAAACAAAATCCTACAATCTGTTACTTAAGAGAAACTGAAGCAGATGGTGTAGAGGTGAATAAGTTCAGTTTTTAGTGAGTAGTAGACATGGATGGAGTGAACTTCAAAGGAAGAAAGGTTGCCGATTGATGTTGTGTGTTTGTCCTTTGTTCTCAGAGAGGACTAGGACAGCAGGGAATGATGACAGGACTTGGATTTGAGGCGGGGAGGGCTGTGCAAGGTTACCACCCTCACTCTCTCCTCTAGGGCCATCAGGGCCCAGTGGCCTGATACTTATCAGTGTGACTAGAGATGGCCCAGGATGCAATGGGAGACTCTGGCCCTTTTAGGCTAAGGTCTTTTCAGGTTCTCACTCTGAGTGATAACAGTAGAGGGAAAGCCTAGAAGTAGCCATGAGAAGCAAAGGGGATTCCAATCCCTACCTGGCCAGTGAGTCAAAGGGAAAATAAGTAAAAGGGCAAAGAGTGCTAGAAAAAAAAATATATTAAAACAAAGATAATTCACAAATTAAAACTGAGGGCATGAAAAATATTTACAATGGATCAAAACCTAAAACAGCAAGAAATTAATCATGCTTTTCTGACAAAGCAAAAACAGAAACTCAGATATTGCTAGTATTTTATTTAGGATTTTTGCACCAATATTCATTAATGAAATTGGTCTAAAATGTTGTTCTTCCTGAGTTAGGTATCAGGACTGTATTTTTTTCATAAAATGAGTTTGGTAAGACTCCTTTGTTTATTATTCCAAATACTTTGATATTTAATACTGGAATTAATTGATCTTTAAATGTTTGGTAGAAAAAGGTATATTCCTTTGTATTTCCACTCAGTTCTCTCTATATGTCTATCATATCATGCTTGTTTAACATTTTAGTCATCTCCTTGACTTCTTATTTATTTTTTTGGTGAGATTTATCTAATTCTGAGAGGGGAAAGTTGATATCCCCCACTATTATGGTTTTGTGATTTATTTCTACCTGTAATTAATTTACCTTTTCCTTTATAAATGTGGATGTTTTAGCATTTGGTGCATATATGTTTTGTACTGATATCACTTCATTTTCTATAGTATCTTTTAGCATAATATAATCTCACTGATTATGTTTTAATTAAATCTGTTTTAGCTTTAACTTTGAGATCACCAGTGCTACTTCTTTTTTTTTAAATATCAGCTGAAGCCTAATAAATTCTACTTCAGTCCTTTATTTTTAATTTGTGTTTCTCATTTTTAAATGTGTTTCTTGTAAAAAACATACTGTCGGGTTCTAGGTTTTGATCCATTCTGCTATCCATTTGCATTTTATGGGTGAGTTCACACTGTTCACATTGAAAGTTATAATGACTAATTGTACATGTCCCTCCATTCTATTTCCCCTCCCATGTTATACTTTTATCTTTTTACTCTATCACTCCTCAGAAGTTTAGTTTAGACCACTGCCTCCCTAATGCATGCTCTTCTAAGAATCCTTCCCTTGTCCTATCCACATGACCTTCTATTTTTCTGTAAGTTATGAAGACCTTTATACCCAACTAGATATATATGTTATTCCTTCTTTAACTCAATTCTGATGAGATACCCACTACTGTAAAAGTTCTTCCATTCATGCCTCTTTTTGCTCCATTTTACCTCTCTCTACCCAATTTTAATTTTTAGGATCATCCCATCATAATCAACTCAAACCGAAGCACTCTATCTAGGCCCTTTCTAATTAGCCTAATAATGATAATATTGTTAAGAGTTACAAATATAATTTTCTCACATAAGACAGTAGACAGTTTAATCTTACTAAATTCCTTATGATTAGTTTTTCATGTTTACCTTCTTATGTTTCTCCTGATTCTTGTACCTGAAAATTAAATTTTCTGTTCAGTTTTGTCTTTTCCTCAAGAATGTCTGAAAGTCCTTTAATTAATTAAATATCTATTTTTTTTTCCTCTTATGGGATTACAACTCAGTTTTGCTGGATAGGTTATTCTTGGTTACAAATCCAGCTCCTTTGCTCTTCAGAACATCATATTCCATACCCTTCAGTCCTTTTACTATAGAAGCTACTAAATCTTGTGTTAACCTGACTATAACTCCATAGTATTTGAATTGTTTCTTTTCAGTCGCTTATAGTATTTTTTACTTGACCTGGGAGTTTTGAAACTTAGCAATAATATTCCTGTAAGTTTTCATTTTGGGATCTCTTTCAGGTGATGACTGGTGGATTTTTTCTATTTCTATTTTATCCTCTAGTTCTAAAACTTAAGGGCAATTATCCTTTATAATTTCTTGAAGTACAGTGTCTAGACTTCTTTTTTCCCCATAATTTAGGTAGTCCAACAACTTTTATAATATTTCTCCTTGATTTGTTTTCCAGGTCAGTTGTTTTTCCAATGAGATATTTCACATTCTCTTCTATTTTTTCATTCTTTTGATTTTGTTTCATTATTTCTTGATGTTTTATGAAGTCATTAGCTTCTCCTTCCCAATTCTAATTTTCAAAGAGTTTTTCTTCAGTAAGTTTTTGGACTTCTTTTTTCCAAATGTTCATAATTTTCTTATTTTTCCCCAATATTTTTTCTACCTCTCTTATTTAATTTTTAAAGTTCTTTTTATTCCCCAATTGATAAGTGGTCAAAGGATATGAACAGGCAATTTCCAGAGGTAGAAATTAAAGATATCTATAAGCATATGAAAAAATGCTCTAAATCACTATTGATTCAAGAAATGCAAATCAAAATAACTTTGAGGTACCACATCTTACCAGTCAGAATGGCTAAGATGACAAAACAGGAAAATGACAAATGCTGGAGAGGATGTGGAAAAACTGGAACACTACTGCATTGTTGCTGGAGTTGTGAACTGATTCTACCATTCTGGAGAGCAATCTGGAACTATGCCCAAAGGGCTATAAATAATTGCATACCTTTTGACCCAGTTAATACCACTCCCGGGGTTGTATCCCAAAGAGATCATAGAAGTGGGAGGAAGACCCATATGTACAAAAATATTTATTGCAGCTCTCTTTGTGGTGGCAAAAAACTGGAAATTAAGGGGATGCCTATCAGTTGGAGAATGGCTAAACAAGTTGTGGAATATAAACGTAATGGAATACTACTGTGCTATAGAAATGAGGAGATGGACTTCATATTTACCTGAAGAGGCTTATACGAATTGATGATGAGAGGAGCAGAACCAGGAAAAATTTCTACACAATCACAGACACATTGTATGTGTGATGACCAACTTTGATAAACTGGATTCTTCTCAGCAACGCAGTTACAAGAAACTCTAAAAGTCTCAGGATGGAAGGAGACGTCTACATTCAGAGAAAGATCTAGAAAGAACAGAGTTTAAATGGAGACTGAAAAAATCTCCACGCTATCATTCTTTTCCATGTTTGGTTTTGTTTCTTGTTTCCCATTGTTCACTCCATAGGTTACAACCCCTCTATACAAGCAGACTAATGTCCAATGTGAAAGTATTTGCAGATCCTATACTTGATTGCATGCTGCCATGGGGGGAGAGGGTGTGAGGGAGGGGAGAAAATTTGAAACTCAAGGGATTATGGAACTGAATCTTGTAAACTAAAAGTAAATAAACAAATCAATTTTAAAAAGCTTTTTAAAAAAAATTCTTCCATTAATTCTTTTACATTTTTCTTTGAAGCTTTACAAGTAGCAGTTTTGACTTCATTGTCTTCCTCTGATTTGGAATCCTGATCTTCTCTATCACCATAGTAACTATTTATGGTCAGGTTCTTTTTCTGTCATTTACTAATTTTTTTTAAAATGGCCTATTTATTAGTTGTTAATTTTATGTTAGGATAGAGCTCTGTTCCTGTGGTGTGAGGGATGTCTCAGACTTCAGATTTTTCATGTTGTTTTTAGAACTCTATCTGTAAGGGCTTTAGCTTTCTGGTTCTTCTACAGCATTTTGATCTAAGAACTGGTATGGTTACTGCTCTTCCAGTTTAGTTTATGGGTAATGTCAGATACTCTTCTCCAGTCCTGAGACACAACCAGGGCCCCCCTAAACCATCCATCACTGGAAACATTTTCGCTCCCCATGGTCCCTGAAATACACCACTGGTTTCTTTCCTTAAGCTACAAACTTCAGTTTACCCTTCTGCCCTGGAACTGAAACTAGGAACTTGGCTCTCCTGTGAGTGACCAAAAGTAGTCCTCTCTATCCAGTGCCCCAACCTTCTGCTACCACATTCACTGTTCATAGTCACAGCCTTGTCGGTACACCTGGGCCCTGCATCTAGTGTCAACAGAGGACCCTGTTATCTCCCTTGAAACCACATCGCCTCCCTGTCCCTCCTCAGGTAAACAACTCCCAAACAGTCATCAAGGCCTGTTGCTTACTGACATAGCAGGATCTGTACCTGACTCCCAGTCAGAGCACCCTGGTAGGTCAGATCCTTTCCAACATTATTCTAAGTTGTCAGGCAGGATGACTGTTTTAGCCCAACTTTTTATTTTTCTGTCACTCTAAAATTCAATTTGAGGTATTATTTAAGTTATTTGGAGGGGAATTTAGGAGAGCAGAGTAACTTCTTTAAAATTTCTGTAAAATGTAGGAGAGCAAAATGTAAAAAAACTTACCCAACAGAGCCGTTGTAAGGCTCAAATGAGATAATTAAGGTAGAGTACTTTGGAAATTTTAAAATGCTATAAAAATGTCGACTGATTAATAATCAGTTATTATTATTGCTCCCCATTTCTTTGTCCCAAGGATTAAAAAGTATTGATATCTAAACCTGGTTCTGAAGGAGAAAGGAAATCCTAAATTAAATATAAACACCACTCTGTGCCATTTACAAATTTCTATAAAAACAGAATCAAAGAATTTCAGAGTTCAGGGACCTCATTGATCATCTAGTGCAATGGAATCTCCAACATAACATACACAAAAGGAATTTCCAATATAATACATCATGGTAGAAGCAGTCCAGGACACCCTCCCAAGAGCCCTAGGAATAGCAGCATGCCCCAAGCCACAAGCTCTATCCTTTAGCCATTTTCCATGGGAATACACCCTATAAAGACTTAAGGTGGCAACTATCTTTGCAGGTACTACACTACTCAACACCCACAGCCACTTAAGATTCAAAAGAGAAAGTTCTTGACACACCAAGTTACTTGGCACTGTCAATGATTCTGTGTCAGAAATCAACTGTCTTCTTAATGGAAATGACAGTAAGGTAGACAGATGCATTACTATCAGCACTAATACTGTAAGGGATATTGTGCCTTTACCCTCTAGTATGTGTTATCTCCTCCTGTTTAAACAGGTCATAAACTACGACCTGCTAGAGAGCAAGAACTATCTTAAACTTTCTATCTGTATCCCTAACCCTTATCACAGTGACTAGCACATATTATGTACTTGAAATTAATAAATGCTTTTTCATTCATTCATGAGTCCAACCATGAGAAACCTTCTTAGGAAGTCTGCTTTATAACATCCCTGACAAGCAGTCATCCAGTCTCTGAAGGCTTCTCTAGTCATAGCACCAGCAACTGAGCAGGATTTAGAGTTGAAAAGGGTAGTTGGAGGTCATCTATTACAACCTCCTTATTTTACAGATGAGGAAAATAAGATGCAGGGAGGTGATGGGATTTATCCAAGGTCACTCAGGTAAGGAGGTATAGGTGCTGGAATTGGAACCCAGGTCCTACAACTCCAAATCCCGCTATCTTTTTGCCCATTCTACTTTTGGATCTCTCAATATGAAAGTTTTCCTTATATGGAACATTGTGTCGGCCTCAGTTTCCTCATGTGTAAAAAAGGGTCCTGGATCAGATAATATGTAGTAAAAAGTCCCATTCTGCTTTAAGTCTTCTATTCCATAAGATGATAAGATCATAGATCTGGAAGGAAGTTAAGAGGTTGTCTAACCTCCTCATTTTACTGTTGAGGAAACTAAAGCCTGGAGAAGTGAAAGGATTTATCCAAGGTCACTCATCTTCCTAAGCTGGAAGTTTTTCCTTATATGGAACTTTTTCTGGGCCTCAATTTCCTCATATGTAAAAAAGAGGTACTATATTAGAAACATTAAAAAGAACAGGAATAAAGGGAGTCTTTCTTAAAATGATAAGTAGTGTCTATCTAAAACCAAGAGCAAGCATTATCTATAGTGAGGATAAACTTAGAATCAATTCCAATGAGATCAAAAGTGAAGCAAGGATGTCCCTTATCAGTACTGTTATTCAATATTGTATTAGAAATGCCAGCCATAGCAATAAGACAAGAAAAAGAAATGGAAGGAATAAAAATAGGCAACAAGGAAACAAAACTATAGCTCTTTGCAAATGGTATGATGGGACTTAGCGAATCAACTGAAAAGCTAGCTGAAACAATAACTAGCAGAGTTGCAAGATGTAAAATAAACCCATATAAGTCACCAGCATTTTTAAATATTACCAACAAAACTCAGTAGGAAGAGAGAGGAGAAATTTCATTTAAATATTTGGGAGTCTATCTGCCAAGACAAACCCAGCAACTATATGAACACAATTATGAAACATTTATCAGACAAAGTCAGATCGAAACAACTGGAGAAATATGAGTTACTCATAAATAGGCCGAATCAACAAAACAAAAATGAGCATCAGTATTAACTAAATTAATTTATTTAGAGCCAGACGAATCATACCAAAGAATTATTTTATAGAACTAAAATTACCAAGGGAATCAGTGAGAAAAAAAATTAAGGAAGGTGGCCTAGTAGTACCAGATTTCAAACTATGTTACAAGACAGGGGTCACCAAAACAATTCGGTACTGGCTAAGAAAAAAAGTGGTGGACCAATGAAATAGATTTAGATACACAACATATAGTAGTAAAAGACTATGGTAATCTTGTTGTTCAGTCACATCTTACTCTTCATTACCCCCTTGTGGTTTTCTTGGCAAAGATGCTGAAGTGGTTTCCCATTTCCTTCTCCAGTGAATTAATAAGTTAAATAGAGGTTAAGTGATTTGTCCAGGGTATTATAGTTAATGAGTATCTGAGGCCCCATTTGAACTCAGGTCTTCCTGAGTTGCTTCCTAGCTCCTTTCACTATAGTTATATAGTGTTTGATAAACCCAAATATCCGATCTTTGGGGACAAGAACTCGCTATGTGACAAAAATTGCTGGGAAAACTGAAAAGCAGTTTGGCAGAAACTAGGCATAGACCAACTTCTCACACCATATACCAAGAGAAGATCAAAACAAGTAAATGATTTAGACATAAAAGATGGTATCACAAACAAATTCGAGGAGCATAGAAAATTTCAGATCTATGGATAAAGGAAGAGTTTATGAATAAACAAGACAGAGAAGATCACAGGCCATAAAGGGGGTAATTCTGATTACATGATATTAAAAAGATTTTACCAAAATTAGAAGGAAAACAGGAAACTGGGGGAGATTTTTTTTTACAGTAAGTTTCACTGATAAAGGCCTCATTTCCCAAATATATAGAGAACTGAGCCACATTTATAATAAAAGCCATTCATTCACCAATTGATAAATGGTTATGGATATGCTATGATAGGATATGAACAGGCAATTTTCAGAAAAAATAAAATCTATTAATAGTTACATAAAAATGCTCTAAATCATTATGGTCTAGAGAAATGCAAATTAAAACAACTCTTATGTATGACCTCACATCTATCAAACTGATTAACCTGACAGAAAAAGAAAATGACAAATGTTGGAAGAGATGTGGAAAAATAGGGACACCAATGCACTGTTAGTGGAGTTGTGAACTGGTATAACCATTCTGGACAATTTATGTCCAAAGGCCTATAAAACTATATATAATCTTTGAACCAGCAATAAACTACTAGGTCTGTATACTAAAGAAAGTAAAGAAAAAAAGAAAAGCGTTTATATGTACAAAAACATTTATAGCAATTCTTTTTTGTGATGGCAAAGAATTGGAAACCAAGGGAATGTTCATCAATTGGGAAATGGCTGAATAAATCATGGTATATGATTATGACTGGAATACTACTATGCCAAAAGAAATGATGAGGGGGATGATTTTAGAAAAACCCTGGGGAGACTCACATGAACTGATGCAAAGTGAAATGAGCAGAACCAGGAAGACACTGTATACAGCAACAATCAGCTGTGAAGAACTTGGTTACTCTGATCAAAATACTGATTCAAGAAAGTTCCGAAGGACTCTTGGTGAAAAATTCTACATCCAGGGAGAGTGCACAGTGAAGCATACTGTTCCCATCTTTATTTTTCTTGCTTTTTTTTTGCAACATGGTTAATATAGAAATATATTTTGCATGACTTCACTGTGTATAAATGATATATTGCTTACCTTCCTAATAAATGGAGGAGGGGAAAGGGGGGAGGGAATTTGGAACCCAAAATTAAAAAAAAATCAATGCTAAAATAAAGTATAATATATAAAAAGTGGGTACTGGATCAGATAAAAGACATGTAAGGTTCTATTCTGCACCACGTCTTCTATTTCATAAGATCACAGTGACGGAAGGTACCTCTTTCATTTTACAGATGAGGAAACTAAGGCTGAGAAAAGCTAAATGACTTAATAAGCAAGGTTTACACAGCTCCTAAGAGTCTAAGGCAGAATCCAAACCCAGGTCTGGATGATTCCCGGCTCAGCACGCTGCCCAACAGGCCACGCTGCCCAACAGGCCACGCTGCCTCGGAGATGGGCTCCTTCCATTCTCTGGAGTTGGTGGGTGCTTCCTCGCCCTCAGGCCCCCCCGGGAGGGTGGTCCCGGCCTAAATGTAAACAAGCTTCTCCCCTCTCCCGCCCCCCCCCCCCCCGCCTTCCCTCGGTCCGTGACCACCCTCCACCCCAGACCCTCCTACAAGGCACCCACCTCCTCCGCGGGTCGGGCCCAGAGGCCGGATCGTCCAGCCGGGCCTCCGTCTCGTCAGCGCTATTCGTCCGGGACCCCGCCGCTCGGCTGCCGCGCCTCCGGGTCCGGGGCGGCTCGGGCTCCGGGGCCGGGCTCTCCGCCGCCCTCGGCTCTAGCTCCATGGCCGCTGGAGAAGGGGAAACAAAAGGAGAAATCTCCGGCGGGAGTTCCCCAGAGCTGGGGAGAGCGGGGGGGGGGTGGGGGGGGGTGGTGGTGGTGGTGGTGGTGGAAAAAACTAGGGCCGGGCCTGAGGCCTCTGCAGAGGGAAAGGGATTTCTGTCAGGAAGGAGCCACCATAGTCAACATTAGGGGGTTTGAAAAATGGCGGCAGGGCAGCGGCCGGCAAATCAGCGAGGCCCTGGAAGGCGTTGCTAGGAGACGCAGAAGTCCCGCCTCCTATGGAGTCGCATATAACGGGGGGAGGTGCTGTTGTTCCTCTTGCTGCGGTTCTCAACCTGTGGTTATGTTCAATTTAAATACATCCTGCATATCAGATATCTACATTACGATTCATAACAGTAGCAAAATTACAATTATGAAGTAGCAACGAAAATAATTTTATGGTTGGGGGTCACCACAACATGAGGTCCCGGCATTAGGAAGGTTGAGAACCACTGAAGGAACCCTTTAAGTTGGGGGGGAAGGGAGAGGCAGGAGGGAGAAGGGAAAGAGAGGGAATGGGAGGGAAGAAAGGGGAAGGGAGGAGGAGGGAGGGCTGGGTTCAATTAATTATTTCATATAAAAAATATTTAAAGGGCTGAGTCCAGGATCCATCCTCATGGAATTTATTCCTGAATGCATTACCAGTTCCTCCCAAGAATTTCAGAGTAGGAAGCTATTTCTGCGGCCGTCTAGTTCAGTCCATATCTACATAAGAATTCCCTGCCCAGGAAAAGTGTCATCTAGCTTTTGATAGACTCCAGTGAACCGTAACCGTCGGCCTCTGAGGCAGCTCACTGCACTTTTGGATAACTGGTTGTTATCTTACACCAAGGAGACATGTGGTGTAGTGAAAAGATCTCAGGCTTGGGAATCAGTGCACCTGGCTTCAAATTTGAACTTCAATGCTTAATACTTTTCATGACTTCGAAGGAAACGGCAACCGTAATTGAATCTCAGTTTACAGAAGAAACAGGCGAGAATGGGGCGTAGGAGCTTTCTAAGTCACTAAACCCAGGGGCTGCAGGATCAAATATAAAATCCTCTGACTTTTAAAACCCTTCACAATCTAGCCATTTCCTACTTTTCTAGTCCTATTTAAAAAAAAATAATTAATGCTTTTACACATCGTGCAAATTTCTCTATTGTCTACCGTCCTAGAAAACCAATCCCACTTTTTGTTTTATTAGTCTTTCCCTCCACACCACATTCTGTCCCCCCCCACACAAAGAGTTAAAAAAAAAATTTGTTTTAATCCTGAAATATAATGACCCCATCCAGCAAAACAGAAAGATCCACTATAAATATATTTGTACATATGTGTCTTTTTCCTCTTTGGGGGGGATTTCTTTGGCCTAGTCTTGGTATCCCTAAGCCAAAAGGTATGCACAGTATAGTAACTTTTTGGACATAGTTCCAAACTGCTTTCCAGAATGACTGGAGCAATTCACTAGTGTACTTGACACATTAGTATACTTCTTTTCCCATAGTCCCTCATCCTAACGTTTGCCATTTTCCCCTTTTATCATCTTTGCTAGTCTAATGAGTGTGAGATGGAACCTCAAAGGTGCTTTAATTAGCATTTCTCTAATTATTAGTGCTTTAGAGCATTTTTTTGGGGGGTTCTTCATAGCTTGGATTTCTTCCTTTGAAAATTGCCTTTTAATAATAATGCCTCTCACCATTTATCAATTAGGCTCTTGGTCTTATAAATTTGAATGTTTTTTTTATATAAATCTTGAATATGAAACCTTTATTAAAGAAACTTGCTGCAAACATTTTTGCCAAGTTACTCATTTCCCTTTTAAGTTTAACTACATTAGATTTATTTGTGCACAAACTTCTAAACTTTATATAAACAAAATTGCACATTTTATCTTCCATATTCATAAATCCTAAGGACAATTTCTTCCTTGTTCCTATAATTTATTATGTAATATTTTTAAAAATCTATGTCATATATCCATTTTGACTTTTTCTGAGGTTTTAAAAAAAATTGTTTTTTTTTTAAATTTTATTTTTATTTTCATTTCCAAATTTCTTCCCTTCAGCCCCTCACCCATTGAGAGGACAAAAAATACAGTACTCATTGTACATACAAAGTCATGCAAAACATATTTCTGCATTAGCTATGTTCCCCACCCCTCATTTGCCCCCCAAAAGCAAAGAAAATAAAAAGGGGGAAAATGCTTCAATCTATACTCTCTCAGTCTATCAATTCTCTATGTGGAGTGGACAGCATTTTACATTATGGGTCCTTTGAACCGTAGTGGACCATTGTATTGATCAGTTACTAAGTCTAGAAGGAAATGGCAAACCATTTCGGTATTTTTGCCAAAAAAGCCCCAAATGGGGTCATGAAGAATCAGATACAACTGAACAATAACAACAAAATTGTTAATAATGATTAAATGATTATTCCTTTGTAGTACAATTTGAAATCTTATATCAGACCTGCACAACTTGGCAATAGGTAAGGACCAAAATGAAAATAGGCTAAACTTTTTTGGGCTGCAGATGGGTTTTTAGTGGCTCACTTTCCAAGTAAAGGTATAATTAATGATTAAACTATTTCTCAAAAACACTTTAAAAAAAATCAGGACATAATCTAGAAACTGCAATCAGTGAACACCTCTTTATGAAGTCACCTTCAGCAAGACTTCCCAGCAGCAGCAATTTCTCTAGAAATCTGAAAACTAACCTTAGTAACTGCCTCATTTTCTGAGTTTACTTTCTTGAAAAACCATTGTTCCTCAATGAGATTTTTCAATAATTTAGATGCTTTAATTTGTTTTTCATTGGTGTCCAATTTGCTTAAGTCAGGATGTTTTGATTTGAAATGGTGATGAAGATTGTGTTTCTTTGGAACAGCTATTACTTATCAAACAAGGCACAATATTTTGTCTCTTGTGTAAGTAAACAAGTATCTATTTGCCTACTCCAGATTGAACATTCTGTGTTCTGATTTGATCTTCTATTTCTTTTTATCACCTATTTTACAAAGTCACCCCAAAAACTCTAATGTTAGAACCAAAAAATCTCCATGGCAACTCACATATAAAGAAATACAGAACTGAGTGTCTGACCTTGGAGGGAGTGCCAGACACTCATGTAACTTGGAGAGGAGCCAAGCAGTAAAGGAGGGGAAGAAACCCTTGAATTGTTGTTGCTCATCACATGCTGCATTGGCATATTGCTGCACTCACTTTGTCCCTGTTCAACATCAATAACAACCAAAAACACAGTGAAAAGACATGACTCTCGCTCATCTCAGAGTAGAGACAGACTGACAATGGTTGGTTACCATGGGTCACGTGACAAACAGGAGAGAGTGCACAGCAGCAACCAAACCGCCAAGTTACATGACAGGCACAATAGTGACTAGCAGAAGGCAGGTTACACAGGGCATGGATGAAGCACTCATTCATTATATCTTTACTTTCTTTTACAACCTCTACATTTTTCATGGGCCACCCAAAATCCTTTGGTGGGCAGCATGTTGTGTAGGCCTGTGTGATGGCAATGGGAATTTGAAGATCTTCCCTGCCCCTTACCAGACCTAGGGGGGAGTTCGAAGACCTCCCCTGCTTGGAAAGTAAACTCTGCCCCCTGATAGGCTGAATGTAATCACATGGAGCCTATGATGGAGGGAATTTGCTAAAGGGTGGAGCAGAGCCTACAGGAAGCTTCCCTGCTGTGAAGATAAACTCTGCCCCCAATAGGCTGCATGTGGTCACATGGGGCCTGTGGTGGGAGGAGTTTTGTTGAAGGAAAACAGAGTCCTAGGAAGCTGGTAGTCAGAGCCAGAGAGATGGTGGGAGAGAGAGGAGAGTCAGGCAAGAAGTCAGATAGGCTCATTGTATTTTTTTTTTCAGTTGAAGTTAACTTTTATTTATTTTAGTTTGTATCATTCATTTCCATGAGATTTTGAGTTACAAATTTTCTCCCCATCTTTCCCCTATCCACCACCCCAAAACAGCCATCCTATTGTATAACCCCTCCCCCAATCTATTCTCTCCTGTGTCCTTCCCCCATCACCCCTCTGACTTTCTGGTAGGGCAGGATGGATCTCCCTACCACATGCCTGTGTATCTCAAGTTCCAGTTGGATGTAGTTAAAAATAATAATAATAATAATTGTGTACATACACACACACACACACACACATATATTTTTGACAT
>CM053581.1:423519291-423551907 GCA_028627135.1 Pseudochirops cupreus
AACTTGCCTCTTCTCCATGAGGAGTCATGGGGAAGACCGCCCTCTTCTCCTGGGAAGAGAATAAAGTCCTGTTCTTATCCTAAGAGATCTCTGTTTATTTCTTTTCACTAAATTAAGGATGAAGGATATTTTTCATCCCAAATACCTCCTAGCAGCCTCTCACCACTCACCTCAGCATCCCAGGACAGAGCGGAGAAAACAAACCGACCCAGTGCAAGGGCATCCCCTTATACGAGGGTCCACAGTCTAACTGACCACCCAGAAGTCAGTGGAGCTTCAGAGGCCACTGGCAGTGTCTGGGCACTCTGGGGGTTTTGCTGCTAGAGAGACAGTAGGAGCAGAAAGGTCTGGAGAAGAGAACAAAAAAAAGAGTGCTTACCTGTTATCCCAGTGGCTAGGAAAGTTTTACAAAATAAGTTTTTACAAGTAAGATTTTACAAAACTTACAAGAGGACTCACAGAGTCCTTTCTTCATATAATTACCAATAATTGCTTTTTCACAAGCATACTTTTGTAAACACTTAATTTATGAATTGAAACTTCCTCTAAAACAAAGACAAATTTGAAAGTTTATAATTTTTTAAATTACAACATTTCAAAATGTCATAACACATGGTCAGAGGACTTCATCATTTTGTTCCTCTGACAGTATAATTCTTAATTTAGCAGCCTTTACGTTATAAAACTGCTTCTGCTACAATATAAATAATACAACTGTTTACCAGTAACACAATTATTATGTTCTTACATTAAAACTTTGAATTCAAAACCAATTAATTACAAATCTAGTGACCTTAATCTAATCGTTTCCAAATTCCTTACAATTATATTAGTCCCATAGTTTCACTTTTGGCTTGTGAAATCTAAATGTGAAAGTATAAGTATAAAATTAAGTTTCTCTATAAATTCTTTTTGTATGGTCCCTCTTCCCCCACTAAGCCTGGTGACAACCCAAACCCTAACACTGTTTGAGTGAAAACTGATAAGCTATTCACGTCACTTAACCTTTTCCACAACACTGGGGCTGCTGAGGTTTTGGTTCTCTGGATTCCAAGGGAAGCTATCCTCCTTGTATCTTATTTCAGATCCCTGTTCGGGGTGCCACGCGCAGCCTGCTGTGTGTGGTCCACCTCATGGGAAGGCATGGATAATAATAAATGTGGGCCAGGCAGAAAATGCAAGCAAGTTGCAAGCAAATGCATTTTATTCATCTGAGGGTCAGGAATTATATAGGCAAAGCATACATTGTTTTACAGCCACTCCCATGGGATATTTCCCAATATCTTAAGTGACTAAGTGACTCCTAATGAAGAGGTCACCATAAAATGCTGAGGTGTAGACCCCAAAATAGCAACACTCCAGGTCCTGCCTAATGAATTCAACTCAAGTCTTCTTTCAACCAAAGAAAAGCAAAGTTTATTAAAAGTTCGCTTGTATTGGACATAGAGCAAGTCTGTGCTAGAAAATTCTATGGCACTCTCACACTCACACACATGGGGGGAAGATGGGGTCTTATATACAGAAAAGTTGTGGGAGGAATTTAGGGGTGGTGTAGAGCAGAAGTTTAGGGAAGGTCTTCAGGAGGAGTCAATGAGGTCAGACTCCAGTAAATGAGTGGTTAAGGGTGGGAAGTTGCTGGAGGCTTTCTGGAGCCAACAGACAATGGTGCAAGGGTGGAACAGTTGATTTGGGTATGGATATTTTGATAGGCTGAAGGGTGGGAAGTAGATGGACAATGGAGGGCTAGGCTAGTAACAGAAGTCTGGGCAGAGCTAAAATGAAAAGGTTATGGCCTCACACAAATGCATCATCAAGTGGGAAGATTCAATCAGAGTTCAAGGGGTTTCCCAGAGCCTGTACCTCATCACTAGCATGGTGGTCAAAGTTCAGGAGGATGGGGAATCTGAATTACATGGGAAAACACAAACAAAGGCAAGATCCATATCTTAATCAAGGAAAGCACAAGCAATCAGATCGTGAGCCAACAATCCTGAAAAGAGTGAGCCCAGAAAGAAAGGAAGGACCAAGAGCAAAACTCTGGCCAGGATTTTCTTAAATGGACTCTCCCAGAGCTAACCCTCCACAATTTTACTTCTTTGATACTCAGTTTCTTGGCCTGTAAAATGTGGGGATTGGATTAGATGACCTCTAAAGCCCCTTCCAACTCTAAATTCATGACCTTATGAACTTTCTTCTGTGTCTCAGTTTTTTTTCTACCTAGTTCAGCATACCTCAGAACTGACTTCTAAAACATGCTTTCCTGGGAAGGAATATAGGGGGTAGTTAATCCACTCAATTTTGGAATTCTGCTCTGGGGATGAGCTGTCCTGACTGGTGAGGGAATCTGAAAATTACCTAACCTACTATATATTATTTACTCTATACCCTCCTATGTACTATGAGCCCTTATCATGCTTTCTATCTATCTAACCCAGACATCTTGTCCTACCTTGCCTCCATCCTTTCCAGCTCTGGCAATAGTAATCAAGTCAAGACTGCTAACACTCTTGGAAAGGGCACGTCAATGGACTGTCATATGACTCCACTCACTATTTCTGTAACTTTCAAAACAAAACTGACCCTTCTCTGGCCACCATTCCCCTTTATTGTTATCTTTATCCAGCAGGATGAAAGCTCCTTGAAGAAATGAACCATCTCCCTTTTTTGTTTGTGAGCCCACCAGCTTCTTGCATAGGGTACGGTGTATTAGAGTGCTTGATAAATATTTTTTTCTTCCCTTCTTGTATTCCCAGAACTTTATTATTCAGTATGGATTGAGTTCTGTTCATCTGTACTTGCCCATATGTTGCTTTGCAAATATATACAAATTGTTTCATGAGTGTGTAATCTGTCAACATAGAGAGATTATGCAATAGAACACTAAGGTCTCTTAAGGACAGAGACCACAATTTTTCTTGTATTCTGTTTTCATCCTGTAATTCCTAGCCTAGAAATTACTTCTGATTGGCCAGGGGGGTAACCAAGAGATTCATGTGACTAATTTATTTCCATCTTTCTGAAAAAAATCAGATTGCATCCTACTAATAGATTTTGTGAGTTAATTTTTAGGCTTAAACATTGGTAAATGTAAAACATTGTCTTATGAAAACAATCACTAGCACTGAGTTTCTTGCCCACTTATGAAAGCTGATCCACTTAGTGGGATCAGAAGGCTTGAGTTCAAGATCTGGATTTGTGCTATGGAAAAATCACTTTACCTCTTTAGGCTTCAATTTATTTATCTCTATATTCAAGGCTTAAATTATTATTGAGATTCTTTAGAGTTATAATATTCTGTTATACTATAAGAACATAGAAAAGGCTTAGCTCATTGTTCAAAGAGACTTCGAGTGCTGAGTCTCCATCCCTAAATCTAGTGTTATAGAGTAGAATCTCTGTCCTATATAGTAACACATAAGGTGAGAGTTCAAGACTGGGGATTCCTCAGATAGGTGTTGTGTTTTTTTTCTTAATACATATGGCAAAGTCTATCTTTCAAGCTGACAACTTGGTTCATAGAAAGGAATCCACTTCAATTAGTGAAGACACTACAACTTCCTTCCAAGACACTAACAATGAGCCCATCCTTTGGGTGAATCAACTTTGATAACTTCCTATTAAGTAAAATCCTCCATTATCTCCTTGAAGACTGTATTTCCTTCCTGATTTTCCTGCTTTTTTCTTAGTACGGGGTGAACTTCTGCCCGAGAAACCACATCTAACTTTGTTTCATGTTCCTCCCACATATTCTTCTGTCAGTCATAGTCGCAACCACTAGGCTCAGCCTGAGCTACGTGAATATTTCTTTTGTTAGTTTTTTTCTTCTTTTTCTGAGCCAAACCCACAACAGCCCTCTCTTCTACTACCTGAAACTCTCCAGCTTGCTCTTCTGAGGGAGAGTTCAAATGATGAGGTACAGGCTCCGGGAAACCCCTTGAACTCTGATTGAATCTTCCCACTTGATGAGGCATTTGCATGAGGCCGTTATGGCCTTTTCATTGTAGCTCTGCCCAGACTTCTGTTACTAGCCTGGCCCTCCATTGTCCATCTACTTCCCACCCTTCAGCCTATCAAAATATCTATACCCAAATCAACTGTTCCATCCTTGCACCATTGTCTGTTGGCTCCAGAAAGCCTCCAGCAACTTCCCACCCTTAATCACTCATTTATTGGAGTCTGACCTCATTGACTCCTCCTGAAGACCTTCGCTAAACTCCTGCTCTAGACTACCCCTAAATTCCTCCCACAACTTTTCTGTATATAAGATCCCATCTTCCCCCCATGTGTGTGAGTATGAGAGTGCCATAGAATTCCTAGCACAGACTTGCTCTGTGTCCAATACAGGCAAACTTTTAATAAACTTTGCTTTTCTTTGGCTGAGAGAATTCATTCAAATTCATTAGGCAGGACCCGGTGTGTTGGTATTTAGGGGTCTCGAGCATCCCTAACCCTGTAACTTACCTTATCACAAACACTCTGCCACAGAAAGTTTCTCATGCAAATCAGCTAACTTGCTTTCCATCTGAGCTTTCTCCTGCAGCAGTTTTTCTCTGCTTTTACATGTGCTATGGTTACCTATTAGTAAAACCCAGCCTCATCTATACACTCCTACCAATTCTTTCCCTGGTTTTATTGGTATTCCTTGCAAACATCTTTCTAAATCTCTAGGTTCTCCCTTCTATAGCCTGGGTTCCCTGTTTTCACGGGGACCAGTGCTTTTAGCCTACTCCCTTGCTAAGCAAGAATAAATCCTCCCATCTTGGGATATCCATTTCTTCCTCTAATGTTCTTCTGCCTCCAAATAGCTGTCTAATATTTCACAATCCCATTCTCATCACCATATGTACCACCAACACAATATTCACAGTACCAACAGCAACTGTGAATACGCCGGCATAGTTCTGAATCACAAAATATAACAGACTCTCTGTATAGAAGATAGAAGCTAACCATTTATTCTGGCACCAGAAAGCAAAATCCCAACACCAGAAAACCAAATTCATCATAGCAACAAAGATACCTATATACAATAACATTGTAGAATGCATCACCATCCCAAAGCCTTCTCACAAACTCTCACAAGCCTAGCTGCATCCTTGCCTGTGTCCTCTCTCCCACCATACTAACTGCTCTGACTCACAGCTTCCTCCAGGCTCTGCTCTACTCTTCCTGCTCTACCCTTCAGCAAACTCCTCCAACCACAGGCTCCATGTGATTATTTTTGACCTATTAAGGGGCAGGGAAGATCTTCAAACTCCCATTATCATTACATCTCTTTGTGATACAAACCTATTAGTGTTATTGTTAGATCAAAGGGAATATATTCACAGTTTTATAACCCTTTGGGCATAGTTCCAAGTTTTTTTTCCCCAAGTTTTTCTCCAGAACAAGAAGGGACAGCAATATGTAATATCTATGAAATTGGACTGGGGCCAGATTGTAGAGGGCCTTACATGCCACTGAGTACTTTGTATTTTATCCTAGAGGCAATAGAAAGCTTCAATTTGGCAACTCTGTGGAAGATGCATTGGAAAGAAGATCAGTGTGATACAAGGAAATCAGTTAGGAGCATAACACAATAGTCCAGGTCAGCAACAAAGATGGTAATTATGTGAGTGAATAAAAGGAGACAGATGGTGAAAATACAACGGAAATGGAGTTGAAAAGATTGGCAACTGATTTGATTTGAGGTATGAGCAACAGTGAAGTCAGATGACTCTGTGACAGTTATTTGGACTATATGTGACACTTGGGAAACTATGTATGGACTCTGCAAAACAAACAATCCAGACCAGCTTATTGGTGGCTTTTTTCAAATTTAAGAAAAAGTAGGATGGCACTGAGAGAATTTTTCTACTTCGAGGGATCAAATATTGAATGTGTCCACCAGATGGCAGCCCACTCAAACCACAGATCCAGGTGGTTGAGTAGTTTAAAATCCCTGCTGACAGGGCTGTGAAATTAAATTGGGAGACAGTATTAAGTATTGCCTCTCTGATCCCTGTCAATACATCCCTCTACATTCACAGGACAGAGGCGATTGACATACCCCCGTCACATTTGTAAAAAAAAGAAATAAACTGCTACGCTCATGTCTGTTTTGCCTACAGTTTATTTTCAAGAAACTCAATTTGAAAAGAAAAAAAAAGCCCTGGAAAAAATTTCCAGAGTATCACAAGGCATTATCACAACTCTTTGAGGGTCTGTTAACAAGTAGAGTTAACTATTTTAACCCTTCAAAAAAGGTTGTTTGGTGAGAAAGTAGGGAATCAGAAAGCTACTCCAGAGTTTCTGCTCCTGGAACATGATAGATCTTTTCTTTATTTTATTTTATTTTTTTGTTTCGGGGTTTGTTTGTTTTTTGCTTTTTGGAGGGGGGAAGGCAGGGCAATTGGGGTTAAGTGACTTGCCCAAGGCCACACAGCTAGTAAATGTTAAATGTCTGAGGCCAGATTTGAACTCAGGTTCCTCCTAACTCCAGGGCCTGTACCCTATTCATTGTGCCACCTAGCCTCCTTTTAATAGATCTTTTTCACATTCATTTTTATTCAAACTAGCCTTCAAAGTAGATGATTTAACAGCCTGAATTCAGCAAGAATCTGTTATAAACAAAAAACTATGCTCTGTCTAGGAATAAACCATGCTTGTTGAGGATCCAGGAAGTTTCATTATCTGTATTTTACATTTATTCTGTAACGTATGGGTTGCCTCCTGAAAAAGACTGCAAAGGGTCAGACAAAGGCAAGCCCTTTTTATGTTCTTCTCATTGGAATTTCCTGCCACGTTCCTCTCTTCAGAATTGGGGCTGGCTCCAGCTCTTCTGGGTTGTAATTCTCCTGACCTGCCCATCAAGCATGTGTGTTAATGCAAAGTTGGTAACCATCTCCCAACTGATCTGAGCCAGTTGGGCTTAGGCACCTCTTTCCTGAATGTGCTGTGCAGGATCTCTTTTGAAACACCCATTGTTCCTATACAATCTGTGGAAACCAAACTGCCAGAATTTCTCACAAATCCTTTCCAGGTGACTTGATCAATGAAGCAATGGGGGTCAATAGAGAAGCAAAAAGGTTTTGTTTCCCTGGGAACAATGCATACAAGAGTTATCTGAACATGGCTGCCATGAAAATAACCTATGGATAAAAACGGCACAGTAATGGTGAAGATTCTTGTGTTTTCTGAGGTTTATTTTTAAAAATTCAATTGACCTGACCTTTTGACCATGCCCAGTTTGTCTAACAGATAGGTAAGGTAGTTACCTTTGATTGATCACCTGCATCTTTAAAACTTATGAGACCAAGGAGGTCTCTCTCTCTCTTTTTCCACCATCTTTTTGGCTGCACCTCCCCACCTGCAATCTTCCTAGGTTATCATGATTCAAACTCCTAGGTATGGCCATTTCCCAGTACCTGAAACTGAGGACAAATAATACGGAACAGAAACAAACACCCCCAGTGTCACTTCTTGGGGCCTGGGCAAAAGAGAGATAAGCGGGGAAAGGGAAAACAAGTCCCTTCTCTTTCACCAATACATGGTGTTCATACTGAGCCCAGCAAATAACAGTTACAGAAAAAGAGTCGGACCAAAAAAAAAGGGACAGAGAGAAGAATCAGTTTGGTTTCACAAATTTTAAAGACTCAAACAGCCATTGAAAGGAAGTTACTCCACTATGTGGTAGGAGATGCAGGATCCTTTCTGTTACCCATACTGGGTATACTCTAAAGGCCAGGTTACATTAGATTAAAAAACAAAATGAAAGAAAAATTGTTAAGCACAAATAAATAAGAAACCCTCTCCCCCATATTTTAAAACTTCCCAATTATCCAAATCATTCTTTGGGTGCACTGAGATGATTTTTCAAACGTACCCACTCCCAGATTATGGAGCATGAATAAGAGGACAGAGGAGTGTATTTCCAGTACTTCAACTTCCAATTCTGGAACCATAAAGGAAGACAAATAAAAAATGTACAGGAGAAATAGAGCCATCTTTCCCTCTAAATCACTAATTAATTGGGATTTTTATGAGCTGCCCATCGCTGCCACCCTGGTCCTGTCTCTATTGTGCTGGGTCTCTTTCATTTGAGTCTTCAAACATTGTGGATTTGGAGAACACCATCTTGTGTGTTTGGATCCTCCTCAAATAGAATGATAAAACATGTTACTACTTGTCTTTGTTAAATCATTATCATCATAACAGTTCTAGATTCAGTGTAAAAATCATTTTAAAAGACGAAGGCATGGCATGGGCACAGGTTAAGTAACTGGTTGATCACAGGTTGTGAAACTGGGTGACTAGAATGATATTGATGTCCTCGACTTGGACAGAAATGGGGAGGTTCAGGTTCTTTGGGGAATAATGAGGCAGACATGGCACTTTTTGTTCTGCAGCAAGACCTGATCAAAGATTCGCTATTATAATAGGGATACTCACACAGATATATTCACGGTACCCTGAACAGCTAAATGATATACTGTTTCACAGGTGTCCCATAGCTCCATGGAGATGCACATAGACTGGACCCTGATGGAGCAGTTTGTATCAGGTAAGGTCTTACCAAGTTTGGGAAATCATTAAACGTTTCATGAAAAGTATTTTTAAAATAGGTTCACATCCCTTGTCCCTGAGCTAAGCTTGATCATTTGGCTGTTGTTACTGCTTCCACTGGAGTCAGATGCATAATTTGTAGTTTGAATGCATCCTTAGAACCATAAATAAATTTAAGGTCAAGAGTATGGTGTTATATAATGGAGTCATTAAAGAGGTATCTCCAAGAAAAACCCTATACATGCTCTCTAAAATAGGGAGATTTGGGGGGAAAACAATGAGTACAGTTTTGAACATGATGAGTTTGAAACGCTATGAAACCACCATTTAAGTGGGGGAGGTGGCTTAGGAGAGAAACTTGGCCTGAATAAATAGATACAGGAGTTATTTGCATAGAGATAATAATTGAATTGATGGAAGCTGAGAAAACCTTTGAGAGAAAACACACAAAGAGAAGATATTCCAGGATGGAGCTTCATGGTATAACCACAGTTTGGAATATAGACACTGATCCAGTAAAGAGGATTGACAGTGAATTACCAAACAAGAAGGTGGAAAAGCCTAGAGGGAGAGAGTCTTCAGAAAGAGAATGTGATCAATAGTGTCAAATGTTGTAGAGGGGTCAAGAAGGATGAGGACTGAGGAAAGGTCACTAGATTTGGCAACTGGGATCATTTTTGACTGTGGAGAGAATAGCTTTGGTATAGTGGTGAGGTTGAAGGCCAGATTGTAAGAGTTTGATAAATGAATGAGAGATGAGAAAGTGGAAGCATAAAGCTTTTCTAAGAGTTTGGCTGAGAAAGGGAAAAGAGATATACTGTGGGGTGTGGGGGTGCAGGGGGTGCCAAAAGAAGATGTCTTAAGGACGAGAATGCCCTGGGCCTGTTTGTATCTGAAGGAATTAGTATATAGCAAAAGTTTGCCCTTGCCCTTGGTACCTTTCGACCCTTTGATACCTGAGTGAAGATTTTTGATTGGGTTATAGTTTAACTGATCTCTTGGACTCAGGTCTACAAAAGGGAGAAGACAGATGTGCCTTAGGGATGAGAGAAGAAGAGCTGAGCCAGAGACCAGAGCTAAGAGAGACTAAAGATGAACTATACAGTGGTACCTTGGCTTATGAGTTTAATTCATTCCATTACTGTAACTCAGGTTGCTTGTATATCAAACCAATTTTCCCCTTTGAAACTAATTGAAATGCCATTAATCCAGCCCCCAAAATGCCACCCCAATATTTTTTGTTACATGTTTTTAAATAAGAAAAAGTATTTATAAATAACCAATATTGTATAAAAACATAATAAAAGAGAATGCAAATAAATAAACTGGTTTTATAAAGTGTATATTTACTTTGGATATCAGATGACTTAAGCTAACAGAAGATACTGGCGGAGGTGGAGGGTAGAGGAGATAGATGGAGGAGGTTAGAGGAGTTTTGTTTCGGGCTCTTTTGGTCACTTTCATTCATTTACTCACTACACTCTTAATTCTACACTTTATCCCTGAGCTTAATTGCTACAATATCTTTTTAATTTTCACTTAACTTAATTTTCCTCATTAGCAAGGTAAATACATGGACTGAACAAGTGAGGCATGGGATGCTGGTTGGGTATTGGGTTGTGGCATTTGCTGCACCAGCTAGCAGCAGCTTGTACCTCAAATTTTGGCTTAACCGAGTGACAACTTGTATCTCGGAAATCTCATAAGCTAGTGCACTTGTATGTCAAGGTACATGGCAAGAGGCACCATTTCCCATACTTCAGGGCTAGAAATGATTACAAAAATTAAGTTATTACCACCAAAAAATGCACAAGAAAGGAGAAAAAAATTAACCACAGAAAGCTATTATGGGAGTAGAGATGACCGGGGTTCATCTTCAGAGGAGGATATTAAAGTACAGAAATCCCCAAAGAGTAACATTAAATGGTCACCTGCCTAAAAAGAATTCATAGAAGATCTTTTAAAAGACTTTAAAAATAAAATGATAGGGATTGGAGGAAAAGCTAAAAATGAATAAATAAATGAGAACAATGCAAGAAAAAAGTTTATGAAAAGAAAGTTAACCAATTAGAAAAAGGAAATCCAGAATCTTAAGGAAGAAAATGTCACCTTGAAAATTAGAATTGGGCGAAGTGAAGCCAGTGAAATTATAAGAGATCAAAAAATAGTTAACCAAAATATGTATAACTAAAAAATAGAAGAGAAAGTAAAACATCTTATAAGAAAAACAACAGATTTGGAGAATTGATCAAGAAGAGAAAGCATAAAAATAATTGGACTAACTGAAAGTTAAGATCAAAAAAAGAATCTTGATGCAAGGGCAGCTAAGTGGCACACTGAATAGAGCACCAGCCCTGGAGTCAGGAGGACCTGAGTTCAAATGTGACCTCAGACACTTGACACACTTACTAGCTGTGTGACTTTGGGTGAGTCACTTAACCCCAATAGCCCTCCAAAAAGCGAATAAAAAGAATCTTGATGCAATAATACAAGAAATAATTACAGAAAATTGTCCTGTGGGGCGACTAGGTGGCACAGTGAGTGGAGAACCAGCCCTGAAGTCAGGAGGACCTGAGTTCAGATCCAGCCTCAGACACTTAAAATTTGCTAGCCTTGTGACCTTGGGCAAATCACTTGGCCCCAGTTGCCCTGCCCTTCCCCCCACCCAAAAAAAAGCAAAAAAGAAAGAAAGAAAGAAAAGAAAATTGTCCTGAAGCATTAGATGAAGGGGGGAAAGTAGAAATAGAAAAAATCCATTGATCACAACTTAAAATAGATCCTATGAGGAAAATTCATAGGACTATCATAAGCAAATTCTGAAACCCCCAGCTCAAAGATAAAATATTAAAAGCATCAAGATTAAAATAATTTAAATATGATGTTGCCACAATTAGACTCACATAAGATCTCGCAGCAGAGACATCAAAGGACCTCAGGTCTTGGACACACTATATTGAAGAGCAAAAGAACTGGGACTCTGGATGAAAATATCATACCTTGAAAAGTTAAGTATCATCCTGAATGGAAAAAATGGACATTTGATAAATTCTCGGACCTTCAAGATTTTCTTTTTAAAAAATCCTGAACTTAATAGATGTTTTGATATACAAGAACCAAGAGAAATATAAGATAAGGTACATACCAAAGATTAACTATAAGAGATTCATAAGGACAGACTTTTTGAGAAAGAGAGAGAGAGAGAGAGAGAGAGAGAGAGACATATGTGTGTCTGTATGTATATAGATAGATAGATAGATATGTGTAAATATATAATGTAAAATGTATATCTAAGATTCTTATTAATAATTGGGTAGCTCATAAGAAAGATTGGGGTAAACCTGAATATGATATGAATTTAAAAAGCAAAACCATTTAGGAACAGCTAAAAAGAGTGATTATTTTATACAGATGAGGTGCAAGAAGCAGAATCAACACAAAGAAATTAGATGGTGGAGGAAGGTTGGTAGTTCTGGTGACTTACTTTCATTGGGAATGGGTTTAAGAGGGAACAATACATATATATTTAGAAGAGTATAAAAGTCTTCTAAATTCAGAAGAAATAAAATGGTAGGGACATAGGGAGTGGGAAGAGGACAAGAGAGGGATTCTTAGAGGGGAGAATGAGGGAATAGGTAAAAGGGGGATAGAGAAGTATGTTTAGATTTGTGGGAATGGGAGGATAGGGAAGGGACTCTTGGAGGGGGGTAGGCAAGTAACAGGAGGGCAAGGTAGTGGGTAGAAGTAAAGTAGAGAAGGCAGAAAGAATAGGAAACAAGAGATATGCACAAACATAAAAACGAAGATCAGGAAAAGAATATGTTTGGGAAAGTATATGTCCATATATGTATGTATATATGTAGATGCATGTGTGTGTGTGTATATACATACATGTATATATGTATGTATATATATACATACATATTTATAGCTATAGAAAAACGTATCTAAGATTCATTGTAGCCTTCGGGGTGTGGGGGGAGGGGAAAAAAGTAAAAAGTGCACAGCAGAGAACAAAAGAAAACTCACAAGGAAGCAAAGAAAAGAAGAACAATTCTCAACACAATGTGCATTATTCATCATATAGGCTTTCTTGAAATGAAAATTTATTTTTACATATTTTGAATCCTCTCTTATGTTCTGCTATGCTATGCTTTTTTTTTCTTTCTAACTTTGTATTTAAGTTCCAATATTTAAGTTTATGATATGTTTTTGTTTCTTTTCTCTATTCTGCATTTGTGTTCTGGTATTTCAATTTAAAATAAATTTTTTTTTAAAAAAAGGACTATACATGGACAGAATTGATTCCATGTGGGAAGAAGTCTGTGCATCATCACAGCACCTCAGAGAGCCCCTTAGTCATGGGGACAGAAAACAACTTCTATTCCAACGCTCACAGGTAACTCCTTCTCTTCTCTAATGCTACTCCAATTGCTACTGAAGTCCCAGGGTATGGTTCAATCTACCACAAATATAACTCAATAAAACACCTTAAATGAGGTGTTAATGGACCAGTTGGTACCAAGGCCAAGAAAGTACCTCCTACATTCTATTGAAGAGATATTATCCAACTTTCAAAAAAAATTTAGAACTAGACTTGAGGTGGGGAAACTGCAGCCTTGGGGCCACATGTGGCTTGCTAGGTCATCAAGTGTTGCCCTTTGATTGAATCTTAACTTCACAGAAAAAAAGGATTTGTTTGGCTTTAGTCAAAGGGCAGCACTTGAGGACCTAGAGGGCCACATGTGGCCTCGAGGCCACAGGTTCTCAACCTCTGGACTAGACCAAGGCTCTAGATGGATATACCTTATTTTAAAGAAACAATATAATTAAAGGGGGAGAGGACAGCATTGTATATTAAGAAGTAATACTTGTCTAAGAAAATCAAGAAATGGAGTGGGGGTAAGAGGGAAGAAGCATCATAGAAAGTATTAGGGTAAAAGTCAAAGGGAGAAATAGTAGCGATGTCGTTGGAGTATACTATAGACCACCTAGCCTGGCGTGGGGAATGTGCAACCTCAAGACCACCTATGGCCTTCTAGATACTTGAGGACAGCCTTTTGTCTGAGTCCAAGTTTTATAGAACAAATTCTTTCATTAAGGGAATTTGTTCTGCGAAGTTTGGATTCAGTCAAAGGACCACATTTGAGGGCCTAGAGGCCCCAGGTTCCCTACCCCTGAAAAGAAAAAGGAGAAACAGGTGAGTAGTTTGGGAAATATCACAATCCTGGTACAGTCTTGATTTAGTGGACTTCAATTACCCAGACATCTACATCTGACTCCTCATTAGAGAAGGGTAATGAAGAACCTTGATCATGAAATTGAGGATTAGTTGAAGACATTTAGTTTCTTTAGCCTGAAGAGGAGAGGAAACACAGAGACTTTTTAAAGTATTTGAAAGATAGTCATGTGCAAGAGGTGTTTGTCTCCAAAAGGATGAAATAGGAGCAATGGGATGCAATGTGACAAATTTAGGCTTGAAGGCAAGGCAAACTTACTATTAGAGTTTTCAAAAAGTGGAATGGGTTGCTTGAGAGGTAGTGAATTTTCTTCTCTTTGGAAGTCTTCAAGCAGAGGCTTAATGCTGGTTTAAGGCTGAACAGCAAGGAATTAAAGCTAAACCATTGCCAAAAGACTACTTTTTTCTGTTAGAACCAAGAAAATTGATAAAACAATAATTGTAATTTTTTCAGTGAAAGGGTCAGAATGACCAAGAAATTACAAAACCGTTCTAGTATGGGGATAAAGAAGGAAAAATTGAGCATTTAGGCATATGTCCATTAGAATCTTTCAGTCTGACTTTTGGGGAGCAAGAGTAAAGGCCTCAGATTTAGACCCTGGAAAATTGAAATAGATACACATCAAATCAGTCAGTTAACAATAATTTATTAAGCACCTATAGCCAAAGTACCTGGATTCTAATTGTAGAAGGACTAGGACAATAAGACAATAATATGGTAGCAAAAATAGCTTTTCAATGAATTTATATATACTCACATTTGCAACAGCATAGAGCAAAATTCAATAAAGACCCTGCAAATCAGTTACCTGGAAGTGAACCTTGAGTCTTTGATAAATCTAATTAGGGTGATTTCTTTAATGCAAACTTCCCCTCAGAATGCAATCTAGAGACTTATATAGGTCACTAGGCTGTTACGGATAGGGCAATTAAACTGGATAGATTTATTCTACTACCTGGCTGGACAAGTATGGCATATAATTCCTTTGACTGGTGGTTGACAGTAGGGTTGTGTCGTACCGCGGTAATAATTAAACTGAAACTGAAAGTCTCTTTATTTGAGGCTCTTCTCATATATACTCTTCAGAAAATTCCCTGTCTCCTAAAGTGCCAACTCTATACCACTTACTATGCATAACAAGACAAAAATAGAATAGTCCCTGTTCCCAGAGAATTTACATTCTATTTGGGGGAAACAGAATGAACATTTATGTAAATACATCAAATAAATTCAAAACGAATTCAAGGTAGAGTAGGCTGAATGCTACTAAATGATAATGCATTTAGATGTTTCAGGAAAGGCATCATATAGAAGGTAGTACTCACGCTGAGTCTTAAAGGGAATTGGGGGGGGGGGGGGTAGGCAAAGCCAAGATGGCAGAGTAAAAGCAGGAACTTGTTTGAATTCCTTCTCCAACCACCTACACTACTTGTAAAAAATTACTCTAAACAAATTTTAGTGCTACAGAACCCACAAAGTGACAAAGAGAAACAAATCTCCTACTGAAGGCAGCCTGTCAGGCCAACAGGAAGGGTCTATTTCACCGAGCTGGGAGCAGAACTCAGTCCTGCATGAGCTGCATTGGCCCAGACCAGTGGCACAAAATGGCCAGAGCAGACTTCAGGAGACTGAATCACTGGCAGCTGTGGCAGTTTCCAGACTTCTCAACTCATAAACATCAAAGAGAAAGTAAAAGTGGGGAACTCTGTTGATCCTGGGTGAGAGAAGAGCCCAGTCCAAACTCTGCCCCCAGGGCAACAGAGGTGGCAGAGGCTGCAACTGCTGGCACTGCAGCTGCTTCCAGCTCCAGGCCTACAGATCATAGGGGGACCAAGTGACTGTCCAGAGGGCAATTGCAGGAATCTCTTTGCTGGCACTGAGGCAGGATGCTCTTGCTTTGACCTGTTTGGATCTGGGTCACAGTTGTGGGTGGTGGTCCTGGAGTGAAGAGCACTAGCGTGGAAGAAGTTGTTGAGGCTGTGGAAAGGCATTTCTCCTCCCAGTTCTGAGGCAGGTACCTAGAAGAAGCTCTGACAACAGTTGTGCAAAACCCCAGAAATTTGGGACACAGCACTCTCCACTCTGGAAGTAGAGTTCTCTACTAATGGCAAAGAGCTCAAAAGTCAAGGAATTGGCTGGCAAGATGAGCAAACAGAGGAAATAAAATCAAACTATAGAATCATATTTTGGTGACAAAGAGATCAAAAAATAGAACGAGAAGAAAACAACAAAGTCAAAACTCCTGCATCAGCATCAAAAGCTTCCAAGAAAAATATGAATTGGTTATAGGCCATGGAGGAGCTCAAGAAGGATTTTGAAAACCAAGTAAAAGAAGAGGAGGAAAAATTGGGAGGAGAAATGAGAATGATGCAAGAAAATAATGAAAAACAAGTCAACAGCCTGACTGAAGAAAATAACACCTTAAAAAACAGACTAACTCAAATGGCAAAAGAGGCCCAAAAAGCCAATGAGGAGAAGAATGCCTTAAAAAGCCAAATTTGCCAGATGGAAAAAAGAATTTCAAAAGCTCACTGAAGAAAACAATTCCTTCAGAATTAGATTGGAGCAAATGAAAGCTAATGACTTTATGAGAAATCAAGATATTATAAACTCATCAAACAAATTAAAAAAATAGAAGGCAGTGTGAAATATCTCATTGGAAAAACCACTGACCTGGAAAATAGAAGCAGAGAGATCATTTGAAAATTATTGGATTACCTGAAATCCATAATCAAAAAAAGAGCCTAGACATCATCTTTCAAGAAATTCTCAAGGAAAATTGCCCTGATGTTCTAGAACCAGAGGGCAAAATAGAAATTCACCAATCACCTCTTGAAAAATATTCCAAAAAGAAAACTCCTAGGAAAATTATAACCAAACTCCAGAGTTCCCAGGATAAGGAAAAAATATTACAAGCAGTCAGGAAGAAACAATTTGAGTATTGTGGAAACTCAATCAGGATAACACAAGATCTAGCATCTTCTACATTAAGGGATTGAAGGGCTTAGCATATTATATTCTGGAGGTCAAAGGAGTAAGCCAAGAAACACCTACCCAGCAAAACTGAGTATAATATTTCAGGGGAAAATATTGTCCTTGGATGAAATAGAGGACTTTCAAGCATTCTTGATGAAAAAACCAGAGCTGAATAGAAAATTTGACTTTCAAATACAAGAAGCAAGAGATGCCTGAAAAGGTAAACAGGAAAAAGAAATCATAAGGAACTTATTAAAGTTGAACTATTTACATTCCTACATGGAAAGATGATATTTAAAATTAAGAATTTTTTTCTTCTAGAGGCCTCCTGGTGGAAGAAGCTGTTCTGTTGAGAGATCTGGTAAAGGCTGGAGTTGCCTGGAAAGCCAAAGTGGCTGCTGCCTCCTGGAAGGCCAACTGGAAGGCCAAAGTGGCTGCTGCCTCCTGGAAGGCTGAAATTTCTTCTGGTTCCTAGGGCCAGCTGAACTGCTGGAGGACTGAAGAAGCATGACCAGAATAAGACTTTGTTTGTGGCTTGGTTGATCCTTGAGTTCCCAGGAACAGAAGTTGTGAAGGTTTTGAGATATGCTGGACCCTGTGAACTTCAGTGTGTAACAAGAATGTCCCGGAGGACTGGACAAGAACCTGGAGCTGTCTGCCTCTGAATGTAGGTGACTGGTGGATTCAGGTAGGAGCTGGGACCATGGAAGGGGATCCAAGGAATCTGAGAGACCACCCCGAGTCAAGAGGAAGAAAAGGCCTCTCCTTGGATATTGAATGCTGTGATAAAATTGAAGTTTACTAGAGATCAAGGGGTGGAGGGTTTGTGTAATTTTCTAATGATTGTATTTAGTGATCAATGATACTTAGTAATTGTGAATATGCATAAGTTACTGATTAAGTTAACTTATGACTGCCCCATGAGTGGAAGACTGACTTGTATTGTGAAATGATTGAATTATTAAGTAAAGAGAGTTTACCCCTTAGGGAAACCAGATGATTATTCTTTTGTTCTTTGTTCTAAATACTGGGGCCACTTTGGTGAAAACTATGTGGCCATTCTAATGTTAAGCTGTTGTGAACACTATTTTGTGATTTTCTGTGATAAGATGTAATGTTGTGAATATTATACTATACCTTGATTTTCCAAGAAAGCTTGCCTTGATTTGTTATAGAATAAATGGAGTGTTCACTATACTGTGTAATCAGAATCTTAAAAAAAAAAGAAAAGAAAGAAAGATGATATTTGTAACTCATGAGATTTTTCTCGGCATGAGGATAGTTGAAGGGATTATATATGTATGTATAAGTGGGTATATGTGTGTATGTATATGCGTGTGTATGTATGTGTACACGTATACATAGAAGGAGGACACATGGTGAGTTGAATGTGAATGGATGATATCAAAAAATAAAATTAAGAGGTGAGAGAGGAATATATTGGAAGGAGATGGGGAGAGATAGAATGGGTGTATTAGCTCAAATAAAGGAGGCAGGAGAAGGCTATTACAATGGAGGGGAAGAGCAGGAAGGTGAAAGGGAATGAGACAATCTTACTCACATTAGATTTGGCTTAAGAAGGGAATAATATACACACTCAATTAAGTATCTTACCCTACAGGAAAGTTGGGGGGAAAGGGATAAGAGGGAGGATGATAGAAGGGAGGGTCAATTGGGGGAGAGAGTAGTTAGAAGGAAACACTTTTGAAAAGGGACAGGGTCAAAGGAGAAAATAGAATAAATGGGGGGGTGGGATAGGATGGAGCGACATATAGTTAGTTTTTCACAATATGACTACTATGGAAATGTTTTATATTATTACACGTGTATAACCTATATTGAATTGCTTGTCTTCTCAGTGGGGGTGGGTGAGGAGGGGAAAAGGGAGAGAATCTGGAACTCAAAGTTTTAAAAACAAATCTTTAAAAAAAGTGTTTTTTACATGCAACTGGGAAATAAGATATATAGGCAATGGGGTATAGAAATCCATCTTGCCCTACAAGAAAGTAAGAGAGGGATTGGGGGTGGGAGAGAGAGGGCAGATTGAGGGAAGGAGTATTCAGTACACTTGCCATTTGGGGGTGAGAGGTAGGTGAGAGATGGGAAGAAAATATGTAACTCAAAATCTTTGGGAAAAGAATGTTGAAAACTAATTTTTTTTTTAAAGGAAGTAGGGGACTCTACAAAGCACAAGTGAGGAGGGATAGCCAATGTGAAAGCAATGCAATGGGAGGTGGAATGCGACAATGCAAGGAAAAGAGTGCTGTACTATGAGGCTGGAAAGGCAGTCTGGGGGCAGATTGTGTATATGTGTATACAGATCCATGTGTGTATGTATGTACATATATATAGGCACATATGTATATATATATACATATGTACGTGTATGTGTATACATATATATATTTTCCTAATGACAATAGGAAACCACTAAAGTGTATTAGCAGGGGTGTGATATGGTCAGTCAGATCTATGCTTAAAGAATGTCTCTTTGGGGCAGCAAGGTGGTACAGTGAATAGAGCACCAGCCCTGGAGTCAGGAGGACCTGAGTTCAAATCCGGCCTCAGACACTTAACACAAAAACTAGCCGTGTGACCTTGGGCAAGTCACTTAACCCCAACTGCCCTCCAAAAAGCAAAAAAAAAACAAATTAAGAATGTCTCTTTGATGGCTAAGTGGAGGATGGACTAGCGTGGGGAAGAGACTTGGAACAAGGGGTACAATTAGGAGGCTACTGCAATAGTATAGACTGAAGGTGATGAGGGTCTGAACTAAGTGACTTCGTGATTTGTGAGAAGGGGATGGATGTTGAACAGACAGATATGGCAAGATTTGGCAACTAATTACAGATCCTGGGTGGGAGGGGAAGAGAAGAATCAAGGAAGATACTGAAGTTGTGAATCTGAGACTGAAAAAAATGGTTGTGCCCTTAACAGAAATAAGGAAGTTTAGAAAAGTTATGGATTTGCAGGAAAAGACAATAAATTTTGTTTTGGGGCTTATTGAGATGCCTATAGGATATATACTTTGAAATGTCTAATAGGCAGTTAGTGATGTGAACTGAAGTTCTGAAAAGACTAGGGCTGGTTATATAGATATGAAAGTCATCTTCCAAGATATGAAAATTAAAACCATGGGAGCTGATGAGATCATCAAACAAGAAAGTATAGAATGAGAAGTGGGACTAGTACAGATGGGGTTGGGGGCAGGGAGCAGTACATGTATAGTTAGGGAGGATATGGATGATGAGCCTGAAAAGAAAACTAAGATAGGTAAGGGGAGAACCAAAAGAAATAAGTGTCATGAAAACCCGAAGAAGAGAGTATCCAAGAAGAGAGATGGTTAGACAGAGTAATATTTCTGCATAAAGGTCAGGAAGGATGGGCTTGAAAGAAGACCATGATATTTGACAATTAAGAGAGTGATGGAAACTTTGGAGAGAGATTATTCAGTCAAGTGATAAAATAGCAACCCTGAGGAAGAGACAAGAAGCAGCATGTGCAAGTCAAGTCAAACTATCACCTCTACCAACTTCAATAGAAACAGGCTGGTGTCCTGATCCCAAGATCCCTAGGGATAACAATGCTCCCCATGTCACCGACCTTGCTCTATCAACCATTATTCAGGAAAGCAACCTCTGGTTGCAATCTAACAAATGCATCTGTAGGTGCTGTAGTCCTTTACTCCTTAGCTACTGAAGACCTGGAAAATAAAGTTCTTGACACCAGAAGTCCATAGCACTGTCAAATGATTCAACATCAGAAATACATCTAGTTTTGTCAGTGAAATTGGTATTAAATATGTGATTTCTGCTCCTCCTCTCCCTGCCTCGACCTAGGAGTTTGACTGAGTAAGGAAGGAGAGTTATAAGATGAGGGGATTGATGGATCTAGTGAAGGATTTTTATAGATGGAGGAGAGTTGGGCATGTTTATAAAGCAGCATGAAAAGAATGAGTAAAAAATGAGAGACTGAAGAGCAGAGAGGTGATAGAGATGATTGAGAAAGTAATCTGGTGGAGAAGATATGAGGAAAGGAATGGGGAAGTGAAAGGGAATTAGATCAGGTACCCATGGAAATGGGCCACCTCTTTATCAGATACTGGAGTAAAGAAGTGGGAGTGAGAGGATGCTAAGGTGTTGTGAGATAGAGAGGAGGGGAGAAGAGGAAGTTTAAAGTGAATAGCTTCTCTCTTCTCAGTAAAGTACAAGGCAGACAAACAACAGTTTCTCTATCTCTTCCTACCTGCTTAGTGTTTAACAACTCCAACTTCTCTAACTATACCAGACAACTTGGTTGTACTTTATTCTGTTGGTGAATCCATTCCAAATTGAGGAGTGAAGTATAATTAATTTACCAGTGAGTAGTGGGTTACAGTGGTAAAATGGAAAATCTGACCATTACTCAAGAGTGAAAAAGTATCAGTCATGTCAAGAGTTCAGTGGTCCCTCCATGACCTCTCCCCTAGATGATTTATTCCTTATGGTGATTCATGGAGAAAGGGATGACAAGATTATAGGAGACTACTAGGTTTTTTTGTTTAGTGTTTTGTTTACCTAGGAAACTAAAGGATTTAATCTTCCAGCTAAATCTTCCAGTCTTAATTCAGAGAGATATGCTACCATTTGGTTTTTTTTTTTTAGTAATGGAGAGAGATGGTGATTAGCCCATAACTGTATTTAAGAATTGACTATTTAGACTCTGAAGAGAATCACAAGGGTGAAATGTTGTTGTTCTGTCGTTTCAGTTGTGTCTGACTCTTCATAACCCCATTTGGAGTTTGGTTGGCAAATATATTGGAATGGTTCGCCATTTCCTTCTCCAGCTCATTTTTCAGATGAGGAAATTGAGGCAAATAGGGTTAAGTAACTTACTCAGAGTCACATAGCTAGTAAATATCTGCAGCCAGTCTTCCTGAGTCTAGCCCCAGTGCTCTATCCACTGCCACCATCTACCTGAAATAATTTAGAGTTTAATCAACTATCTATGATAAGAGCAGAAGACATTACCAAGTAAAGCAAGGAATACTCCTTCCTATTCATGCTCTGCTTCATCGGAACTATTTTGTTTCTTTCTTCTTTGAAAAAAAATCATCTCTTATATTTTATATCTCCTTTTCCTCCAAATAATTCTGCCCTCCTCTCTTCCCCCAGAGAGCCATCCTTCAACAAAGGATGAAAATGAGAAGAAAAAATGCAGCTCAGCAAAACTAATGAACACATCAACTGAGCTTGACAGTATACACTTAATTTTCCACACTTAAAATTCACCAAGAAAGGAGGGAGGTATATTTTCTTATCTCTTCAGAGTCAATCTTGGTCATTATAGTTATGCAGCATTAATTTTTCCTTTCTGTTATTCCCCTGCCCATTTATATCATTGTATTCATTGTTTTCTTGATTCTGTGTACTTCAGTTTCTATCAGTTGATATGCTTTCCCATGCTTCTGTGTAGAGTTCATATTCATTGTTTCTTACAGTACAATAATATTCCATTATATTAATGTACCACAATTTGTTACTATGAAAAAGTACTTCTATAAGTATTTCGGTGTGTTTGGGGCCTTTCTGTCTTTGGTGGTTCCCTGTCTGAGCCACATACCTCTCTTTTCCAATTCTCAGGATGCTGATCTCTGGTTGTAGTGAACTTCAATGCATAAACTGATTCAGATCTATACAAATTCTGATTACTTATACAAATGCCTTATCTGCATTTACTCTATTAGTCAATCAAATAATCAACAAACATTTATTTTACTCCTAATATGTGTCAGGCTCTGTGCTAGGAGTTAGAGTCCCTGTTCCCAAGGAGTTTAAATCCAGGAAGGGGAGACAATATGCAGATGTATAAAAAATAGACAAGATAATTCTGTGAAGATACTAACATGGAGAGGGGAGGTTGGCAAAGACTTGTGTAGAAGATCATGCTTGGTGAACAGAGCACCGGCCCTGGAGTTAGGAGGACCTGAGTTCAAATTCCACCTCAGGCACTTAACACAAAAACTAGCCATGTGACCTTGGGCAAGTCACTTAACCCCAATTGCCCTCCAAAAAGCAAAAAAAAAAAAATTTAAAAAAAAAAAGAAGGTCATGCTTGGGCTCTGCCTGGAAAGAAATTAAGGGTTCTAAGAGATAAAGATGAGTAAAGGAGTGCATTTCAGGCATGGAGAATAGCCAGTATAAAAAAAAAAAAAAATATATATATATATATATATATATATATATATATATATATACACACACACGCATATATATGGAAGATGGAGTACCATATATGAGGCACAATAAGATGAGTTTGACTGAATCATTGGGCACACTGAGGAAAGTAATGTACAATAAGATTGGAAAGGTAAATTGGAGCTAGTTGTGAAGGACTTTAATTGATTACACAAGTGACAGTGTAAAGTAGAAGATGACTCTGAGATTGTGAACCTGAGTAACTTCAGGTCAAGTACCATGTCTTATCACTTTTGTATCCCTTTTAGATGCTCCATAATGTTCTAGAGTGAAAGATGTCCTGTATTATTGACCTTGTTTTGAATCTGCTGCCATAGGTTGGCCCAAGTTGCTGTCTCAGGAATCAGCCTGGTAATCTAAGCCTAACTCCTGAGGGCTCCCTTTTCTTTACCCTAACTCTAATTCCAATTAATTCCACCAAAATGGTTCAACAGAGCCAGAATTTCTTCTATTGGTCACTAATTCTGTTGATATTGTTGTATGTATGAAAATCACCTCCCCCAAGAGACTATTTCTCAGACTATATTTCAAAGCTCAACAGAAACAATAACTCCCATCTCTTCTTCCCTGCATGCATTGCAGAATAATAATGATAATAACAACTGGCATGTACTACTTTAAGATTTACAAAGTGCTTTAAAATATATTATCTCATTGGATTCTTAAAACAACCCCACAAAAATGCAAGTTAGTTAGTTGTTAGTCTTTTTTTAAAGATAAGGAAACTGAGACTCAGAGAAATGACTTCCATGGACAAATAGCTAGAAAGTATCAAAATAAGGATTTGAATCCCAAAGTTAACTGTACTTGGAAACTTCTTTTGAAGGAATCACTTAGAGAGCTTTTGAATGTGTCAAACTCATCACTCAAAAGTATTTTAAAATAAATATGCTAATGACATGTTGGAATAGGATGCTCCTGCCCCCAGATTTTGTGGTAATGAAGAAGCAGTTGTGAATCAGCCATAATAAAGGGCAAGGGGGATGGAGGTCAAAGTAAAAATTTGCACAAAATCCGTCTCTCATACTAACCATCAACCAACCCACAACTGTCTTTAACTAAGCAAGACATTTGAGAATAATTAGACACAATAATAATAATCTTTCTATTGTGCTGGAAGAATGCATGGTAGATAAGGAAGTGGTGACCTTGACCTGCTGAGGAAGGGTTCCCACATACTGTACCTGTAAAAAGATGAAATCTCAAGGAAGGTTTATCTTTCCAAAGGACAGAAGTCACTTTTGATCACAAAAGGTCTAAAGGAGAAAGAAAAGGGATAAGACTATTGAAAGTCTGTCATCCTAATAAAAAATAAATGAGCTAAATGAAAATGATGCTGATGCTCCTCCAGCTCTCCTTCTGTCTCTTTAGATACTTGGTGAGTCACTTTATTGCTTAGTACATCAGTAACATTTGGAAAGCACATTGCCAATCTTTTGTGTGCTGTAGAAATGCTAATTGTTGTTGCTGCTATTCCCCCATCTCTAAAATAGGGGTGATTTGCCTAGGCAACTTCTAGTCACTGTTCTTAGTTCTTCGCTCTAGGGTCAAACTGAACAAGTCTAATCCATTTCCCATAACAGTCCTTCAAATATTTGAAGGCATCTATCATTTCCTCCCTCAGTTTTCTTTTCTCCAGGCTATATAAATGCCCAACTACTTCAACAGATCATCACATAAGATTGTTTTAAGTCACCTTGCCATTTGGTTACCCTCTTTTAGACATATTTTCATTCATTAACATCACATCCTTTGTAGCATATGTCATTAAAATAATCTTCCTTCCACTCCCAGCTTCAAAGACTTTGGAAGTTTCCAGCACTGAACTAAACCTGATAAGGTAAAATTCAGTAGGGATAAATACAAGGTATTAACTTTGGTTTTTGTTTTGTTTTTTTTTACAATCAACTTCATTAGTACAAGATAGAGATTAGACAGCAATTTTTCTAAAGATCTAAGGATTTTGGTGTGTTGGGTTTTTTCCCACTTAATAGCATTTTGTTTTTTCCAGTTACATGTAAAGGTGGTTTTCAACATTCACTTTTTTTTTAATTGTTTATTTACTTTTAGTTTACAACATCCAGTTCCACAATCCCTTGAGTTTCAAATTTACTCCCCTTCCTTTTCCTACTCCCTTCCCCTTATGGCAGCATGCAATCAAATACAGGTTCTATAAATACCTTCACATTAAACATTAGTCAAGTTGCAAAGGATTATAACCAATGGAGTAAACAGTGAGTAAGAAGGAACAAAACAAAACAAAACACAAAAGAGAGAGAGCAAGGAGTTTGTTTCAATCTGCATTCAGACTGTAGTTCTTTTCTCTAAATGTGGATATCCTTTTCCATCATGAGTCTTTTGGAGTTGTCTTCTAAACCTTACATTGCTGAGAGGAGCCCAGTCTATCAAAGTTAGTCATCACAGATACAATGTGTCTGTAACTGTGTACAAAGTTCTCCTGGTTCTGCTCTCCTCACTCTGCATCAGTTTATGTAAGTCTCTCCAGGTTATTATGAAGCCCCTGTGCTCCTCATTTCTTATAGTACAATAGTATTCCATTACATTCATATACTACAACTTGTTCAGCCATTCCTCAATTTATGGGCATCCCATTGATTTCCAATTCTGTGCCACCACAAGAAGAGCTGTTATAAATATTTGGGTACATATGGGTTCTTTTCCAACTTCTATGATCCCTTTGGGATACAGCCCTAGAAAGTGGTACTGCTGGGTCAAAGCATATTTTCTTTTGTATAACCCATTGGGCATAGTTCCAGATTGTTCTCCAGAATGGTCTCAACTCCACCAACAAAGTATTAGTGTTCCAATTTTTCCGCATCCTCTCCAGCATTTATCATTTTCCTGTTTTGTCATCTTAGCCAATCTGACCACTGAGATGTGGTACCTCAGAGTTATTTTGATTTGCATTTCTCTAATCAATAGTGATTTAGAGTATTTTTTCATATGCTTATAGATATCTTTAATTTCTACCTATGAAAACTGCCTGTTTATATCCTTCGACCATTTATCAATTGGGGAATGACTTGTATTCTTATAAATTTGACTCAGTTCTCTTTATATTTTAGAAATGAGGCCTTTATCAGAGACACTGGTTATAAAAATTCTTTCCCAATTTCTTACACTCCTCCTAATCTTGATTACATTGGCTTTATTTGTACAAAAACTTTAATTACTGTTTTAATTTCCTCTGCATTGGAGATAGATTCACCCTTCTCATTTTTGATACTGGTAATTTGGTTTTCTTCTTTCTTTTTTTATCGTATTTACTAAAGGTCTATCAATTTTATTGGTTTTTTCATAAAACCAGCTCTTAGTTTTATTTATTAATTCAATAGTTTTCTTAATTTCAATTTTATTAATCTCTCCTTCGGTTTTCAGTATTTCTAATTTAGAATTTAATTGGAGATTTTAAATTTGTTCTTTTTCTAGCTTTTTCAGTTGCATGCCCCATTTATTGATCTCCATTTTCTCTATTTTATAAATGTATGCATTCAGAGATATAAAACTTCCCCTAAGAACTGCTTTCACTGAATTCCACAAGTTTTGGAATGTTGTCTCATTATTGTCATTCTCTTGAATGAAGTTACTCATTGTTTCTATGATTTTTTGTTTGAACCACTCATTCTTTAGATTAAATTATTTAGTTTCCAATTAGTTTTTAGTCTATCTTTCCATAGCCCTTTATTACATATAATTTTTATTGCATCATGATCTGAGAAGGATGCAATTTAATATTTCTGCCTTTCTGCACTGAATTGTGAGGTTTTTATACCCTAGTACATGGTCAATTTTTGTGTATGTGCCATGTACCACTGAGAAGAAGGTATATTCCTTTTTATCCCCATTCAGTTTTCTCCAGAGGTCTATCATATATACCCTCTCTAAAATTCTATTCACCTCTTTAACTTCTTTCTTGTTTATTTTGAGGTTAGGCTTATCAGGTTCAGAGAGGGGGTGATTGAAGCTCCCCCACTAGTATAGTTTTGCCATCTATTTCTTCTTCTAACTCTCTTAACTTCTCTTGGAATTTGGATGCTATACAGCTTGTGCATATATGTTTAGTAATGACATTGCTTCATTGTCAGTGGTGCCTTTTATCAGAATATAGTTTCCTTCCTTATCTTTTTTAATGAGATCTATTTTTTTTAATTTTTAATTTTTTTATTTAAACTTTTGTTTATTTTTAGTTTATATCATTCATTTCCATAAGATTTTGAGTTACAAATTTTCTCCCTGTCTTTCCCCTACCCACCACCTCAAAACAGTGATCTCGCTGAATGAGATATATTTTTGCTTTTACTTTATCTGAGATAAGGATTGCTACCCCTGCATTTTTTTACTTTAGCTGAAACATAATATATTCTACTCCAGCCTTTTACCTTTACGCTGTGTATATCCTCCTGTTTCAAATGTGTTTCTTGTAGACAGCATACTGTAGGATTATGGTTTTTAATCCATTCCTCTATCCACCTCTGTTTTTCAGAAGAGTTCATCCCATTCACATTCACAGTTATGATTACTAACTGTGTCTTTCCCTACATCCTATTCCCTCTCCTGTTAATGCTTTTATTTCTCCTTTCTCCCTTACCCTTCTTAAGAGTTTTCCTTTTGACCACTGCTTCTCTCAGTGTTCCCTCCCTATTCACACCCTCCCTTTACCTACCCTTTCCCCTTACTACTTCTTCCCTCCCTTCTAACCACTCCACCCTTTCTCCCCCTTTCCCCTCCTACTGCCTGGAGGGCATGATAGATTTTTATACTTAATGGAGTATGTTGAACTCAATCCAATGAGAGTAAATTTTATACAATGCTCCTCTTCCTCCCTTCTCTCCTTCTACTATAATGAGTTTTTGTGTCTCTTAACATTAGAATCCTATACTTAACTGATTATGATATTCCTTCCTTGAACCAAAACCAATGAGAGTAAAGTTCCTATAACGTTCATCTCCCTCCCTTCTTTCCCTCTACTGTAATATGCTTTTATGCCTCTTTGTGTGGCATAATTTACCCTTTTCTGTCTCCTTCTTTCCTCTTCTCCCATTAGAATCCCTTTGTACCCTTTAATAAGGTTTTTTATCATCAGATTAGTTTATTTATACCCACACCCTCTATCTATGTATATCCCTTTTAAATGTCATGCTAATTTTGCAGTTCTCAATATTGACAAGTATCAGCTTTCCATATGTAGAGATAACTTGAGTGGTTTCTTAAGCCAGCTCTAAACTGACACACTAGCCCATGAAAGTGTGGGAAACTGTGGTCTAGGCATGATTGTCAAGCAATCCGTTTATTGATACCATGAGCAATGTTTTTATAGAATAATGACACAAAGAAGGTAATTATAGGTCACTTAGTTTTCTTAACACTCTTAGTTCCATTTCAAGATGTCAGACAGCGATGTCAGTTTTTAGGCCTTGAAGACAACCAGGTCTTAGATTCCAATACCCAAAGAATAGTATCTAAAAATGTACAAAAATCATAAAAGGCAGCTAACATCTTCTGTCAGTAATCCCAGAACAGGGTGCAGCCCTGGATTACAGGATATCAGAAAGGCCCTGATTTATAGCCACTTCTCAAGGGAAAAAACCAAGACAAGTTACTTTTACTGGCCATAGTAAAAACATGGAACTAACTTATCTAGGACCAGCCTGATTTCTGGATCAGATGTTTTGACTCCCTTTACCAATATAGGGATGGAAACAGTTTGCTCTTATTAAAAACCATGTGTGGTGTGTGTGTGTGTGTGTGTGTGTGTGTGTGTGTGTGTGTGTTTCTTGTTTACCTTTTTATGTCTTTCTTGAGTCTTGTATTTGGAGATAAAATTTTCCATTGAGCTCTGGCTTTTTCATCAGGAAGACCTGGAAGTCCCTTATTTCATTGAATGACCATCTCCTTGCCGGAAAGATTATACTCAGTTTTGCTGGATAGTTGATCCTTGGTTGTAGTTCAAGCTCTTTTGCCTTACAAAACATCATATTCCAATCCCTTCAATTTTTTAATGTAGAAGCTGCTGGGTCTTCTGTGATCCTGACAGTAGTTCCATGATATTTGAGCTGTTTCTTTCTGGCTACTTACAGTATTTTCTCCTTGACCTGGTCATTCTGGAATTTGGCTACAATATTTCTTGGAGTTTTCAATTTGGGATCTCTTTCAGGAGATGTCTGGTGAATTCTTTCAATAACTATTTTACCCTCTGGTTCTAGGATCTCAGGGCAGTTTTCTTTGATTATTTCTTGGAAGATGTTGTCCAGGCTTTTTTGTTCCACCATGGTTTTCTGGTAGACCAGTAATTCTTAGATTATCTCTCCTGGATCTGTTCTCCACATCAGTTGTTTTTCCAATGAGATACTTCACATTTTCTTCTAATTTTTCAATCTTTAGATTTTGTTTGACTGATTCTTGAGGCCTCATAGTTATTACTTCAATTTGACCAATTCTAATTTTTAGCTAATTATTTTCCTCTGTTAATTTTTGAAGTTCCTTTTCCATAGGTTCAGATTTTGTTTTTAGGGATTTATTTTCTCCAGTTCAATTTTGAACATTGCTTCCCATTTCACAAATTTTACTTTTTAAGGATTTGTTTTCTTCAATGAAATTTTTTTTCCATTTTGGCAATTGTAATTTTAAAGGAATTGGTTGATTTATCTTCTACCTCTCTAATTTGGCTTTTAAAATGCTTCTTGAGCTCTTCTAAGAATGCTTTTTGGGCTTCAGACCAATTCATATTCCCTTCTGAGGTCTCAAGGGTATATAGTCAATGCTGTCCTCTGAATTTGGTTCTTCTTGCTTGCTGTAATTGGATTCAATCATTTTTTTGTTTTGTTTTTGTCCTTCCAATTTGCTTTTTACCCATTGTGATTGCCTATTTCTTGGTTTTTAAAGTGAATTTCTGCTTCTGGGGTACAGAGGGCTATGACCCACCCTTTTTATGCTGGGAGCTAGGGGCCTGGTTGTTGACTTTGTGTGCTGTGACCTCTGGGTGTCTAGACTGAAGCCAAGTCTAGACTTTTGGTGTTTCCCCTGGGTTACACTAAAGTTCACAGAGTAAGGTGTGGGGGAGGGGTATTCTAGTCACTTCAGGTTTCTACCTCTGTGACCCTTGGCTAGAGCTCAGACAGGCTCAGCTGATGGTGACCAGGGCCCTTGCTGGTGTCTGTAGATTCCTTTGATTGAACTAAAGTATACTTGGGCTTCTGGTGTTAGTGCTTGTTGGCTCCAACCACTCTGGGCTTTGGGATCTCCTTCTGGTCAGCTGAGATGGGGCTTATTGGAACACCTTCCGCTTCAGCACAATCTCAGCAATGCCCTTCCTCTAGGACTCGCAAGCCTGCTGCTGGTTCCACTATTTCAGGATTTTACACTGGGGCAATATTCTTTGGGTTTTCAGGATCAGAGATGGAAGTTAGAGCAGTCAGGGTCTACTCTGCCATCTTAGCTCCAAGAAGTTCAGATAAGTGATTTTTTAATCATCCAGGCTGTGGGTGGTTAGCCCCAGGGGTAGCTGCTGCTAGGATCCTGCACTTTTCTCTTACCCAGCTCTGAGAGATCCTCTGCCCTGCAGTAAGAGGTCTGAGAATCACCCCTGGGGTGGGTGAATCCACTAACTGGGGCTTGCTCTGGCTCTGCTGTGGTCTCATCTCAGTCCTGCACTGGTGCAGCCCCTATGCTCCATGTTTTCCCTGCCCAGCTCTAGGTGCACCCTTTCCAGGACTGGGAATCTGCCACATTCAGTCTCCCAATGGATTCTATCATTCTAAAATCTGTTCACATTCACTTTTTAGAGGTAACTGACAGAATTTGTGGAAGAGTTCAGGTGAGTTCCTCCTTTCACTCTGCCATCTTGACTCTGCCTCTCCAACATTCACTTTTATAAGATTTTAAGTTCCAATTTTTTTTCTCCACCTTTTACCACCCCCCTCCCCAAGATAGGATGCAGTCTGATATAAGCTATACATGTACAATCATGATAAATATATTTCCACAATTGCGATGCTGAGAAGAATCAGAACAAAAGGGGAAAACCATGAGAAAGAAAAAACAAACAAAAAGTGAGATGAGTATGCTTTGATCTGCAATTCAGACTCCATAGTTCTTTCTCTGGATATGGATAGCATTTTTGATCATGTGTGTTTTTTTGAAACTGTCTTAGATCATTGTATCACTGAGAAAAACCAAGTCTATCAAAGGTGATCATTGCACAATGTTGCTGTTACTATGTACAATGCTCTCCTGGCTCTGCTCACTTCACTCAGCATCAGTTCATGTAATTCTTTCCAGGTTTTTCTGAAATCTGCCTGCTCATCATTTCTTATAGTACAATAGTATTCCATTACATCAATATACCGCAACTTGTTCAGCCATTCCCCAATTGATGGGCATCCCTTCAATTTCCAATTCTTCGTCACAACAAAAAGAGCTGCTAGAAATAATTTTTGTACACATGGGTCCTCTTCCCTTTTGGATGATCTCTTTGGGATACAGACCTAGTAGTGGTATTGCTGGATCAAAGGGTATACACAGTTTTATAGCCCTTTGAGCATAGTTCCCAATAGCTCTCCAAAATGGTTAGATCAGTTCACAACTCCTGATTTTGATGTATTGTAAACTTGATAAGAGTTAGCATTGTGATGTAACAGTCAAAAATACTAAGAAAAGGAGGTGGAGTCAATATGGAGGCATGGAAGCAGCAAAACTCCATGGCTCCCTCCATAACCACCTCAAATACCTATAAAATATGACTCTAAACAAATTTTAGAGCTCCAGAACCCACAAAGTGCCAGAGAAACAACTCTCCTGGTAGCCCAGCAGGCAGACAGGAAGGGTTCATTGCAGTTCACTAGGAGTCCAGCCCAGCCTTGCTTGAAACCGCAGTTTTAAACCTAGGGCAGCCCCATCAACCCAGCTGGAGCATTTGGGAGAGTGGATGACTAGCAGCTGTGGCAGTTTCCAGAATTATTAACCCTTAAATGCCAAAGACAAAGTGAAAAGTCAGTAGAACTTTGGCTGAATTTGGGGAGGACGAAGGAGTGGGTCCAGCTGTCTGACCCCAGAACCAGAAGCAGCAGAAACAGAAGCCCTGGAGCCACCTCCATGTGGCTGCTTCAGAGCTCCCAGCCTGCAGATAGCATGGGGGCCAAGTGACCATTCAGAGGCTAAGTCCTCTTACCTTAACCTGCCTGGATTGGGATCACAATCTTGGGTGGAGGTCCTGAGGTGCATGACCAGTGAGCCAAAGCTGGTGGGGGCTGTAGAGATGGTGGCCTCCTAATAGCTCTGGCAGCTGTAAAAACCCCAGTGATCTGGGACAAAGCTCTCCTCTCTGGAAGCAGAGTTCCACCATGGCAAAAATTTCATAAGTCAAGTTAGTTGAGGGGCAACATGAGCAGGCAAAGGAAGCAAAGCAAGCACAGCAATCCAACTTTAGGTTCCTTTTTTTGGTGACAGAAAGGATCAAAGCATGGAATGGGAGGAAGACAATACAGTCAGAACTCCTATACCAAAAGCTTCCAAGAAAAATCTAAACTGGTTATAGGCCACACAGGAGCTTTAAAAGGACTTTGAAAACCAAATAAGAGAAGTGAAGGAAAAACTGGAGAAAGAAA
>CM053581.1:423552407-423577201 GCA_028627135.1 Pseudochirops cupreus
ACAGGAAGGCAAAAGGGAATGGGTCAACCTTACTCTCATGGAATTTGGCTTAGGGAGGGCATGACATACACTCCAACTTGGGTATCTTGCCCTACAAGAGAGTAGGGGGAAAGGGGATGAGAGGGGGGATGATGGAGGGGAGGGCAGGTTGGGGGGCAGGGTTGTTAGAAGCACACACTTTTGTAAAGAGACAGGGACAAAGTAGAGAATAGAAAAAGTAGGGGGCAAGATAGGAAGGAGGGAAATATAGTCAGTCTTTCACAATATGTCCATTGTGGAGATGTTCTGCGTAACTACACATATATGGCCTATATTGAATTGCTTGCCTTTCCAATGGAGGTGGGAGATGAGGAAGGAAGGGAAAGAATCTAGAATTTAAAGTTTTAAAATCAAATATTTTAAAATATACATATGTATATATATAATAATAATTATTATTATTATTATTGTTTACATGCAACTGGGAAATAAGATATACAGGCACTGGGATAGGAGATCCATCTTGCCCTACCGGAAAGTCAGAGGGGCGATGGGGGAAGACATAGGAGAGAGCAGATTGAGGGAGGGGATATAAGTGGTATCACTGTTTTGGGGTGGTAGGTAGGGGAAAGATAGGGAGAAAATTTGTAACTCAAAATCTCATGCAAATGAATGATGTAAACTAAAAATAAACAAGAGTTAATTTAAAAATACTAATAAGAAGTTAGTTTCTATAGAGCTTGTTAAAGTTTGCAAAGCATTTTGCATCTCATTTGATCCTTGGAACAATACTGGAAAGTGAGTGTTATTATTATTATCATCCTCACTTTACAGATGAGGCAATTGAGACAAATAGAAGTGAAGTTACTTGCCCAAGGTCATACAGCTAGTTAGTGCCCAAGGCAGAACTCAGACTCAAGCCTTTCTGGCTCCCACTTCAGTGATCTATCCTAATCTAATCTTCACCTTCATGAAGGGAGGGATAATTTCCTTCAAGGAGATAAGAGTCTTTCTGTGCTCTGCCCTGACCAGCCCATATTGGAGCATTGTGTTCAGTTCGGCAAGCCACAGTCTAATAAAAAGACATTAATCATCTAGAGAGAGTCCAAAGGAGAAAAATCAGGATGATTATAGGATGAAAAAGCATAGATTCAAATACGTCCCCAACCTGAAGTTAAGTGACTTGCCTAAGATCACAAAAGTAGTAACAGAGACAAAATGAGAACTCAGATCCTCATCTTTAAAGCTAGTATTCTTCCCACTGTGAAAGGCCTTGAGGCTGTGCACCCTAAAGTCTGGTTGAAAAAAATGGGGATAAATTAGCCTGAAGAAAGGAAATCTCCAGGGAATCATGCTAATTGTCCTAAAGGATCTGAAGAACTGTCCTATAAAAGAGAGAATAGCCTTGTTCTGTTTGGTTTCAGAGGGCAGAGCCAAGAACACTAAAGTGAAAGTTACACAACTGATGCGGGGTTGAATATCATAAAACAACATTGTAAAAATTAGAGCTCTTCCAAAACAGAATGGCCTGCATTGGGAGGTGATGGATACCCCCTTCCTGGAGGACAACAAAAGGAGAGACTGAAGGACCGCTTGTTAGGTACGTTAAGGTAGGGATTCCTTTTAAAGCAGTGGTTCTCAACCTTCCTGAGCCACATCCCTTTAAAACAGTTACTCATGTTGTGGTGACCCCCAACCATAAAAATATTTTCGTTGCTACTACTGTAATTTTGCTGCTGTTATGAGTCGTAATATAAATATCTGATATGTAGGATGTATTTTCATTGTTATAAATTGAACATAACCCACAGCTTGAGAACTGCTGTTTTAAAGCATAGATTGAACTAATGGACCACAGATGTTCCTTCTGTCTCTGAAATTCTATGATTCTATGAACTTTGTTTAGTCTTTCACCTGTTTTTTTCTCTTCCCTCTGCTCTTCTATTATGACTAGGCTGCTGTATTATAGGAACAGAAGATCTAAAGTACAAAGTGTCTTGTTTAGATTGAGTTTGGGGAGAAAAGACAGCTCTCAAGAGAGCCCATGATGAATTTTTTCCTTGCTTAGATATTTTTCCTGAAACAGAGTTTTCATAGGAGAGCACCAATCCTTTATTGCAACTTAAAACCATTCAGAAACCAGGGAATATTGAGACAAATGATAGTCATTATGGCCGTTATATTTCTTTACTGTTCCTGACTCAGTCATGACCAAAAGGCAGTTTCCTTCTTCACAGAATGAGAAATTTGCATTATATGACTTCTAAGGTATCTTTCCAATTCTAGATTTGTAATCCTAAATGATGATACTATATGACATTTAGCCCTAAACTAAAATGTCTCAGGTCAGTCATATCGAGGAGCAGATCAGTTTCAAATTATTTTATTTCTCCCAGAAATTCTACCAAGAATCATACTAAGGTCATAGCATTAAGAGAGGATGCCTGAAAGATTTATGTTAAGTATGTATAATTCGTCTGGTAGAATGAATAACAAAGGAAAGGTTCAGTAGTCTTTTAAGATAGAAGTTCTCATCTACAGGCATAGGAAAAAACCACAAGAACTCCCTTGCTATAATTATCTAAAGAGGAAGCCTCATGTGTGATGAAGGCTATTCCCTGCATATATTGTGAAGTGCTGCTATATGGCTCAAAGAGCTAGCCTCTTCTCTCCTACCCTTCTGTAAGGGAAACTCAAATTCCTAACAGAAGGGGAAACAGGAGATTGGAACTGAAGGTCACTTTGCTCTCCTCAGAGAAAAAAGACACCTGGTTAGGATTATATTTATCTGCTCCCTTAAATATTGTTAGTCTAGAGGATATGATTTGTTTCAATCTAACTTCTGATTGCTCTGTCACTACTGGGGGGAAGCAGGACCCCCAAGCTCTATGAAAAGCTTGACCCCTTTGCCACCAAATACCAGTTCCATAATAAACATAGATACAAATAGCGAAGTAACCCGTTTATCCACATTGCGGCAAAACAGAAACCAGAGAAAGTTTACATAGGAGAATATATACCAGAAAATAGAATGAAGAAACTCTTGCATTGGGATTGAGAAAATTCAGCTCAACTAAGAGAGAATCCTTGATCTCACCCAAGGGGAAAATCCCTAAAGTCTCTAGTGTAGCAAGCTGAGGATTATATTTTCCCAGAGTCTTTTCCTTCAACAATCTGATATAGGATTGGCCTTTTCCATCTTCCTTCTCAAGGACAGAAGCCAGAAGTTTCTATAGCAATTTAAAACTAAAAGAATCCCAAAGAAAACTAAAGACGGCTAGAGCTCTACCACTCCCAACAACTCAACTGTCCCCCTCTTGGGGTAGGGTATTTGCCTCCACCAATAAGGAGAGAGTCCCATACCAGTGAGCTTTGGAACAGGACTTACATTTCTTCCTTCCCTGGGCCAAAACTCTTCGCAGTCCTTGTCAACTGCAAGGTCAACTGCAACAAGTCTAAAATCTGTAACTGTACAGTAGAAATACAAATAATGCTTTAAAGCAACAAGGCTGATTTTCCTGGCATCCAAGGCAACCAACCTTTGGTACTGTTGAAAATTGAAATAAATAAATGCATATTAACAGTATATGCAGTAGAGGTCTACCTCCCAAAGAGATCATATAAAAGGGGAAAAGACCTACATGTGCAAAAATATACATTGTATACTCCCCTCTATCTTTTTCTTCCCTTTTATGTGCCCTCCCATATTATAACCTAGTCCCACAAACCACTGACTTATCTGTAGGAGGGGTATTGTGTGATTTAGTCTATGATGTTTCAGGCCTTTTTCTCCACTATCATTTCCATTTCACTTCTGCTTTTACCCTTGTCTTCCCCTCTCAAGTATGGCCTCAATGTATATGCAGATTATTCTCACAAAAATGTATTATTTATAGGACAGTAGACATATTGGAAAAGTTTGTAAAGTCTACAATGCTTTTCAGATGTGGACTGTTCTTAAAAAACTTAGAAAACTCTGGGTCAATGTCCAGATGTGCAAAAGGAATTTGCTGATGATCCCTTTAGGAAATGCTGCAGATGGCTTAGAAGCCAGGAGATGGGTAAAAGTCAATATCAGAGAAGTATCAATACAAATAATTCATTTGGAATGCTTTTAATCACAGGGAAAGACACAGATCCCAAGAATTGTGGAGTTTCAGTCTCAGAATCTTCCTATAAATCTCCCATTAGTGGTCACCATGGGACCAAGGCAAAGAACTTTCAACAGGCACTAACTAAATGCTTACTTACAATGTGCAATTAGGAAGGATCCCTACTCCTGTGTTAGCCAACTACCAGACACATTGAAACTAATGATAACGATTCAGTATGACAGCATGATTAAAAAGAAAAGAGAGTATAATACCACAGGAGCGTGGTTACCAGAGGAGATGGTTCAAACTAGTCCTGTTAGCAGCTGAGCTAATAACTCAGAGACCTTGAAGGCCTTAATTCAATCAGTATGTATTTATCTGGCATCCCAAAAATAAAGAGATATTTCAGATGTGAAGATAAGAGGATACAGGGAATTTATTGTACAATAGGGAATAAGGCTATGTATGTATGTGTATATATGTGTAATACTCCTCTCAGAGACCAGTAAGAATGTTAGAACTGCAAGCCAAATAGATACAGGAATCTCTGGAATAATCTCTGGATACCAGGTTCACACTTGCTTTGGGAAATATAATAAAATTCTATACCTGAGGGCAAGAGAAAAGAACGAAATGCTTAACTTGGAGAGTGGTGGAAGATAGCAGGGACTTGAACCAGGTCAGCATCCTAGCTGGGGTCCTTACGCTGAACATTTCCGCTGACAGTCAGACTAGTTGCCAGTTACTAGTTGCCACCACTAATTGGTTGAAAGCTCTCCACGAAGAGGGCACAGAGGAAGAACCCTAGTAACTTGGGGTATGATGAAAATGGGAACAGTCCAGTGCTATACAGTACACAGATAATATGCAGGAATAATTTATTTTATTGGTGCAGTTGAGTGGGGTATTATCCCCACCTCCCACCCCTATCTTCTCTCTGAGAAGAAGGGGAGGTATTTATTCCCATGTACCTGTCCTTCTCTTTCCTTTATCCATTCCCCAATGGAGAGAGAGAGAAAAGGAAAGCCAGTCACTCTGTTTCTTCCTCCTTCCCCAACCCCAGGACTGAAAACTATGTGGCCCTATTTAGAATTGTTATCTCTTTAATAATATCATTTTAAGTTTTCTTGGTATACAATTGACATTTAAAAGTTGGATAGTTATTAAAGTCTGAACCAATTTTGCTTATTTAAATGTAAGTAGTAAGATTCGATAAGGTGGGAAAACAAATAAAGATTTAAATGATTGAGATTTCAGATATGTCATTTAGATTTTGGCAGTGCAAATTGAGCATTAGAACCACATGTTTAACTGAGATTAGAGTGCATTATGGGGAAAAAGAGACCAGTTTGAAGGACCATTGGAAGAGAGATGAAGAGGGCAGAGATGGACAGGAAATTTCGAGAAACTGAATCTATCTTCAGACTTGCTAGTGTACCTCTCAGAGATTTTGAAGGAAGGGACTCCATCTTCACTAAGACAGTTTTAATTTAAAAACCTTCCTATAAGCATTCAAATAGATCCTCCTTCAAGTTCACTAAAATGCCATTTCCTTCCCCACTGACAATGATGGAAATGAGCATTGGGGTCTGTGACTTAAATGAATTTCTCTGTTCCACTGGGATTGGATTTGGTTTCCATTTTATTTCTAAAGATAGAGAATAGAGATCATCCTGTCAGATATAATATAATTGAAGTGCTTACCTCCTGGACACACCCTACCAAGGGAGGAAGTGAGATTAGAAATCCCTGAAAAGTGATGTTTATGTGTCAGTATGTGCAGTTACTAGAGATTCCAGGCCTAGGTCCAAATCTTGAGTTGCCTTCCTTTCTTTTTACTCTCCACTTCTGCTAAGGACTCTCATTTATTTCCACATCCAAGGCACAGGCTTGCCTTAATCTAGGATTTGTGTGTGCATTGGTAGGAAGCTTTCTCTTATTGAAAGATGGCTCTAAGTTTTTTCTTCTGGAAAACCCTCTTGTCTCAAATAATATACATTTTAAAAATAACTTCTTTTCAGAGAGTGGAGATCAGTTTGCATCTATTAACCCCTACTGTCACTGTATCAATAGGAATTTTTGAGTGACTAACCAGTTCTGGTAATTCACAAAATATCAGTTGAGTAGTTTCCCCTGATCTGCTAATTAATTACATTTCTCCAGCTTTTTGTTTCATGTCTTTTAAGCAATTTTATAATTTTTTTTCACACTCAAGCCTGCTATTTAACTCATCACCTTATTCATTCTCTTCTTGTTGGATACAAAAGTAGTCAAAGTGTATGGCTTTTTATACTTCCTTATAAATTATTACAATTGTAGAATCATCAATCAATCAATTATCTTTGAACTCCATCTTAGTTTATTTAAATAATTTGCTCTTCTGTCATTTTCTTCCTGTCTGACTTTAAAGCATGAGGACTTCTCAAACTGAATCTCAAGAACTGGGTGGGGGAATGAACAATCATCTTGTCTCATGCATATGGCTACCTCTATGCTTCTGATGTTTATCGTCTTCTGGCTTCGATGTTTGAGTAGATATTCCAAAAAAGTCTGAAAGTCTTGGGAAGACTGTGAAGTAGAGATTGTAGCTGTGGCAGGTCAACCACAAAAAAGAAGATAAAGCTTGATGATTTGATAGGACAGTGCTGAGGGCTGAGATGAAATGAGAAACACAAAAATATTTATATTCTGATGAGGCTGAAGATATCAGCCTTCCCACTACAACCTACCTAACTAATGATCCTTCATCCTTCTTTGGAAAATCTCTGACGATGTGATCATTTTACTGTTGGATAGCTCTAATTATTAAGAATGTTGTTCTTTTACATCAGGTCTAAATTTCCCCTTTGCAGCTTCCACCCATCCTTCCACATGACAGTTCTTCATATCCTTGAAAACAATCATGTCTTCCTCCTGTCCTGAGTTTTCTCTTCTTCTCCAGACTAAAAATCACGAGTTCCTACAACCAATACTGAGCAACTAGATTGAACAGTGGTTAGAGGGTGGGGCCTAGAGTCAGGAAGACTTATCTTTTTTGTAGTTCAAATCTGGCCTCAGACACTTACTAGCTGTGTGACTCTGGGCAAGTCACTTAATCCTGTTTGCCTCAGGATCCTCATTTGTAAAATGAACTGGAAAAGGAAATGGCAAACCACTCCAGAATCTTTGCAAAACAAACAAACAAACCCAACCCTCAAATGAGGATCACAAAGAGACGGACATGACTGAAATGACTGAACAAAAACAATCAATACTAATTTGACACTGATTAAAAGCCTTATGGTTTGTCTTCTGGACAACCTCCAGCTTATCAATGTACTTCAAAGTCCCTGATTTCAAGGAGGTGACAGTATAGTTGGGGATTAGATTCAGAAAATAGCAGGTAAGAAGAAAGGGAAAAGAATATTTGGTAGAGGATTAATAATTCACAGAAGGTTAATATTTAGCTTTGGAATTCCTAGTCCTTGGCCTGTTAGTAAGTGTGTCACATGTTCCACAGATCTAGGCTCCCTTTATTCCCTGCCACCTTCTTGCCAGCCATCCTACTGCCAAGTGGCATCCCTATTCAGTCCCCCTCCAGTTCTGAGACTATCATTAAATCAATGTTGCACTAGCTACTAGAAAGGGTGAATCTCTAGGCATGGTAGCTCATGCCTGTAATCTGGGGAGGCTGATCTCTTGAGGCTAGTAGGGCTAAAAGTAGGGTGGCAGTAGAGCTAAAGTCGATTCAGATGTGCACACTAAGTTGGACATCAATATGGTTCCTATGAACTCCTAGGAGCAAAGGGTCATGGAGTAGTGGCAGAGGAGAACTTGGGCTACCTGGCTCAGTTTGGAAAGAGAACAGATTAAAGTTTTAGTTTGGATCAGATTAGGAGACCCAGTCTCAGAAAAAAAAAAGTGTGACAATCTACTCATTTTCCCACTGCAACTTTTAAACCAAAATACTCCTCCCCAGAATGATATTCCCCTATAAGTAACAGAATATAAAGGATTGTCTTCACTTTTGTATTATATCCCTGTATTTTTATCCCTTTGTGTCCCTAGCACTTGTCATGGTACTTGACACATAGTAAGTATTTAATGAATGTTTTTTCATTTATTCATTCAAAAGAGAGCAGACCCCTGGCCTCAAAATTTCAGCACATAAGTAGAAAGAGTAGAGGTAATAAGGTTGCATAACTAATTGGTTGAAGAACAGAGGCAAAAACCCAGGTCATCCAGGACTCTTTCACTAATCACTAATGCTTCTCCAAAAGACATAAGAAATTCTTATGCTGTTGATCAGAGTAGTGATATGGCATCAGGACTCTTGGGAAATTAATTGAACTGTACTCTTATTCTCTGAATGCTACATAATGCCAGAATATAGCTTGACCCTCCTTAGCTCTCTTCCTTTTCTCTTAATTACTTTCATAACCTTTAATTACTACTACAAATCCTCCTACAATATACTTCCAGAACCAAGCAATCCTGAATTATACCAATGACTTCCATTCTTAATGTTGACTATTTAGGGACTATGCATAGAACCTCATTTCCTCTGGTTGCTCATTAATTTGTAGAATGTTAATTAAAATTGTTCCTTGATTTATTCATCTTTATTTAGGCCCTTCTGATGATTCACCTTGAGTCAATAAATAGATTTGTTCTATCTATGGTAGTTTTGTGCTTGTAACCAAATGTCTAAGACGAACAGTGCCCATCTGTGTTAGCAAATATCTTACTGACTGATTATCACATGTTGGCCTTTCATAACAAACCAACCTTCTAAACTGACTTAGAATTTGTCTGCTGACTCCATTTTCTAGTCACATAGCTTTGTCTTTAAGTACCTAGGTAGACTGTTGTTGTTTTTTCCACTTGTTTTTGTTATCAGGTTAAAAAGAAGACTTTTAAAAATTCTCTGAGTTACAGGAAGGGGAGAAATCATTGAGAGACGATGCAGTGCAGTAGAAAGAAGGCTGAACTTGTAGCCAGAGGACCCAAGTTCAGGTCTTTTCTCTGATTTTTCCTACCTGTCCGACCTTGGGCAGGTCACTTTTTTTAAAAAAAAGATTCCTTCCAGACCTAAATCTGTGATACTATTGTGAAGAATCAAAAAAAGTTTTAAGGATAGTTTAAAGCTTGATGGAAGATGGGCAAGATTTGAATACGAATGAGAAGGGAGAAGGGCACTTAAGGCAAGAGGACTGGTAAGAACAAAGCTGTGGAGTTGGGAAAGAGACAGTTCCTTTCAATATTTGTTGGTTGAAATAAGATAGCATCACCTAAAAACAATGGGACGATAACAATAGCTTATGACACTTTTCAAGTTTGCAGAATACTTTGCACACATAATTCATTTTGATCCTTATGACAACTCTGTAGAGCTGGGATTCAACCCAACTTTTCTGGCTCCAAATCCAGTACCCTTTCCCCTATTTTTGTATTAAGGCTTCAACACGGAATCTGAGCAGGGTCAGAGAGAAGAGAGACATAGTGTGGAGGAAGGGTACCTGGACTTGGTAGTCAGATGGTATGAATTGAATTTTGCCTTTGTCATTTTCTAGTTATGTAACTTTGAGCAAAAAAATTCACCTCTCTGGACCTCAGTTTCCTCGTCTGTAAGATTATTGAGATCCCCTGTGTAAGTTCCCTGACAGCTCCAACATTTTGTGACCTTCTGTGTTCTAATACTTCTTCAGATACTTAACATAGTACAATAGATCATTCATTTTACCTAAGCCTCAATTTCCTCATTTATCACCCATGCTTTACAAATGGGAAAATTGAGGCTTAGAGGTTAAATTATTTTCTTATAGCTATATAACAAGATTGTGGCACAGATGGGACTAGAATCCATGTTTCCTGACCCACCGAGATGGTGCATCTTTCTGCATTACCACAATTTGTACTAGGACCGAACTTAAAGATAAAGGTACATAAAGGAAAGGTATGAAAGATTCTTGCTTGGACCCTGAAACCATTTCTAAACTCATTCCCTAGCCCCACACCTCAAATGATTTGCTGGATAAGACGCAGTGAGTATTTAACTCTGGAGTGAATGAGTTGCTGATTGGTCAGAGCACACAGAAAGCTGTAGCTTGCTCTAGGGCAAGACCTTGGTGGCTTTCGTGCCTTTAAAAATTGGAACAATTTGAATCACCACACAGTCTCTTGTGGCAAGGAGCTTTGTGCTGAAAATATCATCCCATTAATTTCAGACAGAGGAGCACTGGCTAATCAGTGCCTGGATAAATATGAGGGCTGATGTAGCACGTTTGATCCTACAGAAATGATTCCTAAGTATAGATCTTTTGTGTCCATTTGCCCTTTCCCTTTCTTCCAGGCTCATAGAGGAAGATTTTATTCAGTCATCTCTGGACTATGACTGTAACAAATTGCAAAAAGCTTTTCATCTAGACTTGCTTCCTTGCTTGACATGCCTGGTCCCTAGTTTTACACACCCTTGCATTGTCCTTGAACTACTGGTCCTTCCACGATCCCCATATCCTGCCACTTCATTACTTCTGGTTGTTCTACCTCAGTCTACATAAAGAGAAACTCTGAATTTTAGAGGTGGAGGGACCTCTGCAGTTCTCTAGTCTAACCCATAAATAAATAGTTTGACCACTTCTTTTCAGTCTCCTTTGCTGGATTTTTAACCAAATTGTACTTGTTACCCATGAATGTCCCCCAAAACTTCATCCTGGGCCCTCTTCTCTCCCCCTCTATGCTTGGTCATCTCATCAATTCTCAAGCCTCTTTCTCTCTGCTGGCCCTGCCACCACTCTGGTACAGATCTTCATTACCTTATGTCTGTAGTCTTGCCTTTAAATTGATTTCCTAGCCTCAATTCTCTCCTCCCTTCAGTCCATCCTCCACTGTCAAATTGGCTATCAAATTGATCTTCACTAAGTTCACATCTGACCATGTCACCCCCCCACACACACACACACACAGGAGGTCCTATGTGTCTGTCTGTCTGTCTGTGTGTCTCCCTTTTACCTCCAGAATCAAATATAAAGTCTTCTCTTTGACTTTTAAAATCCCAAACAACCTGACCCCTTCCTACCATTCCAGGTTTCTTATGCCTTAAGAATTATAGTCCAGAGACACTGAATTCCTTTCTGTTCCTTAGACAAAACACTCCATCTCCTGAGTCAACATTTTCATTAGCCATCTTTCACACCTGGATTTCTTTCCTTTCTTATCTGGGCTCAAGTCCCACCCTCTGCAAAATGCCTTCACAATCCTCCTTCATAGTAATCTTTTCCCTCTGAGATAATCTCCAGTTTTTCTTTGTTTGAATATATTGGATTATACCCAATATACCTGGTTTACATATTATCTTCCCTACTCAACGATGGGCTCCTTGAGAGCAGGGATTATTATTTTTTTGTCTTTCTTTATATCTCAAGTGCTTGGCACAGTACTGAGCACATCCTAGGAGTTTAATAAATGTTTGCTGATTGACTCATCAATATAACATGTGTGACAAGTGGTCATCAAGTCTTTTCTCTGAAGAGAGAGAACTCACCACTTCTCTAGACAACTCATTTTGCTTTTGGACAGCTCTGATAGTTAAGAAGTTTTTCCTGACATCAACCCTATATGTGCCTATTTGTAACTTTTACCCATTGCTCCTTTATTTACTTCTGGCATTTAATTGAAAATGGGTAACTGATCAATATAAAGCTTCTGATGATCACCATTTCATAGAAAAGTTTAACTAATATACTCACCTTATCAAAAAGTTCAATAGAGCTCAGAAATCATCTCATCCAGTAAATACTTGATCTCATTTCCAAGCAGAGAGATGCAATAGCCAAGAGCAGGAGGAATTTAGACCACAAGCTCTTTTTTTCGCAAAACTGTTATGAGTAATAAAAACCAGTTTGACTGGTTCAAGTCCAGCCCCAGGAAAGCTCTTGATGCAAATACACTAAGGCTTAACTGACCCTAGCAGGTCATTACCCCCAATAGTTATTTGCCATAACTTAATTAAAATTAAATCTCCTGGCACCCTGTGCCTCTGAATAACTTGTGGGCCTTTGACAGGAGGACACATGCCATGGCATATCCCAGGCACCATTTGTGTGCTGCCTATGGGATTGTGGAGAAATGGAGCCATATACTCATAGTACTCCCCTTTGAAATTGTTCTTCCCATCTCATCAGAAGTAACTGCTATCTTCTTCTAGTTTCTCATTCTTTATCCCAACCACTCCTTCATTTTTGCCTTACAACTTTGTGGAGAAAGTAAGTGGAATAATTAATGATAATAATAACAATAGCATTTAAATAGCACTTTAACATTGGAAAAACACATTACAAAGTGCTTTTATTCTCATGACAACAGGCAGGGGCTATTACTTTCAACCACTGTCTGATTGAATGGCATCCTTCCCTTCAGTTTCCATATCTTTGATATCACGAAAAGAGCTGTTATGGAGGCTTTTGTAACTATGGGTCCTTTTCCTCTTTCTTTGATTTCTTTGGGGTATAGAACTAGAAGCTGCATTGCTGGGTTAAATGATCTTCACAGAAATCAGCAGCAAGATCCTCCTCCAGGAATTCTGTAAACATACAACAAGAAAATCCTCTTTTAGGGCTCCTGCACCAGCAGCAACATCCCAGGGCTTCTGTAACAACAGCACTGTCCTCTATTAGCAGACGAATCTGACAAAGAAACATCAAAACAGACAAAGTATGAACACCACAGCCATGCCTCTTCCCACTTCTCCTCTCTTTCCATTTGTCAGTTCTTCTCAATTTTCAGTTCAGTCCTCAGTTTTCATTTCTCTTCTCAGTTATTCTCAGTTCTCAGTTCAGTTCTCAGTTCTCTTTTTTCCAGCAGTAGCAGCCCAGCCTCCAGATGCTCTCTCCCAGAAGTTCTGGCCTCTCTCAGCTTGGGCTTTTCCTTGTATGCGGTATTAGCTCCTCCCTGTGCTGCCACCTTCCTATTATGTCAACAAGTCCATCCCACTGTGGGATGCCCAAGTTCTGGATCTTAATACTTGACACAATTATGACCTTGAAACTAAGTACTAAGTACCTGTTTGCTTGCCAGTACAAGGGCATCTTCAAATTCCATTGCTATTACACTGTCCAAATACATAAACAAAACCTCTTTTAGCCTCATAGCTATTCTAAAAGCTTGACAACATACTTCTTACTTTCATACATTCTTGCTAGTTATTCCTCAAGTCTGAAAGACGCATCATCGACATCTTCATTTATCAAAATTCTTTTCTTCTTTCCAGGCCACACTCTGGTGCCACACATGCAGTGAAACTTTCTCATCCCTCAAACTGCCTCCCGAATGGTTTGTGCCCTCTCCTTAAATGACCTTGTATCATTCTTATCTTTCATATGCTCTACTTCTACCTATAGAATGTAAGCTCTTTGAGGGCAGGGCAAGTCTGCTTTGGTCTTCATGTCCTAAGTCCTTTGTATAATGCCTAGCTCCTCATAACAAGTGTTTAATGAGTATTTGCTGAATGGATATACATGTTGCTGGTGATAAAATTTTTTAAGTATTTAAGGATCAATTTTTAAGATGTCTAGAAGATGGAAATATGCTATTCTTATAGAAAAGAAAGGGAGATGCAGTTTAGATAATATTACAGTTAGACGGATTAAAACACATTAAATGACCATTTCCAAAGATTAGTAAAGAGTAATGGTTCAATGTCCAATATATAGGCTGTTTTGACATTTTTGTCAATGACTTAGAAATATGTAGATATGGAAAGCACACATAAAATCTTTCACAAAGCTAAAAAGTATAGCCAAAATGTTGGATGAGAGAGACCTTAAAAGAGTACGATATTGGTTGAATCTAAGAAAATAAAATTTAATGGGGATAACTGTAAAATCCTACACTGGGAAAGAAACACCAGTTTCACAAATATAAGATGTGGAGATATTAATCAATCCATATGCATTTATTAGACACCTGGTATATACTAAACTCTAGACTAATTGCTGAGGATACAAATACAAATTGAGACAGTTTTATCCATCAAGGAGCTTACATGCTAATGGGGGACACAGTACATCTAGGGGAATAGTTACTAGAGAAGGGAATTTTGGTCTAGGTACTCACAGGGCTTGTGAGTAGAGCTACAGAGGATTAGATTTTTAGTCTTACTAGTAGTCATAGTAAGACTGTTTTGGATATTGTTGTTCTCAGATTAAGAGCAAAAAGTAGAAAGGGACATAAATAGTATACATGGTGGCAGGGCAAATAACAAGAGACCTTGGTTTCCTGGCGAGTGGCTACATGGGCTTTGAAAAATTATCTGAAGCTAGCTTGGTATACTGGGTCAAGGTGAGTTTTCACTTACCTACCAAGGAGGATAGGTCAGTCTCAGGAATAAACAGTGGTTCATCTGAAAAAGATTTGGGGATTCTGGTGGGCTACAAGCTCAAGATCAGTGAACAAAATAATGTTTCAGTAAAAAAAAACTAATGCATGCTTAAGCTGCATAAAGAGAGGCATAATATGGAAGACTAGAAAGGCAATGCTTCTATTCTGTCAAAGTCACATCTGGAATACTGTATTCAGTTTTGGGTACCATAATTTAGGAAGGAGATTGACAAATTATAAAGCATCCAGAGTTGGGCAAACAAGATGATAGAAGGCATTTTAAAAATATGTGGTGTATTATTTTCCCCCACTTACACGTTAAAATGATTTTTAACATTTTTTTTAAGTTTTTAGTTCTAAATTCTATCCCTCTCTTCCTTTCCTGCTTCCTCCCTGAGAAAGTAAGCAATCAGATATAAGTTGTACCTATGCAATCATGTAAAACATTTCCCTATTAGTTATTTTATACAAAAGATTCAAATAAAAAAAATAATGAAACAAAAGTGAAAAATAGTATGTTTCAGTCTGTATTCAGACAATATCAGTTTTTTCTCTGGAGTTGAATAGCATGCTTCATCCTTAGTCCTTTGAACTTGTATTGGATCATTGTCTCACTGAGAATAGCTAAGTCATTCACAATTCTTCATTGGACAATATTTCTGTTACTGTGCACACCATCCTCCTGGTTCTGTTCATTTCACTCTGCATCAGTTCATGTAAGCCTTTCCAGGTTTTTCTGAAATCATCGTGCTTGGCATTTCTTACAGCACAATAATATTCCATTACAATTATATACCACAGCTTGTTTAGCCATTCTCCAGGTGATGGGCATACCTTTGATTTCCAATTCTTAGCAACCACAAAAAAAAAGTTGCTACAAATATTTTTGTACAAAAGGTTCTTTCACATGTGTGTGGGCGTGTGTGTGTACATATGTATATATGTATATGTATATATAAACATATACATATACATATACATACATACATATATATATATATATGTATATATATCTTTGGAATATATACCTAGCAATGACATTGGTGGATCAAAGGGTTTTATATACAGTTTTATAGCCCTTTGATCACAATTCGAAATTCCTCTCCAGAATGGTTGGATCAGTTCACAGTTCCACCAACAGTGCATTAATCTCTCAGTTTTCTCACATTCCCTCTAACAGATGGAAGGCATTTTTAAAATTTTTATTTTATATTTTCAATGAGCAAAAATTTATCTTTTTTCCCCTCCCACTCTCCTTTTCTCCTTCATTCATTCAATCCATGGAAGTAAAGAATGGGAAAGGACATATAGTAAATCAGAGATCTTTCTGCTCTTGGACTTCCTTTAGACTTATGAACAGTAACTCTGAAAAGACTTTTCTACAAATATCCTAATTCTCAATGAGTTAGTCTCAAGCAAGACTGTTGATGGATTGTTTAATATTCTCTCTCTGTCATTAGCTTACAATGCAGTGATATGCAGAACAGATGAGCTTCATAAATCCCACAGTCCATGAACTGTTTCTAAATAGGTCCATTCAAATACTAATATTGTTATAAACTGTCCAGTAAATCACCTGGGTACATCAGTTCAGCAAGGTTCAAGAGCCTTTGCATATCATTAGGAAGAGTGAAATCAAGTAGTCAATTATCCTGGGTATAGACATAATACAAACAGTAAATTGGCAAAAGAATTGTCAAAGTTGGGTTGAATGAGAAAGAAGAGGATATTGTGTATTAAGCTCTCATATTAATATGGTATCACAGAACTATAGAAACATAGGAACTAGAAGATATCCCAGAAGCCATCAAATACAATCCATATCTGACCCAGAATCTTTCCTCCACCTTGTGATTGGCCAGTCTTTACTTGAAGACCTTAAGTAAGAAAAAGTCCAATCCTCCCTCCTCGCCAAATAGCTCTTTACTTCTGCAAAGCTCTACTCTTGTCTATTCAATTAAGACAAAAATACTTATTAAATATTCATTACGTAAAAAAAATCTTCCTCTATGATATATTTAACCATTGCTTTCTAGTTTTGTCTGTGAGAACAAGAAGGGGGAGAAACCCATTCCATATCACGGGCCTTCAAATACTTGAAGACAGCTTTCAAATCCCCTCTACATCTTCTCTTTTCACAGCTAAGCACCCCTCATTCCTTCCACAAGTCTTTAAAAAGTACAGTCTTGAGACCATTCACCATCCCAGTTTGCCATTCTTTGCATCTTCTCCAGCTCATGGATGTTATTTGGTTGTTTGACTGTTTCGTTTTATTTTCCGTGGCCAAATGCATGTAATACAAGCAAAAACATAAGAAAAGTAGTATAGAACACAGAACATGAGTGTGAAACAAAAAGCATCTTAGGGTTTAAAGGGATTTTGTGATTATAAATAATTTAGAGCTGGAAAAGACCTCAGAAATCAGATCATCCAAACCCTTTTATTTTACAGAGGAAGAAACTGAGTCTCAGAGGAGACAAATGATTTGAATAAAGTCACCATTATTACATAGCATAGACAGGATCTGAACACAAAGATTATGACTTCAGAGACAGCACTCTTTCTACTACATCATATCTCTGTCTTTATAGCGCCATGGACACATTATTTTACAGACAAGGAAATGAAGACCTGGTGGAAGAGCTAAGCCTGGCAGCCTATGGTTTTAAAGGAACATCTAGCACTCGGGGTCTTCTGCAAAGAAATTGTTGAATCTTCTTATTTAAATAAAATACAAAGCTTCAAAAAAAAAAACCCACCCAAATGTAGTTTTTATCCTCTGAATGTGACAATCAACCAATCCAATGATAGTCTTGAAATGGTAAAACACAATACTTGGAAACATTAATTTGCTATCAAATATTGCAAAATATTCATCACAAACGTTAAGGTGTTTTTGTTTTGATAACTCCCATTGCTAAGTCCCCTAGAAGTATATTTCAGAGACAATTATCCTCATTTTAATCCAATTTTCCATCAAGCTGACCAAATAGAAGATAATTCATATGGGTTAGGGATGCAGAGACATTTGATGAGCAGACAGATAAGGATATGTAGAAAGCTATACTATAATCCAACAGCAGTCTTATCCTATTTCTTTGTAATAAAAATGCAGATTATGGCATCAGAATTATTTAATTTGTTGAATCATTGAATGTTCTAGCTAAAAGTATATTTAAATATTGAGGAGAGTAGTACTTTTCATTTTAGAGATAAGGAATGAAATTTTAAACAACACATACAGCACTGGATGGTATATATAATGATGGAATAAAAAATCCTTTGTCTTTACAAATCTTATAGCCTAGTCAGAGAAATTAAAATCCTACTCCTTTATTTTACAGATAGGGAAACTGAAGGGACTTAAAGTAGATCATTTAGTTAGTAAGTAGTGAAGACTAGGACTAAATCCACTACTCTTTCTACTATGTTTCTGCCAAAGAGGCAATTTCTCATCATTTATTATTATTAGTGAAATAAAATGTTTTATGGAGTAGTTGTGGGAGCAGAAAGCATTGGTTATTACTGTAATAATTAATAATTTTGTGAAATTGGAATCCAGGGACTATTTGAGAGGTACAGGCCTAGTAACTTCATGCAAGTAAACCTGTAACCTTAAGATCTTCCCTGAACTTAGCTAGAAGCATTTTTCCTCAGAGTACTTGTCTGACACGGCCAGAAACAGAATCATCTTACCAGAGGGGAAGAATAAACCAAAAATTAGATTCTCTTACAGATGAAGAAACAAAGAAGTAGAGAAGGGAGACTGGCCTATCTACGCACCATATGTAAACTAGAATTCTATATTATTAATATCTAGCAAAAGGAAAATAGGCATGTCTGACACTTTCAATATTCCTGGCTTTTTATATTATCAAGCTTTTTATTTAAAGCTAAAATAAAAATTATGTTTTGTATAAATCAGTTGAAACTTTAAACCTATCCCATTTCACAATCATTTTAATTATTTCGTTCAAAAGTGGAATTTCTATTTCATAGTACATTAGATTTTGTATAGAATCATTTCAGATTTGTCCTCTCCTGTCTTTTATTTCTCCCTAACCTATTGCCACTTCAAAATTTTGGCAGGAATTAATAAGGATAAAAATAACTGGTATTTATATAGCATTTAAAGGTTTGTTTATTATGTTCAATTATTTGATCCTCACTACCACCCTGTGAGGTAAATGCTACTATTATATTCCAGTTTTGCAAATGAAGAAATGAAGGTTGAAGAGGTTAAGTGACTTGCCAAGAATCACACAATTAGTAATAGTCTGAGATAGGATTGGAACTCCGGTTATCCTGATCCTACATCCCTGCATACACACTGTGCTACCAAGTTGCCTAGGAATTAGCTAATTGACATTCTCAGCTTCATCTTTCCTCTAGTATTAGGCTACCACACCACAGGCAGCTACAAAATGGATTATCAACATTGAATATCACTCAGTTTGTAATTAAAGTCAATTCAGGTCCTAATTCTACTGCTTAAGAGCTGTGCAACATTGAGGCAGTCCACTTCTTCTCTATGGATCTTGTTTTCCTCATCTATGAAGTGAAAAAGTTATGTTAGATAATGTCTGAGGTCTTGTTCAGTGCTAATATTCTATGACCAAATTAGCTATTACTGAAGTGCTTAGTACAGTGCCTGGCACATCGTAGGCACCTAATAAATGCTTATTCCCTTTCCCTTTCTAATATGGTATGATTTTATGGCCAAAGCCTACTAGAAACACACAGTCAGTGGGTCAATAAGCATTTATTAAATACCTACTATATACCAGGCACTGTGCTAAGTCCTAAGGGTGCAAAGATAGGCAGAACAAAGTCCTTTCTCTCAAGGAGCTCACAATTTAATGTTGGAGACTAAACACAGATAAGTATGTGCAGGCCAACTATATACAGGATAAAATGAAAATCAACAGAAGAAAGATGGGATTGATGAGAATCAACAGAAGGAAGATGTAAAAGAAGATGGGACTTGAAGAAAGCCAGGGGAGCTAGGAAGCAGAGATGAGGAGGGAGAGCATTCTAATCATGGGGGAGAGGCAGAGAAAATGTTCAGAGATCAGAGATGGAGTTTCTTGTTTGAGGAACAGTAAGGAAGCCAGTTGGCGGCTAGGTGGCATAGTGGATAGAGAGCTGAACCTGGAGTCAAGAGACCTGAGTTCAAATACAGCCACAGATAATTACAAGCTGTGTGACCCTAGGCAAGTCACTTAATCCTGTTTGCCTCAGTTTCCTCATCCATAAAAAAATCTGGAGAAAGAAATGACAAATTAATATCTTTACCAAGAAAACTCCAAATAGGTTCACAAAGAGTTGCTTATAACTAAACAATAACAACAACAAGGAAGACTCTCACCCTGAATACTTGGCAGAGTACTTGGTAGGATGTAAAGTGAGATGAAGACTGGAAAGGCAAGGGGAGATTGTGAAGAGCTTTGAACCTCAAAACAAGGATTTTACATTTGATCCTGGAGGTGAAGGGGAGACTCTAGAGTTTATTGAATAGGAAGATGACATGATCAGACCTGTGATTTAGGAGAAATCAATTTGACAGCTGAATGGAGGATGGGCTGTATCTGGCAGAGACTTGTGGCAGGAAGATCAACCAACAGGCAAATGCAATAGTCCATGAATGAGGGGCCAAGGTCCTAGGTTGGAGTGGTTACAATGTCAGAAGAGAGAAGGGGGCATATGCAAGAGATATTATGAAAGTAAGTCAACAGACCTTGACAATAGATTGGATATGGGTAGTGAGAAAGAATGAGAAGTGGAGGATGATCCCTAGGTTTCAAACCTGAATGACTAAAAGGATGGTGTTGCCTTCAACAGTAACAGGGAAATTAGAAAGAGGGTAGAGTTTGGGGGGAAAGCTAACAAATTCGGTTTTGGACACGTTGAGTTTAAGATTCAGTTTGAGATGTCTGGTAGATGGTTGGAGATGAGACAATGGAAGTCATCAGAGAGGTCAGGCCACAAAAGCCGTGTACAAACTAAATGAACCTTAAGTATCCAAAAAATTTCTAAGAGAACCAGCTATCACAAATGTATTATTAATGAACTCTTACATATATATAGTGGGGCAACAGCATAGTGCAGCAGAAAGAACATAGTTTTAGAGCAGACCTGCACAACTCGTAAACTTCTTCAGGATACAGATAGGTTAGACTAGAGACAGACTGATGATGATTGGTTGTTGTAGGGCACAGGACAGCCACCTGAAATCCTTTGGCGGGCTGCAAGTGGTCTCCAGGGCATATGTTGTACAGGCCTATTTTAGAGTCAAGAGAATGTGGAGTTGAATCTCTATTCCTTTAGTTACTGTCTTTGTCATATTGGGGAGTCCCAACATCCCTGTGGTGGTTATAGACTTAGAGTTGGAAAGGACCTTATAAGTCACCTAGAAAAATTCCCTCATTCTACAGGTAAGAAAACTGAGGGGAAGAGAATTTATGTGACTTTCTGCAAGTCACACAGTGAGTGGCACAGCTAGGATTCAGTTCAATTCAAAAAAGCATTTATCAAGTGCCTACTATATGCCAAGTACTGTGTTAAGTGCTAAGGATACAAAAAAGAAGCAAAAGACAGTCCCTGCCCTCAAGGAACTTACCATCTAACAGAGGAGACAACATGCAGACAAACATATACAAAGCAAGCTGTATACAGGATAAATTGTATTATTGTTTCAGTTATGTCTGACTCTTCATGACTCCATTTGGAGTTTTCTTGGCAAAGATTGGAGGGGTTTGCCATTTCCTTCTCCAGCTCATTTTATAAATGAGGAATTGAGGTAAATAGAGTTAACTGACTTGCCCAGGGTCACACAACTAGTAAGTGTCTGAGGCCAGATTTGAACTCACAAAAATGAGACTTCTTGATTCCGGGCTCAGCACTTTATCCACTGAGACACCTAGCTACCCATACAAGATAAATGGTAAATAATTAAAAATAGAAATAAGAGAGGTTAGGGAGAGCTTCCTGTAGAAGGTGGGGTTTTAGTTGGGACTTGAAGGAAGCCAGGGAGGTCAGCAGTTGAAGCAGAGGAGGGAGAGCCTTCTGAGCATGGGGAGCAACCAGAGAAAATGCCCAGAACCGAGGAATAGAGCGCCTCGTTCGTGGAACAACCAGGAAGTCAGTGTCACTAGATGGAAGTGTGTGTGTCAAGGAGTAAGGTGTGAGAAGACTAGACACGCAGACAGAGCATTTTGTATTTGATCCTGGAGGCAATAGGAGACCACTGGGGCTTATTGAGTGGTCCAGTGACATGATCTAACTTCCATTTTGGGAAAATCACTTTAGTGGCTAAATGGAGGATGGGTTGGAGCAGGGAAAGAAAGACTTGAGGCAGACAGACCCACCAGCAGGCTATCACAATAATCCCAGTGTGAGGCTGTACAAGAGGGGTGGCAGTAGATTCAAACCTTCTGTCTCCAGATTCCCCCTACTTCCCACTGTACCACTGCTGCATTACCTACGAGTCAGGGCTGGATGACTTCTGGGGCCAACTGGGCCTCTGCCTAATGATCTTTGGGATCAGCTGCATCTTTTATGTTTTCCCAGGGTCAATGTGGGAAGGAAACTGCAATAATCTGCTGCCCCTAGAAACTATGCCTAATGGCCTAGACAGATGAGCGTTTGTTTGACTTGTTCTGTCAAATGCTCCCAACCCTGTTTCTGGTATTAAAAAACAAAACCATCTGTTTGAGGTTGGCAAATTTGAAACATTTATGAATAAAATTGTTTTAACTTTCTAATTCCCTCTGTTTCTCAGAAACTCAGAACCTGATTTCCCAGGGGGCTGATACTGTTGCTGACTCCCAAGGTAAAAGTACCTTGAGAATCCTAGTATCATAGAGTCAGGAAAGACTTCTAGTCTAACCCCTTTATTTTACAAATAAGTTACGTGAAGCCCAGAGGTTGCCCTTATCAAAGTTCACATAGCTGGTTTGAGGACTGACTTAGCAACAGTGCTAGGACAGCTATAGTTAAAGTAGGACAGAAGGGGCCAGACAGGAAAGGAAGATATTGGTGTAAAGAAATCTCATTTTCACTCTTGAGTCACTGTACCAAGCTCCCACAGAGTGGCAATGTGCTTGTTAACAACTTCGTACCAGTCTGGTCCTCATTGCAATCTCTTTCTCAGGGTAATAACAATAACAGTGAGGCTTTCCGGAGCCACAGTGACCCAACTACTTCCATGGCGATTTATTGACCAGATGCCTATTTGGACGGAGGGTAGACAAAGCTTTGAAGTGGACAAATGAGCTTCCTGATATGGGTTGCATGAAATGACAATAATGATGGCCTTAATCCCATGACACTTCAAAAAAATTAAAGGGAAAAACAAAGAAGAAAAACAAGGCAGTGGTTATTTTTAAACATTTAAATTCTGAGAGGTAGAGTTACTTAAAAATCTAGACAATAGACTTAGAAATTCAGAAACATTTTTGTTTTTATGCTGCAGATTTTTGAGCGCTTGACATATGCCTGGCATTGTGCTAAGTGTTATTGGTGACACAAAAGAAGTAGAAGACATTACTCCTACTTTTGAGAAACTTATAATCTAAGTGGGAAGGCAAGAAACAAGGGACAAAGGAAAGCCATTAAAGAATTTAAAAAGAGAACAAATAATCAACTTTTAGATCATGTGGTACAAAGATGAAGATGACTCCATAAAATAGACGTAAAGATGAGGCTCCATTGATTATTCTACCTCATTTAAAAAGTGTAACAAGGCTTTGCTGCACATGCCCAGTGAATAAAGTTGCAGGAACTAACATGGGAGATGCCAGAGATCTACTTCTGAGAGAACCTATTCTACCTCATTAGTGAGAGCAGTTGTCTCTGTCTCTATCTCTCTGTCTTTCTTTCTCTGTGTCTGTGTCTGTGTCTGTGTCTGTGTCTGTATCTGTCTGTCTCTCTCTCTCCTCCCCTCTCCTTGTCTCTGTCTCTCTCAGTCTGTGTCCAGGAGGGGCAAAGGTCTTGTGAAGCTCAGGCACCATGCACCAAGCTGGGAATAAGGGGAAGCAGATGGAACATTGGGCTACACTCAGTAAGACCCAAGTTCAAATTCAGTTTCAGACACTTACTAGCTGTGTGATCCTGGGCAAGTCATTTAACTCCTGTTTGCCTCCATTTTCTCAATTGTAAAATAGGGGATAATCACAGCACCTACCTTGAAGAGTTACTACAAGGAACAAATCAGATGGTATTTGTAAAAAATAAATGCATAAAGTTTTTAACACATTACTTGGCAAATAGAAAATGCCATATAAATGATTTTTCATTCTTTAGATCTTGGGGTTTTGATCTGTTTTGTTTGTGTTTTTCAGTTCTAAGTGTAGGTGGTAGAACCTGAGCCTTGGTGGCTGTGGAAGGAAGGTTCCTGCTAAACAGTTGAACAGTCAGGACTCCTGTGATATCACCAGGACCTCTTATCTCTATCCTCTTGTTTACCTACACAATCTGCACAGATGGCCAAAGTGAGTAGGCATCAGGTCCCGACTTTACAACATCCTGCTAGAATTTTGAAAACATTTGAATTATCTCCAAGTAGTGCTGACATTTCAATGAGTGTTGAAGGGCCTGGATGGGCTAGAGTCATAGTGGCTACTTTTCTGTTAACAGTGGTAACTTCTTTGGGAAATTTTAAGCTCACCTTGCTTTATCCTAGTTTTTATTTCTCCAAACACCAAGTCTAAGCGCTATCATAGGCTTAAGGTATTTTACTCAAATATCTGTCATAAAAAGAGTGGAAAATGATGGGAAATTGAAATCCACTGTCCAAGACAGCATTATAGCCTACATCTTCAATTTTTCACCTACCACCTCTGCGAAGTCATATAAGTCCATATGAAATACATCTCTAAGGAATTGATGATCAGCATGACTGTCTATGGAGGGTGCAAGATGACCTCCTGCCCTGATCATGTTCTGGTTTCCCAAAGCTGGATCAGAAGATTTTAGGTTCTTCATGACTAATGCTACATTCTCTTTGCTAGAACATCTAGCATAAGTACAGCCTTCTAATCCACAATTATAATGAAAAGTGGATCTGTTACTCTGGTGATCACTTGAAGGACGTGTTCTTGTGCTGGGCATTAATTTCATTCCCTCTGCCAAGAGAAAAGGAGACATTTCTCACCTGATTATCTCTGGGCCTGTGTCTGCCACTCAGCATTGGTGGTGCTACGGTCCTGCTTTGCTTCTGTGGGTGTTATGGGAATCTGAAGATCTTCCCTGCCCCTAGGCCCTTTGTTAAAGTGGCTACGTGACCCTGAGGACCCTTGGATATTTGAAAGTATACTCTGTTCCCTAATAGGCTGAATGTGGTCATGTGGAGCCTGTGGCGCCAGG
>CM053581.1:423577701-423593197 GCA_028627135.1 Pseudochirops cupreus
CCGACTTTTTCCCCTGAACTAGGTAAATGGTATTTGATTGATTAAAGTAAGATTGTTAACCCACTTTGAGTTGCTTTCCTTTAGAAAAGCAGATCTAAGAACCTGTGCTAGCAGCCGCCTTGGGTGTGCTGGGGTGCTTGCTGTTACAGTGGGCCACACTGGAGAAGCCTGGACCCGACTGAAGCTGACCCCTATGAATTATACTAACCTTTGAAGCTCAGCAGTACTGGTTTCACCTTGGTGATTGTTGGCAGTGGTTTCTTTATCTCTATAGATATGATGACATCAGCTACATGAAGATCATGTCCCAAACCCTGGAATGATCTCTACCATGTAATTTTTCCTGCATCCTATGTATCCAAAGAGTCTATCTATATCAATTTCTGCACATTATTCAACTGTAAAGAGAAAATTAATTAATAAATCAAAACTCAATGTTAATTGAGCCTATATACCTCCTTGAATCAATCAAAGCAATTGCTGAGAGAGTTGTATAAAAAGGGGAGTTCTTTTAGAACCAGCTAGAGTTCCCAAGGGTTTGGAGAAAGATATAGAGGAGTGGGTCTTACAGAGCTGAGTCAGAAAGAACCAGCAGCCCAAGAACACCAGCAAAAGAAAAAAGAGAATTTAAGTTCTGGGCAATTGAACTGTTGCAGAGAAGGGAGATAATAAGGAGAATCATTAGTCTAGTAGACATTTTGGAATGGAATACTCAGGCTGATGCCACCAGTTATACTGACCTACTCAAGAACTGAGAGAGATTCCAAGAAAAGATATCTTTCTCTAGCTTCTCTTCTCAATGCTTATCTATCCATAGACACTATTGTGTCATCAGCTACTACATTACCTAAATGTTTTTGGCTACCTGATTCTTGCCTAAACTACAAAGGTCATGTGTTAACTAGAGATAGATGTAAAGGTAAATTAAGTCAGATAAACAAACCATTGCCCAAATTTTAGATTTTCTGTATCTGGGGGTTGGAGAAATGATTTTGCTACTAAAATTTCAAAACTTTTTTAATATACAGAAATTTATTTTCTCTCCTTCCTGCCCCCACCCCCATTCTATTGGTGGGAGGGGTTGAAGAAAAACAAATTCCTTGTAACAAATATACATAGCCATATGAAACAAATTCCTTTACTGAAATATTAAAATACATGTATATATGTGTGTAAATATACGTACATAAATATACATGTACACATGTGTATTAGCACATGTGTATATGTGTGTATATATATATGTATCTCATTCTTTACCACCAATACATTACTTTTCTATCAGAATATAGAGTCTGTCCCCTAGAATGGTCAATGCATTGATTAGAATGCTTACATATTTCAAAATTGTTTATTTTTACATTTTATTATTGTAAGAATTGTTCTATTGGTTCTACTCATTTCATTCTTCATTAGTTTATGCAAGTATTTAAAATTATTTGTCATATACTATTGATGTCGTAGTATAAAATATTCTTCTGGTTCTGCTCACTTCATTCTGTATAAGTTCATACAAGTTTTTTCACGTCTCTGAAATCATCTATTTCCTCATTTCAGTCATTCTACAACTAATGAGTATCTCCATAGTTTCAAGGGGTTTTAACCACCATGAAAAGGCTATAAATGTTTTTGTACAAGTTGGACTTTGCCTTCTTTCTTTGACTTCTTTGGGATATAGGTCTACCAGTGGAATATCTGTGTCAAAGGGTATACACTGTTTAGTAATTTTTCTCTATAATTCCAAATTGTTTTTCAGGATGGTTGTATAAATTTGAATCAGTTCCTTATATACTTAGGAAATGAGACCTTAATCACAGAAACTTGTTATAAAAATGTCTCCCCAGTTAATTATTTCCCTTTTAATCTTTGTTTTATTCAATTGGTACAAAAATCTCTTTAAAATTTATGTAATCAAAATTATCAATTACATGGATAATTTTGTGATCCTCTCTATTCCTTGTTTGTGAACTTTTCTTATAACTATAGATCTGATAGGATTTTGATATTTTTCCCCCATGTTCTTCTAACTTGTTTCTGATGTGACCTTTAATATGAGGGTCATGTATTCTTCTGGTAATCTTATTTGATATGAGATGTGAAGAGTTGATCTGAGTCTAAATTCTTCCATATTATACAACTTTCCCAGCAGTATTTAGCTAAGTAACTGCAGTCATTTTGTTTATTGAACACTAGGATACTAGGTTGATTTGCTTACATTTTAATCTGTTCCACCAATCAACCTTTCTATTTTTTAATCAGTACCAAAACATTCTGAGAATTTCTGCTTTGTAAAGTAGTTTGAAATCTGGTATTGATAGATCTCACCTTGTTCCAACTTTTCTTCATTACTTCCTCCTGAGATTCTTGTTTTTCTTGCCTCCAGATGAATTTTGTTTCTATTTTTCTAGTTCTGTCAATTTTAAAGTATAAAGCAACCCTGTATGACAGTAAATGAGTAAATTGAGTTAGATAGTATTGCTATTTTACTATATTAACTGATTCTACCCATGAACAATTACTGTTTCTCTAATTATTCAAGTCTGTCTACATTTATATAAATAATGGTTTGTCATTACGTTTACGTAGTTCTTTTTTCTGTCTTGATAGGTAGACTCCCAAGTGTAGTTATTTTTAATAGAATTTCACTTTCTATCTCTTTTGTGCTTGCTTTATTGGTATTATACAATACCAATCCTGAAAGTCTTAGTGGAATTTTAATCTATTAAAGTTTAAAACTTTAAAACATAGAAATGCTGATTGTTTTCTGTGCGTTTATTTTGTATCCTGAAATGTTGAAGTTGTTAAATGTTTCAGTTATATTTTTAGTTATTTTTTAGTTATTTAGTTTAGTTTTAACTTATTATTTCTTTTTTAGTACCCCCATCATATCATCTACTAAAGACAAGAATTTTGTTTCTTCTTTGCCTATGGCTACTTCCACAGTTTCTTTTTCTTATCGTTGCTATAGCCAACAATTCAAGTATAATGGCAAAAAGAAGTGGTGACAATGTTTCACACCTAATCTTGTTAGAAAGAATTTTCGTTTATCTCTGTTACATAAATTACTAGTTCTTGGTTTTAGATATAAATTATTTGTCATTTTAAGGAAAGGTTCATTTATTCCTATATTTTTTACTTTTTCTTAAACAGACATAGATTTATTTTGTCAAAAGTTTTTTCTTCATTTATTAATATGATTAATCAAGTTTATAGCTTTCTAATGTTAAACAAGCCCTCTATTCTGGGTATAAATTAAACTTGTAATCTTTGTGATATTTTGTTTTAGCCACTGTTAGCATTTTAATTAAAAATTTTTAATCAGTATTCATTAGGGATATTGGTCTTTAGTTTTCTTTTTCTGTTTTGACTTTATGTATCAAGAACACATCTGTGTCATAAAGGGAATTTGGTAGGAACTTTTCATTTCTTATCTTTGAAAACAGTTTAAGTAATATTAGAATTAATTGTTCTTTTAATGTTTGATAGAATTTACTTGTGACTTCATCTGGTTTTGGAAGAATTGTTGTTTTTTTCCTCCTTGGCAGTTCATTAATGACTTATTCAATTTCTACCTTGAGACTGTGGTATTTAAATTCTCTGCTTCTGATTAGTTGAGCATTTCTTACTTTTGTAAATGTTCAGTTATTTCATTTAAGTTATCATTTATTGGCATATATTTTATCAAAATAATATCTAATGATATTTATTTTTTCAAATAAATTATGAAATTTATTTGAATTCTTTCTTTTTCATCTTTCCTATTGATAATTTGGCTTTCCTTTTCATCCTTTTTAATCAAGTTAGCTGATGGGTTTATTTTAAATAGCTCCTAGTTCAAATGGCTCCCAGCCATTATTCAGTGGCTTTTTATTTTCAAGTTTATAAAACTCTTCCTTGATTTCCAGGATTCTTATTTTGTGGCTTAATTGGATTTTTAGCATCTTTTGGTGTTTCAGAGGTTTGTTGTTGTTGCTGTTGTTGTTGTTATAAGCCCAATTCATTAAACAGTTCTTTTTCTTTTTTTGTTAATGGAAGTGTGTAAAGATATAAAATGTTATGGACTTATGGACTGCTTTGGTTCTAGCCTTCAAGGTTCATATGTTGTCACAATCTGTAATAAAATTATCAATCATTTCTATAATTTGTGTTCTTTGACCCATGAATTATTTGAGATGAAATTATTTCATCTCCAGTTGATTTAAGTACAATTTTGTTTTATTTTTGTGTCTAAATTCCCTCACTTCTCTCTCCCTTTCCCCACCACTAATGAGAAAGCAAGAAGAAAAAAACAGCTGTGTTACAAACATGTATATATAGTCAAGCAAAAAAAAAATGTTGAGGACCAGCTGAAAAAGTTGTGGTATGTGAGTGTAATGGAATACTATTTTGCAATAAGAAATGATGAACACCTGTTCAGAAAAACCTGGAAAGACTTATATGAACTGAGGCAAAGTGCAATGAGCAGGACCAGAAAAGCATTGTACACAGTAACGGCAACATTGTGTAATGATCAACTATGAATGATTTAGCTCTTCTCAGCAATACAGCAATCCAAGATATTTTACAAAGGACTCATGATGGAAAGTGCGGTCTATATCCAGAGAAAGATCTGATGGAATCTGAATGCAAATGGAAGCATACTATTTTCACTTTATTTTTTTTCTTGATTTTTGTCCTTTTTGATTGGTTTCTTCTTTCACAACTATCACTAATATGGAAATGTGTTTTACATGATTGTACATATATATAACTTATATCAAATTGCTTACCATTTTAAGAAGAGGGAAGGGGAGGGAGAAAAATTTGGAATGCAAAGTTTTATTAAAATGTATACTAGAAATTGTCTTTACATATAATTGGAAAAATACTATTTTAAAAACTCCTTCATTGCTTGTATACAAAAAATAAAATGAAATAAAATCCAATCTGCACCCTGGGTCTATTACCTCTCTATCAGGAAAAAGGTAGCATGTTTCATCATGAGTTCTCTGGAATTGTAATTGGTCATTTGTGTTGATCAGAATTCGTAAGTTTTTCAGAGTTGTTACTCTTTACACTATTGTTGTTTATCAGATAAATTTTTCCAAATGCTTCTTAATCCATTTTCAGTAGCCTTTTATTAATGCAATTTTGTTACATTGTGGGTTATAAAAAGATATGGATATGGCCTGCATCTGGAGTCAGGAATACCTGAGTTCAAATATGTCCTCAGACACTTAAAAGCTGTATGACTCTGGCAAAGTCACTTAACCTCTGTTTGGCTCCATTTTCTCATCCATAAAATGGGAATAATAATGCCATTGTTGTACAGTTGTGTCCAATCCTTTGTGATCCCACTTGGAGTTTTATTGGTAAAGATACTAGAGTGGTTTACCATTTTCTTCTCTAGCTCATTTTATATATGAGGAACTGAGACAAACAGTGACTTAGTCAACTGTGACTTGACTAAGGTCACACAGCTAAATGTCTGAGATTGGATTTGAACTCAGGAAAATGATTCTTCCTGACTCTAGGCCTGGCACCTTATCCACTGTACCACCTAATTGCCCAGGGGATAATAATAATAGCATTTACCTCCTAGGGTTGTTGTGAGGTTCAAATGTGATAATAATTGTGAAGCACTTAGCACAGTGCCTGGCCCACAGTAAGTATTATATAAATGTTAGCTATTATTATTTCTGCATTTGTGAGGTTTTTAATCTCCTAATACATGATTAATTTTTGTAAAGTTTCCACACACAACTGAGAATAAGGTTAGTCTCTGTCCCATCTTAACATTCTATGAACTAGTTTTTAAGAAGGGGTAGCTAAGAAATATGTATGCTCTATTCTCCTATCTTTTGTATCTAACTTTTCTAAAATATTCAGGTTCTTAATTTGGGGGGGGGGAATTTATCTAGGGCTGAAAAGTGTACCTTGATCTTCCCCACTTATAGTTTTACTGTTGATTATGTAGGGATGAAAATTATCCAATTAACAAAAAGAGAAACTGATGCAGGACTCTGAGCCAATGGCACTTAATAAAGATTGAAAGGTCCATGGTCCCCTCTAATGAATTGGACCTCAGATCTTCCTCATAATCTGAAATGCCCCCTCCTTCCAGGACATTATTTTTTTAGGATTTGATATCTAAACATTCAAGAACAGCTACACCAGATGCAGAATAATTCCATTGATTGGCATATGATGTATAGACTAAAATAAGTAAAATAATATATCAACAGAGTCACAAGTTGGGCAAAGCAAGGAATATCTCCACTGACTGGATGGTCATAAGATGGTCATGTTGAACAAGAGAGAATGGTCTGGAGGTACAAAAATTATTTGGGGGGACTTTCCATGTAGTTGAGTCATCTCTACCACACTGGGCTTGGTCACCATGGCAAGGAAAAACAAGGGCAGAGGGCCTCTAGACAGCTTCCCGTGATTATGCAAGTGATCTTACCACCTGCAGTTCATAGTTCTGGCACCAAATATACAGAACTTATAATCGTATAAGTTATATATCACAGTTACATATGTTAGTTACATAAGTTATAATCATATAATCATATCAAATTGATACTGATTGGAATAGAGTAGGAGGGTCTTCAAGGAATCAACTTCTCCGATTGAACATTGTAATCCATTTAGATTTTCCTTTATTTATGAGATGCTATGCCATTTGGTTCTAATATGTTAAGCAGTGAACTTAATTAAGCCTATTTTTGCTAATCACCTTGTCTGAAATTTTGATTGCTACCATTGCTCTGTTTAACTAAAGCATAATAGATTTTGTTCCAGCCCTTATTTTAACTCTGAGTCTTCTTGTTTCAAATGTAGTTCTTGTAAATAACATATTGTTGGATTTCACTTTATAATCTATTCTATCTGCTTCCATTTTATGGGTGAATTTATCCCATGCACATTCACAATTATGATAATTAATTACATATTTCTGTTTTTCCTATTCTCTTATAATTTTTCTTCTCTATTCTTCTCACTCCCTTATTATACATTTCTTACACCTTTTTTCCCTTTTAACTTCATCACTATCCCCTCTCCAAACTTACAATTTGTTTTGCTTATGACTAATCTCTCTCTGAATCTGCTTTCCCTCTTATACTCCTTTTCCCCTTCTTCCTGTTCCTATCTCTATCTCTATTGAGTTGAATATATTCCTACACCAAATACTTTGTGTGTATGTATTTGTGTATATATTCTGCTTTCTTTTGACCAGTTTAGAGTAAAATGAAATTCAAGTGATGCTCGGTCCCCTCCAGTCCCTTAGTGTTTGAATATTCTACTTACACACCCTGTTTATGTGAGATAAGTTCCCCTATCCTTAATCTCACATTTCCTTTAGTGTATCCTTTCCCCACTTTCCCTTTTCTTTTTTCTTACGGGGTATTCAAAACATAACAAAACTAATTGTAGTTCTTTTGTCTCATGTGCCCCCACCTCTTTGATCCTTTATAACATTAAGAGTCTTTAAAAAAAAACAACCCTTTTATCATTCCCTTCCTCCACTAAGATGCAAGCAATTCATCCTGGTAAATTCCCTCTAATTGTTTATTTGTATTTAACTTTTAATTTTCCCTTTGAGTAATGACTTTGTATATCATAGTTGCTTTTTAGCTCTAATTTCTTTTCATTAGGAATATCTAAATGGCCCCTATTTCACTGAAGTTCTATTTTTTCTTTGTAGGATTATATTCAATTTTTCTGGGTATGTTATTCTTGTTTGTAGACCTTTGTCTCTTGCTTTTTGCTTTATCTCATTCCACATTCTCCACCTTTTTATAGTGGTAGCTGCTATATATTCTATGACCTTGACAGGTTCCTCAATATTTAAATTGTTTCTTTGTGTAAAATAAATCCACAAAAAACATTGATTTATCTGAGGGCAGAGTGTTGCCAGGTTCTGCTCCTAATGTTTCAGACCTCCAACTGACTTCTACCTCCACCTCTGTTTCCTTGTGTACATTTAGAAAGAAGTTTCTTATTGGTTGTACTAGAAATGTTATTTATAATAATACAAATAAAAGAAATTAATGGAATAAGAATTATTAAAGAGGGTGTAAAAAAATCACTGTGCATAGGTTATGTGATTATTTAATTAGAAATGTGGAAAACCCTAGAGATACAACAAAAAATAATTAATTCAGATAATAATACTAGTGTAATAATACATTTAAGTAGATGATATAACAAAAGCTCAAGAACCTTTCCCACATGTCAGAGGTTAAGAATTTTAAGACACATAATGAAAAATGGTGGGAAAGAGGATAGATAGCATTGCCAAATCTCCAGTTACTCTGTAGGACCATAGAATCATAGATTCAGAGCTGAAAGGGACCTTGAAGATCATCAAATGCAGAGCCTTCATTTTATAGATAAAGAAACTGAGGCCCAAAGAGGTTAAGTGACTTTTGCAGGGTCATACAGCTGGTAAGTATCTTCCAGATGAATTTTGTTAATTATTTTTTTTAGCTAGGAAACATCTGAGGCAAGATTTAAACTCATGTTATACTGACTCTAGGTCCATTCCTCTATTCATTACTGTCTGGTATGAGATTTAAAAGAAAGAAAGCTCTATTAAAGGATTATTTTAAAGAAGATTTATAAGCAAATGGGGACAACTCTGTGTTCAATAAAGCTAAGGGAAGGAATTCATGATCCAGTAAAAATTGTTGGGAAAACTGAATAGCACATTGATGGAAAGGAACCTAGATCAGCATCATATGCTATGTGTCACAACAAATTCCAAATGAATAAATAACCTAAATATTAAGCTTTCTCCATTAAAAAAGGGGACTAGAAGGAAAAAGAATTTTATAGCTATAGGTAAGGTGAAAATTCTTAATTAGTCATGATATAGAGAAAAATAATTAAAACAAAACTGATGATTTGGATATATTAAAATAAAAAGTTATTGCAAAAATAAAAACAATGTAGCAAGCATAAAAAGAAAATGTTGATTAGGATAAAACTTTTACATTAAGCGTCTCTGATAAGTCTGACATCCAAAATTTATAATGAATTAACCTATATATGTAACCATTTCTGTTTCCCATGGATTACTTGAAAGGGATCTGCCAGTGAAGGGTCTCACTTCTTCAACAGGCCTATTCATTGAATGGGCATTGCCCACTCAAGGTGAAAACTTGGAAAGACCTTAGCTTGAAAAGGCCAATGTCTCCCACTGCATCCTGGGCCATCTCCAGTCATCCTGATCTATATGTGTCCATTGGATACAGATGACTTTGGAGGAGAAAGTGAGGCTGGTGACTTTGCACAACCTTCCCTCATTCAAATCCAATTCAATGCAAGTCATGTCATCACCTCCCTGATGCCATGGTCTTCTTTGAGAAGGAAGGACAAACCACAACCACAATCTGTTTCCCAAGGATTACTTGAGAGGGGTCAGCCAAGTATACAAATGTATATACAATATATACATATATATATACATATATATATATATATATATATATATATATACACCATATAAAAATGTACAAAGTATACTAATGAAATAGAGATAGAAGGAGAGGGAGCTAAAGTGTCCTAGGAAAATTTGAGGAGGGAAAGAATGATTTTGGTTGAAGGAATCAGCAAATGAATGAGATAAAGCTTTTTTTATAAATGGTCAGTCTATAAATAGGTGCTTTTGAAAGAAGAAATAGAATAATAGCCATATTTTTTTAAAGTGTTCAAAACCTCTTATAGTCAGAGTAATGAAAATTAAAACAACACTGAAGTCTTACCTTACATACACCAAATTAGCAAAGATGGGATAATCTAATTGGGACAGTGTTGTAAAAAAATAGATGTGCAACTTCACTTCTAGTAGAGCTGTATATTGGGCTGACCATTTAGGAAAACAATAAAAAAAATCATGCAACAAAAATCTGACAAGTTATTTATGATTAATGAATGATCTAACTAGTAGATTTGTGCCCTAAGAATGTAGACAAGAAGAAAAGGTTTACCTTGAAAAAAAAAACATTTATGGCAATACTACTTCTAATAACAAAAAAGATGGGAAAAAATAGCTTCCCAACAATTAAAGAATGGTTGGAAAATATTATGATATATGAAAGTAATGGTTACTATAGTAACTTTGTGTTTGACAAGTGTATTAAATTTGGAGGATAAGAATTCATTATTTGGTAAAAATTGTTGGGAAAGCTAGAAAGCAATCTGGCAGAAATTGGGCATAGGCTAATATCATACATCATTGCTGAGATAAGATCAAAATGGATATATGACCCAGATATAAAGAGAGAATTTAGGAGAATATTTGAATGACATGAAACATATTAGCTATTAAACTTATAGATAGATGAACAATTTATGAATGAACAAGAAATAGCCGTGTGAAGTGTGAAGATCATTTCAATTACATTAAATTTAAAAGGTTCTATACAAGTAAAACAAATACAGCCGAGATCAGAAGGAAAGCTGAAAATTGAGGGGGAGGAGGGATTTTTATAACCAGTTTCTCAGATAAAGTGTAGAGGGCCAGTCTCTGACATGGTCCATAAATGGGAAGAATCTAGTCCAGGATTTCTCCCAAGCCAGCTCCCCGTGAAGGCTATATTATGTCTTAAGATTGGCTCACCATCTCTTCCTGACTTGCAGGAGTTTAGGATGTGATAACTGAGCAGTGACCCAGACATAGATGCATGCAAGGGAACAAGGACATTAAAACATATGGATGTATGTAAGTGAACAAGGACATTAAACATTTTCTCATGGGAACCTAAGAGATAATTGCTTTACATTCATTATATAAACCCTGCTCTCTGATCAATAAATGGGAACTGCTAATGACAGATCCCTCCTGGCTTGTGTCCAATCATTCCACACTTGTTGATTCAGTCCTTGCCCATTTTGATGCAGGCATCAATAAAGGTTTCATATCTCAAATATATAAAGAATTTCATAATATCTATGAAAATATGAGTCACTCCCCAACTGATCAAAAGATAAGAGCAGGCAGTTTTCTGATGAAAAAATGAAAACAATTTTTATTCATTTGAAAAAATGTTCTAAATCATTATTGATTAGAGAAATGCAAACTAAAACTACCTTGAGATATCATGTTATACTATCAAATTGGCTAAAATGCTTGAAGAGGAAATTGATAAATATCAGAGGGGAAGCGGAAAAATTGGGACACTAACTCACTGTTGGTAGGACTATGAATGGATCCAATCATTTTGGAGAGCGATTTGGAATTACACCCAAAGAGTTAATAAACTCCCTTTGACAGAGTAATATCACTGTTAGGTCTATTTCCAAAGATGAATAGGGGAAAAGGAAAAGAGTATATTTTCTAAAATATTTATAGCAGCTTTCTTTGTGGTAGCAAAGAACTATAGATTGCAGGGATGCCTATCAATTGGGGAATCATTGGACAAGTTGTGGTATATAATCATGATAGAATACTACTGTGCTATAAGAAATGATGCATTAATGATCTTAGAAAAACATTGATAGACTTGCATAAAATAATGAAGAGTAAAATGGGCAGAAACAAGAGAACATTGTACATAGTAATAGCAATATTGTTTTAAGAACATCTTTGAGCAACTAAGTCACCAACTACTGTAAATACCCAAATTAACTACAAAGGGCCTATGAAGAAAGATGCTATCTGTATCCAGAGAAAGAACCAATAAATAGAAGAATGTATAGAATGATTTTACATATCTATATCTATATATATATAGATAGATATCTATATATATACAGATAGATATAGATATAGATATATAGATACACTTATTTGTGTTTAATGGTAGCCATCTCTAGGGTAGGTGATGGGAGGGAAGAAAAAAAAGGGAAAAAAGAGAAAGTTACATGATAGCTTTATAATATATTTAAAAGGAACAGCAAATTGTTGATAAGAGATTTGTAATTTCATGTGCAATCTTTTTTTTTTTCTATTCTTCTATGTTAAGGAAATGCTTGGGGTTTTTTTTTCTTAAGTTCAGAATAAAAATCATAGAGTTGATTTAAACAGAACCTTTTCAAATTCTCCTTCTAACCTACACATATTATTGTTGTTGAGTTGTGTCTGACTCTGCATGACTCCATGGACTTTGTCTGTGGGCTTTCTTGGCAAAGATACTGGAGTATCCTTCTCCAATATGTCTCCATTTTACAGATGAGAAACTTAGACAAAAAGGGGCCATGATTTGCCCAGGTTTACACAGCTAGTAAGTGTCTAAGCCTAGATTTGAACTCAGATCTTCCTGACTCCAGACCCAATGCTATATCTACTGTACCAGCTAACTACTCAACCTACACAAATAATTCTCTGTAAATTACCTACTTCCATGTCTAATGCTGAATCCAATAAAATACATCAATCACTCACACAAGCCAAGAAAAAGTGCAAGCATAGTAGATTACAACTTTAACACTTCTCTGATGGGTAGAAAGGGAAATCATTGTTCAATGAAAATTTCACTCTGGGGTTTAGGTTCTTTGTTCATTCTTCTCTCATCTGTCTTACACCTGCTGACTGACCTCAAACAGTCATCAAGTACAGTCAAAAGCATTGGTAATTCCTGAATTTGCCTCTTCCTGATAGCAGAGAAAAAAGATTTATTCTACAAGTGAAACACAAATCAGGACTTATCAGTCAGTCAAAAAAGATTTCTTAAGTACCTACTATGTGCCAGGCACTCAGGGGAGATGAAAAAAAAAGGCAAAAATCAGTTCCTGCTCTCAAGGAGCTCACATTCTAATGGAGAAGGTAATTTTGAGGTCTAGGGGTACTGGGACTTCTGAGATCCAAGAACAAACAACTCAGGTCCAGCCTCCAGCTCAGGTCCTGCCTCAGGAAATGAACCCAAGGCATCTTTCAACTAGAGATAAAGTTCATTAGAACACCAGTAGGAGAGATGGTAGCATAGACAAACTGACCAGACTGAATCTGAGCACTTTGATGGAGGTAAGATGGGCCTTTTATACAGAAGACAGTGGGAACAGATGGAACTAAGGGTGGGAAGTGCCATCCAGATAATGAAGGGCAGATCTAGGTTAGAGGTAACAGAGAATTGGAGGTTTGGGTCTTGGGTCACAATGAAAAGCCAGTTGAAAGGATTATTGGGATAGGTCAATCCCTTCAGGGAACCCCAGAGACTTGGCTGTCTGAAAAAGTTTAAGAAGAATTGGGGGGTTGGGGTATGAGGGGATTTTCAGTTCCCCTACCACTCAGTAACATATAAAAAGAAGCTGAAAAGCAAGGGCAGGAAAGTAAGGATAGGGAAGGTACTGACTGTGGTGGGGGGCATGATGAAATCCTGAAGACAAGTGGGAAATGATGTATAGGCTTTGCTGGCCTCCTTCCTTAAATGGAGGATCTGAGGAGAACTCTATGATGTCCACCCTCCATCCTCTCCAATCAGAGGGCCCCTGGGGGCAGGAGGTATTGAGGAGGTGAGAGTTTCAGAGTTGATTTGTTTTTGCAGAAAGATGAGCTTCATGAAACAATAATGAAGTCAGGAGAACAGCTGAGTGGGAAACAGATGAGGTGGCTACCATGAGCTTCTCTCTGAAATGGAGGATCTGGGAGGAACACATGGGTAAACAGCACAAAAACAGATGTGTAGTACATACTGCCCCCCACCCCCTCAACACATACACACACCTCACAGGACAGAATCTCCAGAGAATGAATACCCCAGATTCAAAGTTCTCCATGAGCCTTCATCACCTAAAACAGTGGTTCTCAACCTTTCTAATGCCATGATCCTTTAATACAGTTCCTCATGTTGTGGTGACCCCCCAACCATAAAATTATTTTCATTGCTACTTCATAACTGTAATTTTGCTACTGTTATGAACTGTACTGTAAATATCTGATATGCAGGATGTATTTTCATTATTACAAATTGAACATAACCCACAAGTTGAGAACCGCTGCCCTAAAACCAGAGAGCACATGCCCCCATTTTTGTGGTTACCTTTAATTTTCAGAGGACACAATTAGTTCAAAGCAGACATTTAATAAAGCATAAAAAGGCATAATAAAAAAGTCATAAAACATTTTTCCCATAAACTTGAGGCACATTTTCCCACAGATACACAAATCAATAGGAGAAGTGGCGACACAGAGGAAGCGTGCAAAGAAAACATGAGGCCATGTCATACCCATGGAGAGGTGCCTCTCCACTCATCTGAGTTAGTTGCCTAGAGGCCAGCAACAATTTATAGTGATGTCCTCATGTTGCTTTGACTTGATCCACTATTTCCAACTTCCGACTAAGCTGAAACCCTAGATTCTCTCTTCCTTATGGGAAAAAAAAAAGCATTAGATTTTTTTAAAAAATTGTCTAACTAACTTTTCTTTTAGAAAAGGTAGGAAATCTTGCAAAATGCTTTCCCTTAGGCTCTCCTAAGTTCAGTCTTGGTTAGGCTACAAAGTCTTAACTTCTGCTATACGATTCTTATCTTTATGTGCCAAGTCCTTCAGAACAACAAACAGTATTCTCTCACTTAATAACCTCAGGCTTAATTTTTTGTTTGGATTAAACTTTATGATCTCAGTTTAGTTCATGGCAAGCATTCTATTTTCTCTCAATTCTAATCTTTAAAACCAATAAGTTGGGTAAAGGCATTTGTCCAATAACTGCAAAACAGCTCTGGGATTTAGGATCCCCAGCTTTATAACCCTACACTTTTTCCATTCTCCTGTATAGAAGAAGAGATAAGGGGAAAAGGTACTCAGACCACAAAGTTAAATTCTGGAGATTAGGTCAAAGTCTCTTCAACAAGCTTAAATAAATTCCTGGTCCTTTCACATGCAGATAAAGCCAAACAAAGCCCACAGAAGGCTTTGAAGTATGCCCTTATATCCTTCCCTCAGTGAAAAATTTATAGTCCCTGGACATAATACAGAATGCATTAAAATATCTGTAGGTATACAAAATTGCATTTAGAAATGAGTATATCACAGAGGTCACAGAATTAAGATAGCTAGCACAATGAACACAAATTTGGTAAAAGGCATGTGGTCAGCATTTCACATTTACATTAGAATTACATGTTACTACCTAAAGTTTATTCAAGATGTTGAGGTCTAGGGGTGCAAGAAACACAAAAATTCAAGGGGAAGCAATGCAAGTCCTGCCTCAAACGAATTTGAACCAAGTCTTCTTTCAGCCAAAGACAAGGTTTATTAGAACACCAGTGGGCACCTTCTTTAAAAACAATTTAAAATTTATCCTAATGTTAAGAGTAATAGTCACTAAACTTTTATGAAGAAAATTAGTTGGAAATCTTTTAAATGATAAATATCTCTCTCTTCCTCCTTAAAACAAAATAAACCTTTAAAATTTGAATTCATTAAAACTAAGTTGGTATAAAATGTCCTTATGTAACATAAATTACCAAAATAAAAGAAACTAAACTTTGGTTTCTAGATATCACAAAGTTCCTTAGTCAAAAAGGTGTTGTAATGAAGAAGAGATTGTTTTTATAAGACAAGAAGAACATA
>CM053581.1:423593697-423608145 GCA_028627135.1 Pseudochirops cupreus
GCTGTTTTGGGGTGGTGGGCGGGGGAAAGATGGGGAGAAAATATGTAACTCAAAATATTGTGGAAATGAATGATGCAATCTATAATAAAATTTAAAAAAAATTTACTCGGTATCTTTTCTTTCCTTTATCCTTAAATATCTCGCCAGAAATTAATTACATTCTAGAATTTCATATAGATAGTGAATGTGGTAGTCCATAAACCTTCAAATTAACATACATAAATATATCCTTAAGATGAAACAAGCTTGAAAATCAAACATATACACACATACATACATACATGCATGCATACATCATGTATGCATATTGTTAACCTTTAAAAGTTTGGTTAAAGGAGACAAACAAATAGTGATATGCAGTTATTTCATTTTATTTCCTTAAAACTAGCAAATTTGTTCAAGGAGTTAGAAGCTAAGTCTAACCAATGGAACAAAGGAATCAGAACCATCTGAATTCAAGGTGGCTATGTCACACAAATTTATGATCTCCATATGTTACTATCCATATCATGAGAAAGGAAGTTTCTCGACCATAAATACAAATTGACAAGACAATGGATAAAACAGGGTCTGTTGGAATTTATGGCCTCAGGAAGTCTGTTTTCCCCCCATATGGAATATATCTCAAGATAAGAGGAAATCCCGCTTGCAATCTTATCTGGTATCTGGACTTGCTGACACAGGAAAAGGTATTTTTAAAGCAAAGCAAGGCAGTCTGTATGATTAATTCAGACTTTGGCCAAAAATATGATATTTAATGATTATCATCTCACACACACACACACACACACACACACATGCACACTTTTTTAAACTCTATTCATATGTAACACAATACAGATTTTTAAAAATTGCTTTAACACCATTTCTACCCCACAATGGTCTCTCAAATTTCACAATCCAAGAAACCTTTAGAAATACAATGATAATACAAACAATAGTTGACATCAATTGAATTTCCAGATTATTACATATAGAAATTATAGAGAAAAAGATTACTTCAAAGTTATCAGGTATGGAACAATTACATTTGTCAGGGTTCTCTCTTAGAGTGCCCTAACTTACTGGCAGAGGCAACTGGTTACACACACAACTCAATGACGCTAGCGTACCTTTCAGGAACAGAAGAGCCACGGCTCTGAGGTCCAAACAGAAAAGTTTATTAAGGTCTCTCCATGGGGAAGCCTTAAAGCCATATACTAAGGCAGGCTTCCAAGATACCTCCCAGCACTAGGTCTTAAATGGACCCCAGATCCACGTACCACACGTGATAGAACCCAGTTGAACAGAATTGTGAGAGGGGGAGTGCAATTACAAGGGTATGAAGGCCCCAAGGTGTGGAGACGCCAATCAGGAACAGTGGGTAACCCCACTCAAGAGAGTCCTGAGCAATGCAGTATCCCCTGGCCGGGGACAGTGCAATATGCCCTGACCTCCACATGACCCAACTAATTCCTGGGCCTCAAATACTTCCCTGTGGCATGACACAACTGCTTGCAATGTGAACCTCACATAGCCCCTCTTTTGTTTTGCACAATGCGCTCACGTTGGAGTGTGATCTGGGTTTTGAGTAGGCTCAAGGGGTTTTATCTAATACCCATAGGAACACATAACAAATCAAGAAAACAAAGACTAGTAACCCAAAGAAAAAAACAAAACAAGTCAGTTTTCAACCCCAGATCCACTATGACACATTTCAACAAGTCAGCACAACATTCTGTGGGGACAAGCCGCCATGGTCGGCACGACCCATGTCCCACATTAGCTCACCTAGGTCCATCCCATTGGCTGACAAACCACCCCGTTCCACAAGGCCATGCAGGTGGTGTTCAATGGTTTCCCACTGCAGTCCAATGGCACGGCAAGGGGCGGGGGTGATACAACTGGAAGTCCACTGGCAATTTTCAAAGTCCTGCCAGTTCAGTCTTTGTAGTACTGAAATACTCCCTTTGCAAGAGTCAGTAACAGCCATATCAACTGAGAAACAGGGCACGGTGGAATGGAAGGCTGAAAGCACATCCCCAGATAGGAGTTACAGCCATAAGGCTGGCCACATTGACAAGCCTCAGTCCCAAGAGGCAGCATAATCAGAGTGAAACACAGCCAGTGCATGGTCTTAGCTCGGCTTCTCCTCTGCCTTAGTCACCTCTTGGGTCTCCTTTTCTTCCTCTGTTTCCTTTTGTTGCTGCTGTGGGATGACCCGGACCCTTTGGACAGGATACCAGCATGGCCCATGTTCTGTGGAGAGATAAACATACCCCTCTCCTCCATGGGTACCTCCCAAGGGCCCCTCCACACTTCCCTTAACCGGGAGTGGGACACGGAGCTGTCCAGTGTCGTTTTCGAATTTTGGTGATAGTGCCAGATCTATAAGTTTCTGTCTGATGGAGCCCCTTTTTTGTTTAGTGAGAATCACCTTTAGTGCACTGTTAGTACATTCATTATAGGTAAAGGTGTAAATACCTGATTTTCTATACAGCATATAAACACATTACAGAATGCAAGTGACTTGTTTTTAAACAAATTCCACATCTTTTTCATCCCAACAAAATTCAACATAAATATTTGCTGATAGCAGTACTTCTTACACTTGAATTTTACTATAGTTAAGCAAAAACTGTTAACAAAAATTTTTTGGCTTTTCTCTTCTCACAGCTGAATGGAGAGGTTCATTTGCTTATCTAAACAAGGTGTGGGCTTCAGGGTGCCTCAGGATGTTTTGCCAGTGGGCTCCTTGTAAGAACTTAAATTTCCTATTGTTTTTACAGCACTCCCTCTCTTAATTAGCTAATTTTACCTTGTGCTTTAGAGTCTCTGTTTATTCCTTTTTTAGCAAACTCCAATTTGCCTAAATGCCAATTAGTATAGTATTTTGATTTATCTTAGCACAAGGTTATGAATGGTATTAATTCACTTTACCACATTTCCCTTGAAATGACCAAAATAAGTTCAAATTGAAACTCAAAATTTTTCTCTAATAGGTAAGTCAGGGAATGGTTAATTACTTTTTCCTTTTCAATCCCAGGGAAAATTCCCATATTATTTCTAATCACCTTTCCCTCACCCCACTTGGCCAGAGTGGAATGAAGGAAAGGGGATTTTTAAACCTTTGAAAGTCTGAAAACTTCTGTTTATATTTTTTTTGACAAAATGACAAATGACTCACACACTCGCTCACATAAAGACATAAAGACAAAACAGAGACATAAAATAAACAAAATGGATCCAAAAGCTTCACATAGAATTTATAGATCTCCTGAAAAAAAATTTTTTTAAGTTGCTATCTCTCCAGATAGTAATGAAAGCCAGGTGAAACTTACTTGATAACATTAGAAACAGCAGTGTTAAACCAATGCGTCCGTCCAAGCCACCTCTGGCACTTTTCAGTTCTGATGCTAAACATATTATTAATATACTCCACAAAAAAATAGCAGAAATGGGAAAAGCTGGAGTCCTTCCTTCTCCTGTTTTAACTGAAATTGTGATGCCGAGGTGACTCTCTCCCATCCTGGACACCTGGATCTCAGCCGGTAGAGACCGCATCTCGTCATAGGTGATGGGTACTTTTGCCTATAGCTACTTGCATAATTTATTGTGGGATCCACAAGAGGGGTGCCTGCATTGTGGAGCAAAGTGACCTGACCTGCCAAATCAAAGCAAGCCCGATCCTCAAACACCCACAAGCTTTTATGCAAAGCAGCAGCCATGGAGAGACCTGTAAACTATCTTTCACAAATTTTTGTGCCCTTTTGGGCAAGACATTCAAGCCTTGCTTTTCAAGCATCTCAGTCTGTTTAGCACACACCTCCAAATCCTGAGCCTCCATCACGTTATCCCCTACCCTGGGGCCTCTGGGCTAAGTCCTGCAGCAATTATTCCCAGGCTCTTCAGTCCTCTCAGAGAGGATCCTCTTTGAGAGGTCTCTCCACTGGCCTTCCTATCATCCCTGCTCCTTTCCCAATTCCTGGTGTCCCTGTTCCAGACACCATTTGTCAGGGTTCTCTCTTAGAGTGCCCTAACTTACCAGCAGAGGCAACTGGTTACACACACAACTCAATGACGCTAGCGTACCTTTCAGGAACAGAAGAGTCATGGCTCTGAGGTCCAAACAGAAAAGTTTATTAACGTCTCTCCATGGGGAAGCCTTAAAGCCATATACTAAGGCAGGCTTCCAAGATACCTCCCAGCCCTAGATCTTAAATGGACCCCAGATCCACATACCACATGTGATAGAACCCAGTTGAACAGAATTGTGAGAGGGGGAGTGCAATTACAAGCGTATGAAGGCCCCAAGGTATGGAGACGCCAATCAGGAACAGTGGGTAACCCCACTCAAGAGAGTCCTGAGCAATGCAGTATTCCCTGGCCAGAGACAGTGCAATATGCCCTGACCTCCATGTGACCCAACTAATTCCCAGGCCTCAAACACTTCCCTGTAGCATGATACAACTGCTTGCAATGTGAACCTCACATACATTAAATTGGAGAGATAATAATAATGCTGTATCTAACACATATCAGTCATAGTGTTAAACATTTTACAATCATTATATCATTTTCATCCCATAACAACAACCATTATTATTTTTCCCTTTACAAATCAAGAAACAGAGTAAACAGAGATAAATTAGCTTGCCAAAAGTTGATACATTTTCCAAGGCTGTCAGGGCTACTGACAGTCTGTGATTGTTGCCCCTCCCCTCCTCATGCCAGGTGGGGAAGTGTGATTTAAGTTTTCCCTACAATTCTCCTATATTTTCTCCTCTTAATCTGATCTGGGGAGGGAGTGAGGAATGCTGAGCAATCAAGACTGGGAGGAGGGGCTGCCTCACTGATATCCTCCGGATGACTCAACCTCATCTAGAGTTCCCCCGACTCTGCTGCCATGGCCTTTTCCTCTGTTGTGGGACTGGGCTGAGGGGCGCTATTGAAGACCATACAACTGGAAGCATGGGGGCTTCAAGAATTTGCTTCAACAGCTTTTCTCTCTACAAAATCAGGAGGCGATGAAAAGGAAAAACAAAAGAAGTCTAAAATGCAACAGCCACCAAAAAAGACTGAAAATGCTGAGGCATTTGATAATTCTACCTATAAGAACCTTCAACATCATAACTACAACTCTTACACCTTCTTAGATTTTAACCTGGATCTTTTGAAATTTAGGTTGCCTCAGCCATCCTCAGGACAAGAGTCACCTAGACACTGAGTTAAAAGAAATATTTCAAGTTTCTCTGTGATTCAACTTGGGAGTCATTGTTGCTGCATTTTCTCCTCCATAAATAAAGTCAGTTCAGCAGTAATTGATTAAAAAAAAAAGACTGGGAGGTGGTGTTTCAGCATGGGTGGGCACCTGGAGTTACTTCCACTCTCAGGAATTTTCTCCAGTAATCCCAAAATGATCAGTTTCCAGACTTGTTAATGATTAATCCCAGAATCTGCTCAGATGTTTTTAGCTGTATCTAACTTTTCACTGTAACTCCAGGTTGGTCAGACCAGGAACCACAAAGAAAAGAGTCTTACAATTTTGTTTGTTTGTTTCCCTAGCTGCAGGCCTTAGAAGTCTCTGATTGCCTGTATTTTAAATCTTACAAGGTAATAGATTCATTCATAGCACAAAAGATACAGACACAGAGACACACACACACACAGTCAAACAAATTGACAGGATAAATACAACTACCAATAGAAAATAATTTATAGAGAGGAGGAATTAGAAACTTGTTTTTAAAAAAATCTGCATCATGAATTGGCTATTATTATTCCAAGGATCTATTATTTGCAAGGATCTAAGACCTGACAGTGTAGCTAGATCTTGCAACCTTCAAAGCACCCCTGAGGTTTCCAATTTTAAAGGGGCAAGTCCAGATGAAGTTAAATTAGGGGATTGAGTCCCCATCAGAACTATATCCTCTCTCTCTCTCTCTCTCTCTCTCTCTCTCTCAGAAAGGGAGTATAAGGTGCCTAGGAAATGGTAGAAGAAGAAATGAAAGAAGCAATCATTTTTTAAATGCCCACTATCTGCCAAACACAATACTAAGTATTTTTATGAACATTATCTCATTTGACCCACACACCCACCCTGAGAATTATGTGCTATTATTATCCCCATTATACAGTTGAAGAAACTGAGGGAGACAGAAGTTAAGTGACTTGCCTAGGTTCACATAGTTAATAAGTGTCTGAATCCAAATTTCAATTCTGATCTTCCTGACTCCAGGCCCAGCATTCTATCCACTATTGCCCAAAGCCTACCCTTGGCTCTTTGGGGGATCAGTGCTCTGATGACTGAAAACCTGAGCACCTGCCCTCCTGACCTATCAAAACTCACAAGATCAGAGACTTCAATCCCTTTACCTAAAATGGAAAAGAACAAATGGAGAGGCCAAGGACAAAAGCCCTTTCCTAAAATGTCCTTGGTAGGGAGAGGACTTCAAGATCTCTTTTCTTGTTGCATCATCTCTCACTGAACATTGTGCATGAGAATCAACCCACCAGAATTCAGCTGAAAAGAAATAGGAAAGAGAACAGGCTAAGATTGCATTTCTAATGTCTTTTGAATAGCTCTTGTCCTGAAAGTTATTTAGAATGATCTGCAGCCAAGGAGTCTCCCATTCACTAGTTAGCTGACTAGAACCACTTACAGAAGGCCTACGCATGCTCCACAGTCTTTCCAATGTGCTTTCATTACATATAACTGCAACTTTACAGCAAAGAAGGCTCCTCAGCCTCTTCTTCTGGAGAGGTCCTGTCCAAGACATTCTACCTATCAGCTAGAACCAAGTTACACTTAGCTAGTATCCCATGTCTCTCCTCATTTTTCCAATCAAACTCCTAGAAAAATGCTATATATTCTCCTTCCCCAGCTTCCTCTCTCACTGTTTACTGCTGTCTCAATCTTTTACAAATGAAATTTCTCTCCACAAAGCTATAAATGATATCTTAATTGCTAAATCTTATGTCCTTTTCTTAATTTTACTCCTCCTCCTCCTCTTTGTAGCATTTGATGCTACTGACGACTCTCTCCTCCTAGTTATGCTCTTCCCTGAATTTCTTTTTTTTTTTTTTTTGGCTTTTTGGAGGGGGGAGGGAAGGGCAATTGGAGTTAAGTGACTTGCCCAAGGTCACACAGCTAGTAAGTGTTAAGTGTCTGATGCTGAATTTGAACTCTGGTCCTCCTGACTCCAGGGCCAGTGCTCTGTTCACTGCCCCCCCCCCCCCGAATTTCTATTACACTCCTTTGTCCTGGTTCTCCTATTCATCTCCTATATCCTTTTCAGTCTCCTTTGCTGGATCGTTACCAATATTAAGCCCTCCAACTCTGAGTGTGTGCTAAAGTCCTATACCGGATTGTCTTCTCTTTCTCTACACACTCTAACAACAGCCTCCTCAGCTCCTACTGGTTCATTTCTGTGCTGATGATTTCAAGGTCTATATAGTCCTGATCCCCTCTAAACTATAGGGTCATCACCACTCACTTATTGGACATTTCATATTAGATCTCCTGAATCCATATCAAACCCATGTCCAAAACAGAACTTGTCATTTTTCTTCCCTATTTCTGTTGCAAAGTCCACTATCCTTCTAGGCATTCAGATTTGCAGTTTCAGAGTCATACCTAATGCTCAATTTCCATCATTCCACACATTCAATCAGTTACTAAATCTTGTCATTTATATCTCCACAACATCTCACACATTTGTCCCCTTCTCTTTATTCACATGACTAGCATCTCCATCATCTCTCACCTGGACTATTGCAACAGCCTCCTAATTGATCTAACTTCCTCAAGCATCTCCCTTCCTCAATCCATATTCCATATAATACCAAAGTAGTCTAACTAAAGAACAAGTCAGACCATGTAACCTCCTGCCCCTCTCCTCACTCAATAAATTCCAGCGGTTCCCTATTACCTCGTGAATCAAATATAAAAATCTCTGTTTTGCATTTAACACCCTTCACAACCTAGTTCCAATCTAATTTTCCAGCCTCCTCTTCATATATTTCATGGTCTTTTCAAAAGCTGTCCACTATGCACTTAATGCACTTCCTCTTCCCCATCACCCCTGCCTCTTAGATTTCCTAGTTTCCTTCAAATTTCAGTTTATATGCCACCTTTGCTGATTCCCCAACTATAAGTGTCTCCCCATTTTACTGTGCTTCTGACTCTCTAGCTGATGCTCTCAAACATGGAATGGGATCTTGGCATTTCCCTACACAAAATCTGTCACTTCAGATTGTATTACCCTTAGGGAAGTTATGACACCCAGAGCTTTCTCTCTGATCCTCATATTCAGGTGTTACTATCTAAACTAACACTTTTCCTTCCCAGCTTCTAGACTCACTCTCTTCTGACTCAATTCACTCACACTACATGTTCCTTCTTTTATGGTTAACATGTTCATAATAGTGTCTTTTAGACACTGTCCAGAAGAATTTAATTTAATTAATTTCATCACAAGAAGTATAAAGCATATAGTTCCTGACCTCAAAATAGATTCAATAATCTGAGTCAATAATTCAGGTAACACCAGCACTCAGCCCCAGGGCCTGCAAAGCTAAATAAGTTTTCAGCTCCAGGTTAAAGACACAGGGAACTTCTTGAGCTTTCATTGTTCTGTTATCTTCTCTGAAGAGATCAGTTAGATTGTGGTTAGATTGAACTAGCATAGGCAAAGCTGTTATTAGTGAACACACTCTCAGTGTTGCAGCTCTCTACTTTCCAAAGCAACACTGCTTCCTACTTGGCAAAGCATTTTTATCAATGAACTTGGTTGCGGGGGAAGGACAAGGGAGGGAGGGCATCAGGGATGAAGAAAAGGGACTGAGGAGAGGAATGATAGCTCCATGACGTGAACACCTTGTTCTGATTTCATTTTAATGAAATCACACCCAAATGAAGGTAGTACATCTGGAATTATGATCCAACCTTGTGATCTATCACTTTTATATATGCACAAGAGAGTAAAGCAGTTTCCATAGAGAGGCAATATCACAGCCCACTTAATAAGAACACAAGAAAGAGAAGACGGTGACCATGACAGCAACATAAGTTCAGACAGATGTCAGATGAACATTTCTGATACATCATCCCTCTCTATCCTGAAACTGCTATCTGCTGCTGTTGTCTGAACCTACAGAGCATAGTCAACTTTGTTGGTGAGTATTTTGACTTGGGATTGATTTCTGAAATGCAAATTAATTTTCACCAAGTGAGACTTAACTTACAAGTGTGAGATCTTGTGCTGTTTAGCTATGTGTATACTTACATGCGTGTGCAGAGGCATTTTTGGCTAAACCCTACTGAACTAAAGTAATTCTTTTTCAAATCATGAGAAAATAAGGAACTAGAAAACTATTCAGAGGGCAAAAATGTCATTTCATTTCTTGACCTGAAGGAAAAGCAGAGTTATCCTGCCATGAGAGAAACAGTAATTTCCAAGGTCAGAAAAAGTGTGAAAAGTCTACTTGTCTAACTGGGAGCAAATTGTGTACATGTAGTCCTTTTTTGCTGATTTCTAAACTTGGGAACCAACCCAGAAGAAACAGAGAGTCATTCTACAATATCCAGCAGGATGGTTCCTTCCAACAGTGCACTAAAAGGAAGGGGGAAACCGAAGCTGAAGGTCTGAATATCTAGAAAGTCTTAGCATTATCTGAGAGATCCGATTTGCATTCTTTTCCATCCAGTTGCTACCAAGAAGCACAAAAATATGGAATTGCTGAAATTGAGAGTTGGCAGGGATCTCACTAGCTTACACATTCAAAAATGAACTTTTTGTTGTGATAATTGACCAACTTCCCTGGTGCTGATATTCTTTAGGGAAAAGGCAATAGGATACCTCTGCTTTTCACTTCAACTGTTGCTGATTGAATTTATATATCTTTCTCTTCTATCTTCTTGGACTTGAAATTTTCTCTGTCGTAGGCTCTAGAACTGGAAAAGATCTTAGAGGTAATCTAATAGAATTCCCTTGTTTTATAGGTAAAGAGACTTGCTAAAATTTATGTAGACAGTAACCAGTAAAGTAAGTCTTTGAACAGATAATCTGCTGATTGCAAATCTGTCATTCTTTCCACTACATTGTACTTTCACTTAGAAACGTGAGAATAACTTGATTCTACATATCTTTTACAAAAGACTAAAAACCCAAAAAACCTTTAAATGTTTTATTTTTTAAATGTTTCAAATATCTTCTCAGAAAAAGTGTGGCTGTGTCCTAATCTTCCTTATTCTCATGAGGATAGGGCTGGTTCCTTGCCAAAACTGTAAAGTAGGTAAAATATATTTTTGGCTCCTCACCAAAATCTTCCCCATCTGGCATTATTTCCTTTCCTCCAGGGCCTAGTACTCTCATCCTTCCTGTCACTAACTTTAAGAGAATCAATATATTAGTCCTCCAAAGGTTACCTGCATATTACAAAGTATCCTAGAATGATTGCTGCCTAAACCCAGAGGAATGCCTCTCTAAGAGTGGAATTTCAGGCATATGCAGGACAGGTAATTTGGGACAGAAAAGTTTTCCTGACATTCCTTAAATTAGTCCACATACTTGATTACTACAGTCTGCATTTAAGAATAGTTGTACTTGCAGACAGCACCAAAGGATTTGAATAGTAGCTGACAAGGAAACTCTTAAAAATCTTTCCACTTTGACACTTTGACAAGGACAGGGAATCTGAGTAGTGGAGGTCCTAGGACCATTGATTTAGAACTAGACAGGAGGTCATATGGTCTAATCCCTTCATTTTACAAATAAGTAAACTAAGATCAAAGAGGTTAAGTGACTTACCCAAGAACACACTGGTAATAAGCAGCAGAGACAGTATTCTAGATCCATCTCCTTTGATTTCTAGTTCCAGTATACTTTCTTGCCACTGTCACACTCTTGCCCTTTAAGTGGCAAGTTAGAGACACCTGGTTAAAACCAGCTTTCTAAGGGGAGCTGTATTTCCTTTGTGTCTGATTTCCTTTTTCCTACACAACATCTCCCTTCAACAACACTAATAATCAAAAGGATTTCAGAACTGCATCCTATCCCAGCCTAACTGCTAGCGACATGATCTAGGTTTTAAACTAGCCTACTATCTCTACCAGATTGCAAGGAAAATTATTTCAGGTACAAAGTAGGAAAAGATACTAAAGTGTTTCTAGATCAAAACAATTCATGATAGTCAGTTAAAAGTAATTCTGTTTGCTTCATAATTGTGCACTGAATTACAGGACTGAGGAAACTTCCAGCTTCTCTCTTTCTCCTCTTCTCCCCTCTATTTCCAACTTCTCCCTCTCCCCCCTCCACCCAGGAAGCTGAAGGATTTGACACAGTGAGATCAGATTACCTAAATTGGAAACCCAGCTATAATACTTACTAGCTACGTGACTGTGGAGAGGTAGTTCAGAGTCTCAGTTTCCAAAATGGAAATAATAATTTTGTTGCTACTTATCCTACAACATTGTAATGAAGAAAACAATTTGTAAACCAAAGGTGCTATATTATTATTTTGTGTTATTATTTTTATGTAGTATATATGACTTCAAGAAAATCTTTAATCCAGTTTTATATTTAAAGTACCTAAAAGGTATATACAACCATGATTGTATTTCTATAATTACAACATCAATAGCTGCTTAGTTGGCCACCAGTTAATGAATTTTCGAGGTATATTTTCTCATTAAAGATTATCATGGAGAGATTGTGATATAGAGGAGAACTTACAGGAAAGAAATCATTTATCTCCTTTAGTATACAGGTATATGCCCTAGAGACAGGCAAAAGAATAGTATTTTGCCATAGACAATAAAATAGTTGAATTAAGTGCTGGAGAAATGTTTTATTATCTGTAAAGTACAGAGATGGAACTATTATCAAGGTTGTGTGTGTGTGTGTGTGTGTGTGTGTATGTGTGTGTGTGTGTGTGTGTGTGCATAATGGTACACATGTGCCCCTTCAGCAGTCTGGTGAAGTCTATGGACCCTTTCTCAGAATAAATTTTTTTTTTTAATTTGTAATTGAAAGAAAAGCTAAATTCCAGTTAGAGATTGGTGAAAATAAATACATATGTTTTTCCTAATCTAGGTTCACCAACCCCCTGAAACCAATCCATGGACCCCTTTCAGGTTAAGAATCCCTACACTAGAATGATTTCTAAGATTTTGTCGATAATCAAATCAGCTGCCAAATCTTGTTTCTAACTCCACATCATCTCTCATATACATTTCTTCTCTCCACTTATATAATCATTATCCTAATTCATAACTTTGTCACCTTTCACCTGAAGTACTGAAATAGCCTCCTAATTGGTCTCCCTTCCTCTTTCTGCACTCCAATTCATCCTCCTCACAGATACCTAACTGGTTTTCCTAAACTGAAAGTTTATCATGTCTCTCTTCTATTGAATGAACTGCAATGGATCCCCATTACTAGTAGAATTAGAAATATACTCCTTTGACATTAAAGACTTTCATAGCCTAACTCCTTACCCTTCCTTAATACACATTACTTTCCTTCCCATCCATTACAGTGCAGCCAACCTGGCTTTACCATTCCTCTTGTGTGATACTTCAAGCTTGGCTATTTCCCTTGCCTGGAACACACTCCCTCAATACCTCTACCTCTTAGAATTCCTGATTGTGTTCAAAGCTCAGCTCAAGTGCTACCTTCTCCATGAAGCCTGTCTTGATACTGCCAGCTGCTGATGCCTTCCTCACAAATGATCTTGTATCTGTCTTGTATATGCATATATATTGTATGTGTTATCCCCCCCCCAGCTAGATTGCAAATTCTTTAATGTCAAAGATTGTTTCATTGTTGTCTTTTTTTCCTATCCCCATTGCCTTACACATAGTAGATGTTTAATAAGTGGTTATTGATTGATTGTAGAACTAAGTAGCAAGAAAAGTCATTTTGAACACTATTCTAAGTTTCTACAGATCCTTTGGTCCATTCAATCATATATAATTGGGAAATTACCCCATGTTTGGGTTAAATAAATATCAATCAATCCCTTTTGTTGTTGTTTAGTCATTTTTCAGTCAAGTCTACCTCTTCATGACCCTCTTTTTTGGATGAGGCGGTTCTTAGCAAAGATACTAGAGTGGTTTACCGTTTCCTTCTCCAGTTCATTTTACAGAAGAAACTGAGGCAAAGTTACGTGACTTTCTCAGGATCATATAGCTAGTCTCTGAGACTGGATTTGAACTCAGGTCTTCCTGATTCCAGGTGTGACATTCTATTCACTGTGCCAACTAGCTGCCCAATAAGCAATCCCTACATGAAAGTTTTTCTTAATGAGGCATTGTATTTAAGTAGAAAAAGTCAACTGGGTTTCCAGAGTTTGTGCTCCTCTGATACAGCTTTCAAGAATCCAGGGTCTACACTCTAAGATAACAAATTTTAGCAGGACCTCACTAGTGAATCAATTCTCCCCTTTCCCTCAAACCCCAGCATTACTAGGTATGTGATTTTGGACAAACCTCTAAACCAAAGCTTCTTCATATAAATGAAAACGGGAATAATACAAATACACAGAGCCATTATAAGGAAAGTGCATTGAAAACCTTAAATGTGAGTCATTATCCTTTGTCCTCTCTAGGACGTAATAGCATCCACTCAGATTGGCTCGTTTTTCACCTTTGTATTAAACAGAGCTCAGGATTTGAAGTAAGGAAGACTTGATTTAAAATCTAGCCTCAGACACTTAGTAGCTTTGTGATCCTGGGTGAATAACTCAACCTCTTTCAGTCTCAGTCTCCTAATCCATAAAGCAGAGATTATAATAGCAGGGCTTTTGTGGAGATCAAATGAGATGACATTTGTAAGTTCCTGGCAAAGCTCTAATGCTATAAAAATGCTTAGTTATTATTTTTAACTTCTGTGATTTTATACTTAATCAGAGCACGCAAAAGGGTGGTCAAGAGTATAAGAGTGGATTGTCACAGCCTTGAATGAGAGAAATTACAGCTGGTTGTTCCACACACCAAAAGAAATATTATCAAATAAAATGAGCATTAACACATACAAAGTAAAGCAAATAATGAGAATTATACATGAAACCATAAATGTCCATTACATATAGCCTGCTTTTCCCTTTACATAAAGAATTCAATGTTTTTCAAACTTGTTCTGCTTATCTGCACTTCTTTTTAAACTTCCATGAATTAGAGTTTTGATTACTGTCTTTTTTCCTTTTCTTCTTTCTATGACAATATTATTGCTAACCTCTATTTCTTCCCACCTCTCCTCCCCACTCCCCAATTAAAGTTAAAAAGTAAAACAAAACCAACACAACAAATATACATAGTCAAGCAAAACCAATCCTCTCTGTTAGAAGGTGTCATCAATGGTCCTCTGGAGTTGTGTTCATTTCATTAAACAAATTTCCTAAGTATCTCAAAGTTGTTTTTCTTTACAATGCTTTTGTTATTGTATAAACTAGTTTTCCTGGTTTTCC
>CM053581.1:423608245-423619043 GCA_028627135.1 Pseudochirops cupreus
TTAATAATGAGCTCTCTGAGTGAAAAAATATATATACATGACACACTTTAACATCTAATCTACATTTATTAACACCTCTTCCATCATTTTCTTAAGACTAAATCAAGAAAACCATTAATCAAGAAAAACTGTTGTTAATAGTGTTGTTTCTAACTCTTCCTGACCCCATTCAGGGTTTTCTTGGCAAAGATACTGGAGTGGTTTGCCATTTTCTTCTCTAGGGGATTAGGGCAAACAGATTAAATGACTATCAGGGACGCACAGTTAGTGATTGTCTAAAGCAGCAGTTCTCAACCTGTGGGTCATGACTCTTTTGGGGATTGAACGACCCTTTCACAGGGGTCGCCTAAGAACATCAGAAAACATATATTTCCCATGGTCTTAGGAACCTAGACACCACTCCTCTATCCATCTCCAGGCAGGTCCACCCACATGCAGATATGCCCACATACGAGTGTTAAAGGGTCGTGGCATTAGGAAGGTTGAGAACCACTGGTCTAAAGTCAAATTTGAACTCAGGTCTTTTTGCTCCAGACCCAGTGGTCTATCAGATGAGGTGCAGGCTCTGGGAACCCCCTTGAGCTCTCCTTGAATCTTTGAGGTACAGGCTCTGGGAAACCCCTTGAAGTCTGCACTTGATGAGGCATTTGCAGAAGCCATAAGTTTTTCACTGTGGCTGGGCCCAAACCTCTGTTACTGGCCTAGCCCTCCATTGTCCGTCTACTTCCCACTCTTGAGCCTATCAAAATATCAATCCACCCTTGCATTGACCTCATTAACTCCTCCTGAAGACCCTCCCCAAACTCTTCCTCTAGGCCACCCCTAGATTCCTCTGTACATAAGAATCCCATCTTCCCTCCATGTGGTGTGAAAGCGCCATAGAATGGCTTAGCACAGACTTGGTCTATGAGAATGCCATGGAATGACCTAGCACAGACACTCTGGGTCAGACTTACTCTGAACCGCTTGCCCAATGCAAGCATCACAGATACCTAGGTTCATTAAGAGTCTACCCCATATGGCGAACTTTTAATGAACTTTCAATAAACTTTTCTTTGGCTGAGAGAAGACTTGAGTTGAATTCTTTTGGCAGGACCCAGCATGTTGGTATTTTGGGGTCTCCAGAGCAACCGTAACCCTCTTTATAGGTAACCTCTTCATATCCACTAAGCTACCTAGCTACCTCAAGGAAAACTGTGGTTAAATGCAAATATTTAAGCTCAGAGGCAATGGCATGACTTGTACCTTTTTATGAGTCTCAAACACTTAACCTTGGGCAACTCCCTAAAATATAAATAAATTATAGAGAATTTGCTGTCGGGTACTTTACATACGTAGAGGATATGTTAAATACATTATTCTATTATTATACTATTTAGAAGGTGGCACAAAATGGATTTTTTCTTTTCTTTATTAAAATAGTGAGATTTTAAATAGAAAAAAAGTACTTGGATTTGGAATTCAAGCACCTTGCTCTTCTACTTGCTTTTGGTGAGATCCTAAACAAGGAAATCGACCTCTGTGGACTTGAACAACTTCACTAAATTAACTAAGTGGAAATAAATAATGTATTAGGCCTCTTCTAACACCAAATCTTACGGACTCTTATGTTCTTTCTTCCCTTCTACAGGCACAGTTGTCCAATTCCCTTAGGAACAGTATACACCAAATACACAAGCCTCCAATTCTTCAGGTCAGCTAACTGATTCTGTATGACTTTTCCTGATCTAAATGAAAGAGCACAGGGAGCATATGGACTAAAGCAGTAGTATCAAACTCAAATAGAAAAATGGGCACACTAAGGAGCCCTGATAGTCACACAATGATTTAGAAATCTGGGTATGAGCATTATCTATGTTTTATTGTAATTGTATGAGAGAAACGGAACCTAGAACAGTGACTTGGGATATAACTGTGTTAAAGTGCTGTGACATAAATGATGAATCAGCAAAAGAGATTTATAGGGAATGGAGAAACCAAGAGAGAATTGTGTCACAAAAACTACATAGAGTAAAAAGTGTCAAATGCTATAGAGAGACTTTTTTTAAAAGGATGAGAATTGAGAAAAGGTCAGTAAATTTGTCAGTTGAGAGATGATTGTTAATTTTGGAGAGATTAGTTTCAGTTAAGCAATGAGGTCAAAAACCAAACTGCAAATGACCAATCCAGAGGTATTCCTAACTGATTGTTCTCACAGGCACAGACTGTTCCTCTCCTTAAGATTACGAATGCAAAGTCATAGATGATCTAAACTATCATTCTGGATCCTTCTGGATCTTTCTAGATCTTTCAGCAGCATTATTTACACATGGACGCTTCTATGTGAACCTCAAAAACAAAATAAAATACAGATGTAGTCAAATGACAAATTAATTGACTAGTGATTCACTTCAAAATGCACTGTCTTTCAATAATATTTGGAACTTTTTCCCCCAACAATAGTACAAACCTTTTCTCACTCTGTACCTTTTGCAACTAAGAGCTTACAAATTTATAGCTGATCAGCATTAGGAGTTTGGTCTTTTGACAACAGAACAGAGAATACCATAAATGTCATAAGAGCTGTAATAACATCCTTTTTCTTTTTCGTCTTTGTCCCTCTTCTTCCCCACTATAGGGCAGAATGCTGTTTCCTGCTCAATTTCTGTTCCTACTGCTACTTCTAGGAACCTCGAGTACAGGCAACTTCCACAAGCTCTACCAGACAGAGTCCATCTTCAGCTGTATTAATACAGCCCTATCCAGGGCTAAAAGTCAGCTAGGTGATGAGGCCTCACTGAGCAAGAGGAGCTTTGGTTACATTCCCAGTGAGGATCTATCATCTGAGGGGGAAGACAAAGATGAGAAAGAAGAGGATGAAGAAGACAAGGAAAAAAGAACTTTATCTGGGGGTAGTGGTGGGATTGGGGCAGGGATTGAGGGCACCAGGTATAAGTATCAGTCACAGGCACAGCTAACAAGGAAACTTTACCAGAACAAGGCCCAGAGTGATCGGCGCACTAAGTTCACCCTGTCCCTTGATGTACCTACCAACATTATGAATATTCTTTTCAACATAGCCAAGGCCAAAAATTTGAAGGCCAAAGCAGCTGCCAATGCTCACCTTATGGCACAAATTGGGCGAAGGAAATAAGGCTGCTTCTAGAGGGAGTCAAGCAGAAGCTGTAGGGAATGAGAGGCACGGCATTTAGAGAGGCTAAGTACTTATTTAGGGTAAGAGGAGATGAAGGGTTGGGTAATCTAATTGGTGTTTGTAGTTGGGACCTACCCCTGATTATCTATGTCACTTACTCCCTACTGGTTCTGCCTAGTGACTACCTTTTCTCTGTAAATATAAATGATTTTTTTTTAATTTTAAAAAACACTAGTTGCTCTTACAACCTGCTATGTTTCCTTCCTCCACCCCTCTGATCTTAAACAAAATTAATGTATTTCTTTTCTCTGAGCCTCTTCCATTTGACCCTTAATCTATGAAGAGAATTACCAGGGTTTGTCTCTTTCTCACCCTATCCTACACCTTCTTCCTCCTGACTTTTCACCCTCTTTCATCCAAATCCCAATTCCCTATACCATATTAAAACCAATATATCTTGAAAGCATTCTGACTTGTTTGAGTTCTTTTTCTGCTGTGTTTCATTTTCACTGTCAAGAAAAATCAAGCCTGGTGATTCTGGTCACTCACTAGTAGACTGACTTCCTACTCAATACCAAAAAGAAAATAATGCATATATGTGCTTTGGGGAAAGTTAGTGGTGTGTGATGGTTGTGTATGTGTGATGGCAGTGGTGGTGGTGGTGAGGGGGGATACTGAGAGAGGCTAGGCTGGCTTTAGATTATATATGTTGCTAACACTTGGATTGAAGCCATTGGTATCAGGAATTACCCATGATAATAAACTATATCAATTTCTGAAAGGGGCTAAAGGGGAAGTGCCATTTCTGTGAAGCAAAAATGACAAAGAGAGAGAAAACATGGAAAGCATGCTGTATTTTAAGTCAGAAGATCTGAGTTCATATACAAGCTCTGACAGTATCTCTGCAACTCTGGTCTTCACTTAAACTTTTCTGAGCCTCAGTTTCCTAAAATGTGCAATGAGGGCTTTAGACAAGATTATTTCTAAGGTATCTTCCAACTTAATTTTTATCACCCTACAACAGAGTTGTAGGGCAGTACTTCTGGGAACATCACAAAATCACAGAATTTGAGAGTTGGAAGTGACATTTGGTCTACCTCATACCCTAAAAGAATCCCCAGTACAACACTCCCAACAAGTGACCATCTAACCTCTGCCAAAAGACCTCCAAGTAGGGGGAACCCTTCACATCCTGAGGCAAGCCTTTCAACATAAAGATTTCTCTAATTGTTAGGAAATTTTTCTCAGCCTCAAAGTCTCAATTTCTTGGTTTTGCCTTCTGGAGCCCATAGATTTTTCACACAACAACTTTTCAGATATTTGCACAAAGCTATTGAGAGACAGCATGGTACATGGGAAAGAATTCCTACTCTGAAGTTAGAAGAGGACATAGGTTCAAATATTGCCTCTAATGCTTAATACTTTTGTGAGTTTGGGCAAGTCACATTGCTACCCTGTGTCTTAGTTAACTCATCTGCAGAATAAGTTGATCAGAGATGGACTCTCAGGTCACATTCAGTTCTTGACCTCTCTTCCCAAGTCTTCTTCTCAAGGCCAAGCACTTACAAATATTTCTTTAACTGATTCTAATATAACATGGACTCAAAGACATCCCAGTGGCCCTTCTTTGCATAACTTCTGCTTTATCAGAATTCTTCTTAAATTGTTCAGCCTCAAACTGAATACAACATTCTAGATGAGTTTTGTCCAGGGCAGAATATAAAGGAATTCTCACTTCCTTATCTTGAGAGCCATAGCCCTCATTGCAAAACACGATCACATTAAGTCATTTTTTGACTTCCAAACCACACTGCTGATGCATTTTGAACTTTAAATCTACTAAGACTCCTGGAATTTTTCCATACAAATTGTTGTCTAACCATCTCTAATGAATTTCATCTTATTTAGTTCAGTCCAAAGCTCTAACTGTCAAGATATTTTCAATTCCTAATGAGCATACCACTTACACCTTTAACCAAATCATTAACCAAAATGTTAAATAACACTGGGTTAAGTAAAGGTCCTTGGAGTACCGGAGATCTCTTGCCATGTTGACATTGAACAATTAATGACCACTTTTTGAATTCAGATACCCAACCAATTTTGAATACAATTAATTTTAATATTGTCTGATCCATATTTCTCCTTATTCTTCATAAGAATAGTGTGAGACTTTATCAAAAGCCTTGCTAAAATCTAGATAAACTATAATAAACTATTGTCTCTTCATCCACCAGTTTTGTAACCCTATCAAAAATGGAAAATTGTTGCTTTGAGATGACCTATTTTTGCTGAATTTTAGAAGATCCTTTATAATCACCACTATTCCCAAATATTTCCTGAAATCGAAGTGAAGATTATTGGCCTATAGTTTTATGTCCTATACTCTCCCCCCACCTTTTAAAATTGGGACATTTTTCCCTTTCCCAATTTTGTGTGGCACCTCTCCTATTTTCTGTAATCTTCCAAATATTGTTCACAATGACTTGACAATCAAATCTGCATATTTAGCTGGACCAAGTGACTTTAAATCAGTAAGTCTTAGGTTCAAATCTTGCCTCTTATGTTCAATACTTTTGTGTACTTCATATTAGCTTATTTATTTTTTGTATTTTAGTTCATTTTATTCTACTCTTTTCAATGTCAAAAAACCATTTTCCTTGGCAGAGAAAACAAAATCAGGACAGGATGGCTCATTCTTAGTGAGTAGTTCTGCCTTCTCTATGCTGTTGATCATAGTCCGATTCACTCCAAGCAAAGTTTCTATCCTTCGTTCCTTTTTTCATCTGCCTTTTTCTTCCAATACAGCAAAACAAAAGATTTTTAAAAAACACTTTTTTGTAATCTTTGATTTCCTCCAACTTCAGCTCATTCTGAATTTTAGCCCTCTTGATACTATTTTTGCAGGATTGTTTTATACTTTCATGTTCATCCTCTGTTAACTGGCATTTCTTCCATTTTCAGTATAGTTCTTTTTTAAAATCTAAGTTGATTAGTGAGTTTCCTTGACATCCCATTGGATTTTTCAGATAAATTCCATTTTCTTCTTCTTTGGAAATATTGCCCTGTAAGTCTTCAGGATTTCATTCTTGATTATCTCCAACTCCTTATCACTAAATACTCCTCACTGTGAGACACCTGAGTGTTAAAGTGCTAAGTCTAAATGAAATTTTCCTCATATTCAATAACTGGATTTGCCAAAGAGAGAGCTATTTTCCAGTGCTACATTTTTAACTAGTTCTGCACCCTTCCCACTTCTTGGATGTCCTCACATAAGTATGATTTTTTAATATTTCTTAATATCATCTTAATAATGATGTTACATCATCCTTCTTTTCTTTTTCCTATTTTATTTCTTTTGAATAATGTATACCCATGGTCTACTTATGGGTTAATTTTCCTCCTTGTTTTAAGATATCTAGTTCCTCTTTTTTGTTGTATAAACTTTGGGGATTTGGGTCTTATTTGTTGGGTGTTGTGAACTTCAAGGTGTCTCACATACTATTTTTCATTCTTTATAGTTATTTAACATAGCATCTATCTTGGTGGATATACATAAGCAATATTGTTCCTCCTCTATCCTTTTTAGTTAAAACTCCTTTGATCTTTGATTATATTTTTATTGAATTTTGTTGGGGTGTGGATGTAAATTCTAAGGAGATATGGAAAAATTTCCTCCATATTGGCAATTGTAGCTTGAAGTTCATAGATACCTGCTAGGGGGAGAACAGGTTATGGAGGACCTTGAATACCAAAGAGAGGATTTTTAAAGGTGATAGAAAACCACTGGAGTTTATTGAGTCTTTAATAAATGGTAAATTTATATGTATACCAAAGAATTGTTTTAAAATGAATTTCTTCATGATTCATTATTGATGGGACTTTGAACTTTCCCACAAATTTCAGGAACTCAGTAACTGGCATTCACCAGTATAATCCCAGTACAATCCTTTTAACTGTCCTTTCACTGTGGCCCTCTGACCCAGCCCAGTCTTTTATTCTCTGTTACCTCCAGACCACCCCAGGCTACTTGCCACTCCTAGATCCCATCCAGATCTTTCCACAGTTTTTCTATATAAAAATATATCAATCTTATCCCCATTAAATTGTGCAGATTCTTAGAATCTTGCCCACCTAACCAGTGTCATAATAAAGTCACTACTGTGACTGAAAGAAGGCTTGAGTGATTGAATTCTTTCAAGGTAGACCTGCCCTGTACCCTTGCATTTTGGGGTCCCTAGAGCCCCTAAACCACAACATTATCACTTAAGTTTGATTTGTATACCTATTTTATATAGCTATATACCCAGGGTCATGTAAAAATTTCTCAGGCAAAAAGAGGTAGCAAGTAGAAAAACTTTAAGAAGCCCTCATCTACAGTATAAGAGAAGTTTGGAAGGGAGAAGAGTTTAGGGACAAAAATAATGAATTTAAAGTGCCTGAAAATACAACAGAGAGGTTAGGTCTTGACAAATACATTTGAGAGTCATCAGCATAGAAATTTAATTAAATTATGGGAGCTGATAAGTTCACCAAGTGAAGTAATATAAAGTGAGAAGAGATGAGACTACCCCAGTATAAGGGATTATACCATGATGAAATATTTGCATGGTAGGAGGTAGGGGAAAAAAATTTGTCCTTTCAGAAACCTAATGTCTTCAAGAAGGAAGTCTTACTTAGACTTCCTTACTTAGGAATGTCTTAGGAATGTCTACTTAAACTATCTTACTTAGAGAGAAGGCCTAGGAGCTACTTTGCTATATTTTGATCATCTTAAAGAAAAGAGAGAGATAAAAAAAAAGAATGTATCAGGGAAGAAAGAGGGAAGAGGGGGATAGACCTTACTATGTCATAGAATTGGTTTGTATAAGATTATACAAACATGGAGGAATGGGTGAGGAGTTACTTGCTGTTGTCCTTCATTCTCAAAGAGAACCATGACATCAGGTAGTTGATGCCATGACATGTAAGTGAAATGGATTTAAGTGAGAGAAGGCTGTGCAAAGTCACCAGCCTCATTTTCTCTTCTGAAGCTATCTGGGTCCAGTGGCCAGATATGGATCAGGACAACTGTAGATGGCCCAGGATGCAGTGGGAGGACCTTAGCCTTTTCAAGCTAAGGTCTTTAACAGGTCTCAATCTGACTGAGGCAGTACCTATTCAGGGATTAAGGGTTTAAAAAATGAGGCAAAGAATGGTCTCTTAAAAAAAAAAAAGATCTGGGAGGGGAAGACCCTCAGAGTTTCTGGCCAAAACAGAAATATTGAAGTTTAGGATTTAGGGGTGCTTGAGACCCCAAAATACCAACATGCCAGGTCCTGCTGAATGAATTCAACTCAAGTCTTCTCTCAGCCAAAGTAAAACAAAGTTTATTAATTAGCCATAATGGGTAGACTCTGAAGGAGCCTAAGTATTTGTGACACTTGTATTGGACAAGTGGGCCAGAATAATCTGACACAGATTGAGTCTGTGCTAGACTGAATTCTCAGCCCCTTCAAGGAGGCAAGATGGATCTTATATACAGAAAGATTGTGGGAGGATTTAGGAGTGGTCTAGAGGAAGGGTTTGGGGAGGGTCTTGAGAAGGAATCTAGGGAGGATGTTGAAGACTGAGGTCAGACTCCAGTAATGAGATCAATGGTAGAAATAGCTGAAGGCTACCTGGAGATGACAGACAATGGAGGGCTAGGCTAATTTAAGGGTAACAGATTTGGGTATAAATATTTTGATAGGATCAATGGTGAGAAGTAGCTGGACAGTGGAGGGCTAGATTAGGTTCAGAGGAACAGAGATTTGGGCCTAGTTTAAAGGCTTATGGCCTCAAGCAAATGCCTCAAGTGGGAAGATTCAATCAGAGTTCAAGGGGTTTCCCAAGAGCCTGTACCCCATCAGAAACAATTGTTATTTGCATTCATTCTGAGCTAATCAGGGCCTAAATAGTGACCAATATGTACATGCAACTCACTTTCATCTGCACTGAATAAAGTGGGGTAGAATACCACTCCCCCCTAGTCCCCTCAACACACACACACACACACACACACACACACACACACACACACACACACACGTTTGGTAAAGAAATTAAACTCATTGGAAACAAAGAAGCATTAAACTCAGGAAAGAATCATGAGAAACAGAGAGGGAAGGTGAGGAGAGGTGGAAATTAAGTGGGAAGGTGAATTCATCAGGGGACTAACTAAGGAAAAAAAACACCCACTTTAGAGGGTGAATTGTGAAAAAGAGAAAAAAAGAAAAGAAAGAAAGAATAACAACCTATAATCAGGGACTGTACAAGGGGAAGAGAAAAAGAGAAATAGAATACAAGCAGAATCTATCAAATATAGATATCTAGTGTTGAGCACACTCTTCCTTTCATTTTATTTGTTTAAAAAAAAAGGGATAGAGAGGAAAAAAATTAAAAGGACGGAGGTAAATGCACAATAATGATTGTGAATGTGAATGTGATTGAACTCACCCCTAAAATGGAGAATGGTAGCAGAATGTATTAGAAAGTAGAATTTAACAATATGTTATATATGAGCAACACACTTGAAACAAAAAGCTGCTGCACACACCAAACTGACTTACTGTTATTTATTCTAACTAGTAAGATACCAGTCTGACTAGTATCAACAATGTGTGCAATCAAACTTTTTTAAACTATGATGTTTAATTATCTGTTCATCGATACAAACATCAACCGGTCTAGGAACAAACCACCAGACTAATTCCTAGGTATCCCAGTAATCATGTCTGGTTGTTCACTAGAAAATTCTTCTCTCCCTAGCCAGAGACTGTCACCTTCCAGGAGACAAGTCTGACAAGTTTCTATTAATCAGCTCTACCCTCAAGTAACCATTAGGTAGAAGATTTTCAAATGCAAGGTGTGAGGGATAATTTACATTGAAGTTTCCCCATTCTGAAAAAAAAAATCAAAACTTTTAAAGGGCAGATGAAATCATCTTTTTTAAGATCTTTGCAAATGTGGAACTAATTTTAAATGACTGTACCAACCTATATCAAGTCAGAATTATCTGGTAACCCCTAGACAGGCAAGGAATTGGATGTTAATAGACATTGGTAACAATGAATCTGTTAATTGGTATGGTTTGTGTGTAAGTTTTCTTGATTACCTTGGCAACATGTAATCACCTTTCTAAAAGCTAGTGCACTGTGAGCCATCTAAGAAATTTAATCTGTACCTGACTTAATGTAAGCATGTAACTTTGTAAAATTGTGAGAAAGCCTTATTGTATTGCCTGAGCCTAGCCTTGAGTGGCCAAAAAAAACTGAACTATTAAATTGCACTGTTTGGACCTAGTCTTGCATGGCTGGGAAAACTGGACCTTTATATGTACCCTTGATGTCAAATCATGATTCTGAGAACCCTGTTAGGTCTGGTTGGCCATGCTGGCTGGTGTACATGAATTCCAGGCATCTGAAGACTACCCCTCCTCTGAGCCAAGGGATCTGAAGACGACATCAGAAGCTGTCAGCTTTCCCAAGAGTTCAGACCTGGCCTTTATCAGGACTGAGTCTTTCCTGGAAACCCCATCTTGGGAGGATGAGCCATTTCATGAGAAGTTTTCAGAGTAAAAAAAAAAACTGGGGATTGCATGGGATGAGTGAAAACTTCTCAATTTGGGGTGGTTAACTTTTCAAA
>CM053581.1:423629246-423644593 GCA_028627135.1 Pseudochirops cupreus
TTAAGAAGTGCAAAATCAATAATTTTGATTACATTAAAAAGTTTTTTTCACAGGTAAGATTAGAAAGGAAGCAGAAAGCTGGTGAAAAATATTTGGCAGACAATGTCTCTGATAAAGGCCTCATTTCTAAAATATATAGAGAACTGATTCAAATTTATAAGAATACAAGCCATTCCCTAATTGATAAATGGTCAAAGAATAGGAACAGTCAGTTTGAGATGAAGAAATCCCTGCTATCTCTAAGTCATATAAAATGCTCTAAATCAGGGCTTCCTAAACTTGGGATGGAGACTCATAGTTTAAGAAGCACTTCTCCAAATCAATATTGATTAGAGAAATGCAAATTAAGACAACTCTGAGGTACCATCTCAAACCTAGCAGATTGAATAATGTGACAAAAAAGGAAAATTATCAATGTTGGAGATGTGGAAAAATTAGAATTGCATTCATTGTTGGTGGAGTCGTGAATTGACCCAACCATTCTGGAGAGCAATTTGGAACACTGCCCAAAGGGCAATAGAACTATGCATACCCTTTGATCCCGCAACACCATTACTAGATCTGTATCCCAGAGAGATCATCAAAATGGGAAAAGGACTCACAGGTACAAAAATATTTATAGTGCCTTCCCTATTTTCATTATTTTCTGTATAAAAATATTTGTTTCCTTGTGGTCTGCCTCATTAGATTGTATGTTCTTCAAGGACAGAGATTGTCCTTTGCTTTCCTTTTTATCCCCATTGCTTAGCACAGTGCCTCACTTATGGTAGGCACAGAGATGCTTATTGCCTGATTGACCTGCTGCATGGGGGAATATTTACTATGCTATACATTGCCCTTGGAATATCTCCTCCTTTTGATTCTATACAAACATTTAATGGAGTTCATAGTAAAACCTGGCTACAGTGCACCTCAATACTTTTCCTTCTCTAAATTCACTCCATTCTTTGGGAGCAAAGTTGTGTTTTATTAATTGATGTGGATAAAGGTAGGGAATGGTGTAGGGAGACAGTGTGATGATTATCATGGGAAAAGCACTGAATTTCAAATCCTAAGTTTTAGCTTTAATTCTTCTCTTTGACACTTCCTACCAGTTGGACTCAGGGGAGGTCACTTTATGTCCTGACTGAGTCATATCTGACCTTTTGCAACCCCATTTGGGCTTTTCTTGGTGAAGATACTGCAGTGGCTTACCACATATCTCTCTGGGTCTGTTATACCACCCATTTATTTCCCTTGTATCTCAGAAATGTTTTCTTGTTTAAGGAAACTGAACAAAGCCTGCTTCAACCCAATCCAAGTGGTATCTACAACTAAGTCTTCTCTCAGTATTTAGATGTGTAGACCAAAGAAAACAAAGCACTACCAAGATTGCAGTTCTATATATTTTTTAATTTAAATTTATTCATTTATTTTAGTTTCCAACATTAAGTTCTAGAATCTCTTGAGTTTCAAATTTGTCCCCTTCCCTTTTTTTCCCCCTCCCCCTTCCCCATGGCAGCATGAAATCAAATATAGGTTCTACAAATATAGTGAACAATGACAAGAAGGCACAAAATAAAACAAAACACAAAAGAGAGAAAGCAAGCAGTTTGCTTCAATCTGCATTCAGACTCTGTAGTTCTTTCTCTGTATGTGAATTTCCCTTTCCTTCATGAGTCTTTTGTGGTTGTCTTCTAACCTTGCGTTGCTGAATGCATGCCACTCTGTCCAAGTTTGTTGTCACACATAAGATGTGTCTGTAAATGTGTGCAAAGTTCTCCTGGTTCTGTTCTCCTAACTCAGCATCAGTTTTTGTAAGTCTCTCCAGGTTGATTATGAAGTCCTTCTGCTTTTCGTTTCTTATAGCACAATAGCATTTCATTACATTTATGTATCACAACTTGTTTAGCCATTCCTCAACTGATGGGCATCCCCTTGTTTTCCATTTCTTTGCCACCACAAAAAGAGCTGCTATACATATTTTTGTATGTACAGGTCCTTTTCCCACTTCTATGATTTCTTTGCAATACAGACCTAGAAGCTGTATTCCTGGGTCAAAGGGAATGCACTTTTTTATTTCCTTTTTGACATAGTTCGAGATTGCCCTCCAGAATGGTTGGAACAGTTCACCACTCCACCAACAATGAATTAGTGTTCCAATTTTTCCACATCCTCTCCAGCATTTATCATTTTCCTGTTTTTTCTTCTTAGCCCATGTAACTTGTAAGATGTAGTCCCTCAGAGTTGTTTTTGTTTGCATTTCTGTAAAGAAGAGTGATTTAGTGCCTTTTTTCATCTGCTTATAGATATCTTTAATTTCTTCCTCTGAAAATTGTCTGTTCAAATCCTTTGACCATTTATCAATTGGCGAATGACTTGTATTCTTATATATTTGCCTCAATTCTCTCTATATTTAGAAATGAGGCCTTTATTAGAGACACTAGATGTAAAAATTCTTTCCCAATTTCCACTTCCCTCCTAATGTTCATTACACTGACTTTATTTGTACAAAAACTTTTCAATTTAATGAAATCAAAATTATCCATTTTGCATTTTGTAATGTTCTCTAACTTTTGTTTGATCTTAAAATCTTCCCTTCTCTATAAATCTGACAGTCAAACTATTTCTTGCTCCCTCAGATTCCTTACAGAATCAGCCTTTATGCCTTGATTGTGCACCCATTTATATTTGATTTTTTATGCAGTATAAGATATTGTTCTATGCCCAGTTTCTGCCATACTATTTTCCATTTTTCCCAGCAGTTTTTTGCCATATACTGATTTCTTATCCCTGAAGTGCAGGTCTGATTATTCATATATACTACATACATACATACACACACACGTATACATATATTTGCTTTTTGGAGGGGTAAGGCAGGGCAATTGGAGTTAAGTGACTTGCCCAAGGTCACACAGCTAGTAAGTGTTACGTGTCTGAGGCCAGATTTCAATCTGGATCCTTCTGACTCCAGGGCTGGTGCTCTATTCACTGCGCCTAGCCACCCTGATTGTATTTCTTAATCTGGGTCTTTCAGGAGGATGAGTTTGGGAGGTGGTATGCTATTGACGTTGGTGTGTTGTAGAGGTTTTTCTAATGCATAAGATTTGTACATGTATATTTCTTAATATGGGTATGTGAGGAGTTTGGGTTTGGTAGGAGGTAGGTTGTTGGAATTGGTGTGTTGGAGAGGTTTCTTTAATGCATAAGACTTGTACATGTATGTTTCTCCCTTTTTAGATTGCAGGAACATCCCAACTATCCTTTTAATGATGAATATTAATGAAGCTCTGACTCAGAAGATCTGTGACCCTGATACATTGCAGTTCTCTCCAAGGACTAGCTTACATTCTGTTGATTTTTATGGAAATTAAATCTCGTGTTGTGATTAAGCCATGCACTATGGTTAAGCCTACACTAATGCATAGGTTAAAGGCAGTTGTTCTATTATAAGCACTGCCTTTCCTGCCACTGATAAGGCAGAGACAATGGTACTCATTTATGTAGCATTCCAAAGTTTAGCAGGTACTTTTCTTGTACTAGTGCAAGTGTTATCCACTTTTCTCTAACAAAGGTAAACCTTCCTCAGAAAGGTTGTATCAGAGCTATTATCTAGCTCACAGTTTTCCTCTTTTCTCAGACCTTACCATTATTCTAAGTACTTCAACATATATCTTGATATCCCCTCTGTCATCCTAACTACTAAATTCCTCAATCTCCTCAACTTCTTCACTTCACCATCTACATAGTAGTGCAGATCAGATGTCCTAGGAATGGCAGTTCCCTTCAGTTCTCTATGATTTTATCCCTGCTACTTTCATATCCTGCATGATTGTAGAAGTTTATGCAACTCTGGGGTACAGAGTGTGTACATATATGCATATATATATATATATATATATATATATGTATATATATATATATATGTATAGAATCAGAAATCAATCATTAGAAATTAAGAAAACCGTCACATTCTGAGATTGCAGGCAAATAATGAGTATATGACAGTTTACTCAAAACCTGGAAGAACACTAGCTCCTGTAAGCCTTGAGGTTGACAAATATCCATATCTCAGGTAAACCCAAGGCAAAAATAAATCTTTGAATCTGGGATTTGTCTGTAGTAAAAGAGATGTAACTTTAATGCCTATTATTCCTGATGTACTTTAATGATTTTAATAATTAGTAGTCAAACAATCTATTAAATAAAAATCTATCATATGAAATCTATCAAATAAAAAGCTTTCCTTAATGTGGAGACTATATCTGATTGCATGGGGATGAGGAGGGGGAGGGAGGTAGAGAAAAATTAGAACTTATGGAAGTCAATGTAGAAAACTAAAAACAAATAAATTCGTTAACAATTTTTAAAAAAGATTTCTTAATAAAATAAATTTGTAAGCCTAACATTAACATATCCAGTATTATGGGTTTTTAAACTTATTGCGAGTCAGATATCATCAGTTTGGTCTAATGCATTTATGAATCATCTTAGAAAATCACTTTATCCCTTATCGATTTGATATTTTATACTAAAGAGCAATATAGAGTAATTACACTTTTAATTCTTATTCATGAAGTTTCTAACTATATCACTTTAATGCCAAATATCAAGTGTTACTTTTATTAAGGTATGAGCTACCTATAGAGGGTGAAACGTGTTTATCTCTCTTTAAATGGATCACATTATAATTTAGTTTGGATTTCCAATAACAGATCATGTCATTCAAAATGTGAAATTTCCCAAAGATTATTAGTTGCTAGCACCTTAAATTATAGAGGCCACTGTTTTAAATTAGCTCCATTCAAAAGATTTACAAAGGATGTTCCACATTCTCATCTCTTTCTTTAAAATATTTTAGCCCTTACAAAAATCTTTAAACTCTAATTTGGAAATTTGCAGGAAATATATAATATTTCAGTTACAAATTTGTTCTTGATTTAGTTTATAGTGCTGTAAATTTCTACAAACCAGGAAAAAATATTTCCTTTCCTTACTTGTCTAACTTTATTTTTGTAACTCCTATCTGCCTATTGAAATGACAGAAAATATCTGGCAGTTTTTTTTTCTTTTTAAATTCCTACAACTTTATTTTGAGCTAAAAGTCTGAAGTGGGAACAAATTTCTAGGTATTGGGAAAGAGTCTTTAGTTTCAGATTAGAGAAATTTGGGGGAAGAGTTTCAAGTGTGAAACTTCATTCATGTTCTCCACCCACCATTCTAAACACCTTTCCTGCATTTTTTTTAGCCCTTTATTGACCCTAGAAATCTTCCAAGATAACAGAATCTATAAATAATACGAGACATGACAGAGCACATTTTCCAGAGAACCTCATAGGATAGGAGAAAAAGGGATTTCCTACTGTTGGGGTACTGGTGTTTGGCCAATAAATGCCGAAACCTGGTCATCAGTTTATCTGACTAATACACATTTGAGCTTTTCATTAACCTGGGGTTATCCTAAGTGAATAGGCATAGAACTGATATTAGAGGAGCTATTTGTGAGTGTCACTCAATCAAGAAAAGGGATATTAGGAAATGGAAAGACACAGTATTTGATAAAAGACTGCCTCTGGGCAGGCCATGTGGTTCAACTGTTGGCCTTTGCATTTGAGGCCTGGATCACAGTGCCATACTCACTGGGATATCAGGGTGGCTGCAACCATTCACAGGTATCCAGTTTATTTCTCATGGCCACAGGAGGCATGAGGGAAATATAGGGAGAGAAAAAAAGGAGAGACAAAGATTGAGACAGAGTATTAATTGCCAAATTTAAGACCATTAAGGGTTACCTCCAGACTCCTTAGGGAATCAGTCTTAGGGGACTGCTCATTTGCTGATAAGTGTGGCTAGGTTTGTTCTAAACCTACTCTGAGAAAATTCTGAGTCAGGGTGTCACCCAGTCCTCTACATTATATAGAGTTCAAACAAGGGAACAAATACTGCATTCCACTGGTTTGCTGAGGTTATTCACCTGGTTCCCACCATACAGATGGATCCCATCCAGGTCATTCTTGCCCTACTTTTAACTTTTCACGTTGACCATCACAGATCCCACTTCTGACACCAAATCATTTTGGCAGAGAAGAAACCAAGAGATAAGAAAACCCAACTAGTAAGTTTATTAAATCATCTAGCAGGGCAAAGAGCTGAAAAGAGTGGTCTAATTTCCCAAGTCTTTTAATTATATTATAGGATTTTAAAAGATTAAAAAAAAGAATGAGGAAGCAACAGTTGATTGGCCAGCACAGAAGGAGTTGCCAGATAAAACACATGGTTTTGAATCTTTTGTTGGGCTCGTGGAAGAATCTCTCATGGCCCCTTATTGCATTGTATTCCCTAAAATTTTACATTTTGAGCTTGTCCTTGAATCTTTGCAGGGTTAATTTACCATGCTTCACTTTTTATTTGTCCAGTCAAAAGGGTCAAACTCTTCTCCACTTCTTTTACATTTTTCCCCTTCTATCATAGTATCATCAATGTAGTGGGTAAACTGTACACAAGGAAACTTTAATTCATCTAAGTTCAGCTACCATCCTATGAGAAATAGTAGGCCTATGCAGATATCCTTGTGGCAAGTGGGTGAAAGTATACTGTTGGTTACCCTGCCAAGTGAAAGCAAACTGGTTCCATTGTTTAGAGTCTGTTGGGGATGGTGAAGTAAGCATTGACCAAATCAATCACTGCATAGCAAGTCCCATCATATTTCTGGATCCTTTCTATTAAGGTGAGAACATCTGGAACAACAGCATACAAGGGAGGAGTCACTTTATTCAATTGTCTATAATCCACTGTCATTTTTCACGTCCCATCTGATTTTCATACTAGCGAAACTGCATTATTCCATCATGTGGTTGTAGGGACTAATACTTCGCTTCAACATACTTCTTTATACTATTGGCAATTTCACCTTGCCCACATGGCTCATAATACTAATTCAAAGTAATTACTTCAGAAATTTCAGGTAAAGTGATTGGGTCCATTTTAATTTTTCCCACTAAAACTGTTAATTCCTATCTTCCTCGCTGCAAATTGGTGTCTTCCTTCAGATAAATTCAGGGTCATATCTTCAATATATTTTATTCCAATGATGTGCTCAGGAATGGGTATGATAACCACAGTGTATTCTTTCTTATGTAATTGTCCAATTTTCATCATTAGTTTGACTTGTCTGGCTGATATTTCAGCCGTTCCTAGTCCTGTGATGGTAGCAGGAGTTCCATGCCTGAATTTGTTGGGGGTTCCCATAAATAAGGGAGGCCTCCAGTTTCCAACAATGCCCTGGTTACAGTATTTGATCCATTTTTCCAATATATAGTCAGATTGATATGAGGTCTACAATGTTGTTTGTGTATTTCTTTAATCTGAGCTGGGACTTGGCCAATTTCTTATTCTCCCTGAAGGTTCGATGAACTTGTCTACAATGGTTCAGGAGCATGTGTAGTGGCAACCCTTTCTTCACTATTCCATTTGACATTAAGCCACTTATCTCAGTACATTTTATAGAGTCCATTAGTTGGAATACTATCAATTTTTCTAAAATCAACCCCTGCTCTCAATAGAGTGGTAAACGGTTCTTTTCTTGGCAATGTCTTCTTACTTTGAATCCTCTGGTCATTTACTTTTCTCTGTCGAGGAAATTTATCTCTTTCCCATTCTCCTAAGTCACTTAGCTATGAAATCTTATCCAGCACCTCTGAAAGAAAGACATAAAAATGCAAACATGGAAAACACACACTCACACATACACATACACATACACGCACAGATGTGCACACATGCACATAACTTGGTACTCAATAAGAGGAAAAAGTTTACATCCCTCTATGAGAAATGGTTACCTGTCAATATTGAACTTTGTATAATTGTTGCAACATTTAAAAGGTATGTACATAGAGGGTGTGGGTATAAGTGAACTAATCTGAAGACAGAAAAAACCTTATTAAGGGGAACAAGGGAATTGTAATGGTAGAAAAGAAACGGATGAGGCAGAAAATGATACATTATGCCACACAAAGAGGCATAAAAACTTACTAAAGTGGAGGGGAAAGAAGGAGGGAGATGAGGATCATATGAACATTATTCTCATTAGTTCTGATTCAATGACAGATCAACATAATCAGTTAAGTTTAGATCCTAACTTGAAAAGACATAAAAACTCATTATAATAGAGATAAAAGAGAGATGGAGAGGAGCAATGAATGAAATTTACTAACATTTGTTTGTGGTTAGAAAACTAAATTTTGAGCATCAAAAACAAAAAGGGTGAATGTACCTCCAATAAAGAGCAAATTAAAACAATAAAGAGGAATTATTTTGCCCAATTGTATGAAAAGAAATTTGACAATCTTAGTGAAATGGATGAATATTTACAAAAATATAAGTTGCCCAGAGTAACTGAAGAGGAAGTACATTACTTAAATAACCCCATTTCAGAAAAAGAAATTGAACAAGCCTTTGGGGAACACCCTAGGAAAAAATCTCCACGGCTAGATGGATTTACTATCAAACATTTAAAGATCAAATGATGCTAATACTTTACAAACTATTTGGGAAAATTAGTGAAGAAGGAGACCTACCAAATTCATTTCATGATACAAACATGGCACTGATACCTGAATCAGGAAAAGTCAAAATGGAGAAACAAAATTATAGATCAATCACCCTCATAAATATAGATGTGTGAATTTTAAATACAATATTAGCAAAAAGACTACAGCAACTTATCCAAGAATAACACATTTTGATCAGGTAGGATTTATTCTAGGAATGCAAAGATGGTTCAGTATTAGGAAAACCATCAGTATCATTGATCATATCAACAATAAAACTAGCAGAAACCATGTGATTATCTCAATAGATGCAGAAAAAGCTTTTGACAATATACAACATCCATTCCTATTAAAAACACTAGAAAGCATAGGAATAAATGAAGTTTTCCTTAGAATAATAGGTAGCATCTCTTTAAAGCCATCAGCAAGTATTATATGTAATGGGGATAAACTGGAAGCATTTCCAATAAGATCAGGGGTGAAACAAAGAAGTCCACCACAACCCTTGTTATTCAGTTGGGTAATTGAAATGTTAGCAGTAGCAATTAGAGAAGAAAAAGAAGTCAAAGGAATCAAATTCGGCAAAGATCACTGTGTCTTTAAAAAACAAAAACAAAGATTTTGGAGACCAGAGTTCTAGATAATCAATGGTTTCTGAGGTAACCTAATGTTTAAGTTTCCCTAGGTTTTTAATCGCTCAAAACTACCTCATTTTGAGTCAGCAACCTTCCAAGTGTAATCATTAGCCCCAAAGCAAACTACTCTGCAAGGTAAATATAACTTAATTATTTTCTTTTAAAAATTTTTTTCTAATAAGGCGGCTAGGTGACTCAGTAAATGGAGCACCGGTCCTGGAGTCAGAAGGACCTGATTTCAAATCCAGCCTCAGATACTTAACATTTACTAGCCATTTGACCTTGGACAAGTCACTTAACCCCAATTGCCCTGCCCTCCCTCCTCCAAAAAGAAAACAAAATTAAATTTTTTATTTTTTAAAATTTACTTTTAGTTTTCAATATTCATTTCCACCAGATTTTGAGTTACAAATTTCTCCACGTCTCCACCCCTACCACAAGACGGAAAGCATACTGAATACCCATTCTCCCAATCTGCTTTCTCTTATGTCCTCACCCACCTCCCTCTAACTTTCTAGTAGGGCAAGATGGATTTCTAAACCCCAGTGCCTGTATATCTTGTTTCCCAGTTGCATATAAAAAACAATTTTTTTTTAACATTTGTTTTTAAAACTTTGATTCTGAGATTCTTTCCCTTCTCCTCTCCTCACCCACCCCCACTGGGAAGATAAGCAAGTCAATACAGGTTGTACATGTGTTGTTATGCAAAATGTTTCCTTAGTAGTTATATTGTGAAAGACCAACTATGTTTCCCTCCATCCTATTCCGCCCGCCCCACTTATTCTATTTCCAACTTTGACCCTATCCCTTTTCAAAATGTGTGCTTCTAGCTATCCCCTCCCCCAATCTTCCCTCCCTTCTGTCTTCCCCCTTCTTATCCCCTTCCTCCTAACTTTCCTGTAGGATAAGATACCCAATGAGTGTGTGTTATTCCCTCCTTACACCAAATTCATCGAGAGTAAGGTTGACCCATTCCCTTTCACCTTCCTGCTCTTCCCCTCCATTGTAACAATTTTCTCTTGCCTCTTTTATGTGAGATAATTTACGCTATTCTATCTCTCCCTTTCTCCTCTCATTACATTCCTCTCTCATCTCTTAATATTACTTTTTAGATATCATCCCTTCCTATTCAACTGATCCTGTGCCCTCTGTCTAGGTATATATGCACATACATATATACACACTCATATATGCATTTATACACACAGACACCATCCCATACATACATATATATGTATATATACACATATATACATATATATTCCCTTGAACTATCCACATACTGGGAAAAGTCTCATGAGTTACAATGTACATGTTACAATGATGATTTTTCCATATAGGAAGGTTTATAGTTCAACTTTATCAAGTTCCTTATGATTTTGTTTCCCTGTTTACTCTCTCAGGCTTCTCTTGCTTCTGGTATTTCAAAGTCAAATTTTCCGTTCAACTCTGATTTTTTCATCAAGAATACTTGAAAGTCCTCTATTTCATTGAATAATTGTATTTGCCCTTGAAGCATTATACTCAGTTTCACTGAGTAGTTGATTCTTGGTTTTAATTCTAGCTCCTTTGACCTCCGGAATATCATGTTCCAAGCCCTTTGATTCCTTAATGTAGAAGCTTCTAGATCTTATGTTATTCTTATTGTGTTTCCACAATACTCAAATTATTTCTTCCTGATTACTTGGAATATTTTCTCTTTGACCTGGGAACCCTAGAATTTGGATATGATATTCCTAAGAGTTTTCTTTTTGGGATCTTTTTCAAGAAGTGATCGGTGAATTCTTTCAGTTTCTATTTTGCCCTCTGGTTCTAGAATATCAGGGCATTTTTCATTGAGAATTTCTTGAAGGATAATTTCTAGGCTCTTTTTTTTGATCATGGTTTTCAGGAAGTCCAATAATTTATAAATTATCTCTGCTGGATCTATTTTTCTGGTGCGTGTTTTTTCCAATGAGATATATCACATTGCCTTCTATTTTTCATTTGTTTGGATCTATTTTATAATATCTTGATTTCTCATAAAGTCATTGGCTTCTATTTGCACCACTCTAATTTTGAAGGAATTATTCTCTTCAGTGAGTTTTTGAAATTCCTTTTCCATCTGTGCAATTCAGTTTTTTAAGTCATTCTTTTCCTCATTGGCTTTTTGGGCCTCTTTTGCCATATGTGTTAGTCTATTTTTTAAGGTGTTATTTTCTTCAGTATTTTACTGGGTCCCTTAGCAGGCTGTGGACTTGCTTTTGATGATTTTCTCACGTCATTCTCATTTCTCTTCCCAGTTTTTCCTCCACTTCTCCTGCTTGATTTTCAAAATCCTTCTTGAACTCCTCCCATAACCAGTTCGTACTTTACTTGGAAGCTTTTGATGCAGGAGTTTAGCATTGTTGACTTCTTCTAGTTCCATGTTTTGATCTTTTTTGTTCCCCAAAAAAGATTCTATGAACTGATTGTGTTTACTCTGTTTGTTCATCTTGTCAGCCAATTACTTGACTTTTGAGCTCTTTTCCACAGTAGAACTCTGCTTCAAGAATGGAGAGAGTTATATCCTAAATTGCCGGGTTTTTTGTGAATGTTATCAGAGATATGAGGAGGGCACCATCTCCACAGACACCCCCAGCTCTGGTACACTAGCCACATACCCAGGACCAACCTCTAAGACCACAATCACCATCCAAACAGGTCAATGCAATAGAGATTACTCTCTGAATGGTTGTTTGGTCCACCTATGATCTGCATGCCAGGAGCTCTGGAGGCAGCTATGCAGTAGCAGCTCCAGCTGCACCTCCACCACCTCTCACCCTGGGGGATGGGGCCAGATAACACACTTCCATCACCCAGTTCCATCAGGGTTCCCCCTGACCTTTTAATTTCTCTTTGGTGTTTATGGGTTGAGAAGTCTGGAAACTGCCACAGCTGCTGGTGAGTCACTCTCCTGAAGTCTGCTCTGTCCAGTCTGTGCCACTGTTCAAGGCTTCCCTGAGTCTCAGACCATGCAGCTGATGGGACTCCACATGGCTTTCAGCTTGGTGCTAAAGACCCTTCCTGTAGGCCTGCTGGGCTGCCTTCAGTGGTGTATTTGTTTCTCTCTGTCACTTTGTGGCTTTTCTAGCACTAAAATTTATTCAGAGTGATATTTTACAGGTATTGAAGATGGTTAGAGTGGGAGCTCATGCCAAGTTCTTGCCAAAGTCTGTCAAAATTATAGATTCCATATCTGTCAGTCATTAACATGGGTTTGTCATAAAACATGGAAGCCATAATTGGATACTGTTCATAAAAGCTCAAGATAAAAAAAGTCCCATCATTCAAGATTGTGTCTTTATAACGGAGGCACATAAAACAGTAAGATAAGGGAAATGTCTAATTCAGGGCTCCCTGTCTTTGACAGAAGAATGATCTTAATCAGCTAAATCTAGCCCGAGAGCTTTGAGTTCACTCAGAGAGAACTCAAACTATGATGGTTATGCCAGTCCAGGGTGGGCCAAAAATGTCCTTTTCTCATTGATTAGTCCAGGTTTTGGCTCCCTTCAGGTGTTGGGGGCTCAAGCAGTCCTCTCAATATGCAGTACATATTCTGCAATTACTCTCTCAACCTTTACTCTTACTGGAGTGGACGACCAGAATACAACTTGGATAGTGATCCTCTTCAGAATTCTCAGAGTAGCCTTGGTGTATCAGGGAGTATAATTCTAGTGCTGTAGCTCATTGACTCCTACTAGTGTGTTTCCCTTCATGATTATAGATCACTATTAATTAGTCAGCCTTATCAAAACAGCTTTCCAAAAAGAGTGCTTATGGTAGAGGACTCTGGGAAGATGGCAGAGTACATTAGAAAATTCCAAGTTCTCCAGATTTCCCCCATGAAGAGCACCTCAGGGTGAACATAGAGTGGTCAAAATAAATATGTAGGAGTAGAACAGTGGCCCTCCTGGACAATCAGAGATGTGAAGAAAAATCTCACAAAAAGGTTGGGTCCCTGTGAAGGAAAAAACCACCTCTAGGCTACATCCACTTAAAGAATATGCAGCAAGCACTGTGGTTGGCTGGGTTACAAGGATGCCTCAGCCCCAGCCACAGGAACTTTTCTCACTGAGAACATAAGGGGAACTAGGCATCTGAGTTGGGGTACATTGAGGGAACCTCTGCTGACAAGGAATTCCAGACCCATCTGTGTTGCTGAGATGCTAGGGTAAGGAGGAACCAGGACATGGCTTGTGAGTATAGAAGCATTGAGGGGCAAGGGGGACACTTTTGGGTGTAGGCACCTACAGAGGCTGGAGGTTTTGATTCTGGTTCCAGGCCAGGTGGGAGAACTGAAGGAGTGTTTAGGCTAGAGGTACTATCCTCAATACTCCAGGACTAGAGGCGATTAGAAAACTAAGCTGCTACACACTCCCCTCACCCTCCTAAACAATAATGATCTGGCAAATGAGAAAGAATCCAACCACAGAGACTTATTATGGTAATGGAAAAGACCAGGGTACATATTCAGAGGAGGATACTGAAGCAAAGAAATTCTCTTCTACTCCACAGAGTAACATCAAATAGTTACCTGCCCAAAAGGAATTCATAGAACTTAAAAAGATTTTAAAAATCAAATGAGAGAGACTTAAGAAAACCTTAAAAAAAATAAGAACAATCCAAAAAACCCCAAGAGGATTATGAAAAGAAAGTCAACCAATTAGTAAAAAAGATCCAGAGTATTGAGGAAGAAAACGGCTCCTTGAAAATCATAATTGGGCAAGGAGGAACCAATGAAGAAGAGATCAGGAAATAATAAAAGCATAAAGAATGAAAAAATAGAAGAGAATGTGAAACATCTTCTAAGAGAAACAACTGATCTGGAGAACAGATGAAGAATAGAACACATAAGAATAATCAGACTATCTGAAAGCTATGGTCAGAAAAAGAATCTTGATACAATAATACAAGGAATAATTTTTTTTTAATGTCCTGAAGCAGTAGAACAAGAAGGAAAAGTAGAAATAAAAAACAAAACCACCAATCAACACCTGAAAGAGATCCCCCAAGGAAAACCACAGGAATATCACAGTCAAATGCAGAAACCCTGAGCTCAAGGATAAAACATTATGAACAACAAGAAAAAATCATACCCAGCAACGCTTAGTAAGCATAATCCTGAATGGGAAGAAAAATCCCATTTAATAAATTTTCCGACTTTCAGTATTTTCTTTAAAAAAATACCCAAATCTAAACTAAATAGAAAATTTGACATACCAGAGCCAAGAGAAATTTAAGGCATATACCAAAGATTAATTTCAAGGGACTCAATAAGGACTGACTGTTTACCTTTTATGGACATAAAATGTAAAACATATGTCTAACATTGTTATTAGTAATTGGGCAGTTCATAAAGAAATATTGGACTAAATTGGAGTATGACATAATTTTAAAAAGTAAAACCATTAAGGAATAACTTAAAAAGCATAATAGAAATGAGGTGCCAGAGGAAGAAGTGACACAGAGGAATTTAAATGGGGTAATGAGACTGGTAGTTCTGGAAACCTACTTTCATCAGGAATGGATTCAAGAAGGAATAATACATGTATATACAGAAAAATATAAAAGTTTTCTAAATTCACAAAGAAATATAATGGTAAGGGGAGAGGTAGGAGGGAGAGTATAAGGGAGGGATCTTTAGAAGAGAGGGTGAGGGAATAAGCTAAAGGGGGGATAAAGAAGGGTGTTAAGATTATTGGGAATGGGAGGGTAAGGGAAGGATCTTTGGAGGGGGGTTTGGTTAAGTAATTGGAGGGCAAGGTTGCAGGTAAAGTAGTAGTGAAGTGAAATAAAGGAAAGTAAATTAGAGGAGTCTGGAGGGTTAGGAAATAAGAGACATGCAGAAACATAAAAGAAAGATCGGGAGTAGAATCTGTCAGGAGAAAAGGAGCAGAGGCGGTGATCATGATTCTGGACAAAGTAAAGGCTAAAGTAAATTTAATCAAAAGAGAATGATAAGGAAACTACACTATGTGGCAGTCATATTTATCAGTGTTATTTTGTACTATTTAAACATAAGGCAGGACTATTGCTGTGGTATAGGAGATCATGAGTTGGTGGACTTGGAAAAATATGGAAAGACTTGGCCTTATGAAGGAAGAGGCAACCCACCCTCAGAGAAACAGGATAAATAAGTATAATATGGTCTTACACA
>CM053581.1:423645093-423666711 GCA_028627135.1 Pseudochirops cupreus
GTCATGTATAGGATCTGCAAATACTTTCACATTGTACAATAGGTTGGTTATATAGAAGGGTTGTAACCTATGAGTGATCACTGGGAAAAAAGAAACAAAATCAAACATGAAAAAGAACCATAGCGTGTTTTGCCTCAGTCTCCATTTAAACTATAGTTTTTGTATATCTTTCTCTGAGTTTAGGTATCTCCTTCCATCCTGAGGCTTGTAGAGTTGTCTTTAGCTGTGCATTGTTGAGGATAGTCCAGTTTATCAAGGTTGGTCATCCTATGTACGATGTGTCTGTGATTGTGTACAGGTTTTGCCTGGTTCTGCTCTTCTCACTTAGCATCAGTTTGTATAAGCCTCTCCATGTAATTATGAAGTCCATCTCCTTCCCATTTCTTACAGCACAATAGTATTCCATTACATTCATACACCATAGCTTGTTCAGCCATTCCCCAATTGATGGGCATCCCCTATATTTCCAGTTTTTGGGAGAAGTTTATCTCTTATGCAACCTAGCTGGGTGTTTATACCTTCTCTTTTATACCAGGTTGTGGGATTGTTTAGAAAAATTTCTTAATTTGATCAGAAGTTGCCCTGATCTACCTCTCTTAAATATATATTAATTGTAATAGTCATTCAACCCTCTATTTTTAGGAGCTCTTTACAGTCTGGCTAAGATTTACAGGGTTCAGAACTTAATTTTAAAAATCCGTTCCATCAGTAGCTGATCATGACAGAAGATCACGTTATTAGGGCTTGCCTCCTCATTCTTACCCCACCCCTTACATCTGGTTTATGTTTTACAGCGGTTTGTACAGAGGCCCCCATTGGGGGCTCCTATGAATTGTACTCAGGGGTTAGTGACTATCTTTGTATTAAAGACAGGTCTGTATGGTGCTTTGGGAGCTACCACTAAAGATCACTAATGGCCAAGGTATCTTACCTTTTAAATAGAACCTGAGAAGCAGAACCAGTGGCATCTTTGAACTTGGATCCAAATCCTCTTGGGATAAAGGACTACCATGGAGAAGAAGACAGAACAGCTGAGATACCTTTGCAGTGCTGGAGATAGCCATAAAGGTTATTATTCCTCTTCATTTTTCTCCCTCTTCAGTTACATAAGAACACAGAAAATGTTGCAATATACTAAGCATGGGCTTTCAATAAAGCTGTCATGATTCTAATAACTGGTGATCAATAATTTGGTATCTCTCATTCCCCTAATTTATTAGTCTTTATTAGTCTTCTCTTTCCTGTTGACCCCGGGTGAAGTTGTTGACTTAGGAAAGCTGAAATGAATGGATGGTGATTTCCTCAGTAATCAAGGAATATAGAATATGCTGATCTTAAGGTTGTGTCAAAAGGGAAAGAGTTTAGAATCAAAGATTATTATTAGATCTGGAAGGGTCTTTGGAAAGGACATTTTTATTTTATAAACAGGGAAAACAGGCCTGGGAGAGGCTTAGTAACTTTCTCAGTCATGCAGTTTGTTAGCAGCAGATTCAAGACGGTGCTCATCCATCACTTTTCTGGCTCAACAAATTGCCTGCCTCTTTATGCGAGAGTAAGTCAGAGAGCTCCTGTGATTCTAAGACTTTAGAAAATCAAGTCCACTCTGTTTTACAATGAGTTTAGGATAGGAAGAGTCACCAGGAGGCTGAAATAATATTAGTAAAGAGCTTAGTACAGTGCCTGGCACATAGAAATGCTGTATAAATCTGAGCTAATTGTTGCTGTTGTTATTCTCACATCTTTTTATCCCTGTGATGTAAGTAATTTCGTTAGAAGACTAACTTGAAGAGTCTAGCAAGGTAAACATATTCTTTTTCTGTTACCCTCACATAACTCCAATGGTAGATAAAACTGAAAAATAGAGCTTGTCACTGAAATTTTCCCATCTTTCTGTTCCCTCCTCTCTTTCAACAACCACCTAACTCTTTCATATTGTCATTTCTTTTTTATCCTAGAGGAAAGTGATGTGTTAAATTAATCAGGGCTTAGGTTTTAGGTATAATCTTTCTCCCTGAATGCTTGCCATTTGCAAAACACCAGCGGGAATATAAAAATCTATAAAATATTGCTCTTGCCTTCAAGGGAGAATAAAACATTCTATATAATGCTTCTCTAACTAGGTTTTTTAGAAAAAAGAATACCAGATTTCAAACTGTAGTTTGAGATATAATCATTAAAATATAATATAAAATAATATATAAAATATAATATAATATAAAATATAATCATTAAAATGATTTGGTACTAGTTTAAAAGGAGAGAATGAGAGAGAGGTCCATCAGTGTTACAGGTCAGGTATTCAACATATGGTAGCAACCAAACCCGGTAGCATAGTGTTTGATAAAACTGACGGCCCCTGTTACTGGGAGAAGGACCCATTATTTGACAACAACTGTTGGGAAAACTGGAAAACAGTATGGCAGAAACTAGGTATAGGCCAGCATCTCACACCATATTCCAAGATAAGGTCAACATAGGTAAATGATTTACACGTAAAGGGTGATACCATAAGCAAATTAAGAGAGCATGGAATAGTTTATCTGTCAGATTTATGGATAAGGGAAGAATTTAGGATCAAAGAAGACATAGAGAGCATTTTAAAATGTAAAATAGATAATTCTGATTATATAAAATTAAAAAGTTTTTGCAAAAAATAAAACCAATGCAACTGAAATTATAAGGAAAGTAAAAAACTGGGGGAAAATTTTGCAACAAGTATCTCTGATAAAGGCTCCATTTCTCAAATATATAGAGAATTGAATCAAATTTATAAAAATACAAGTCATTCTCCAGTTGATAAATGGTCAAAGGGTATAAACAGGCAGTTTTCAGACAAAGAAATCAAAGCCATCTATAGTCATATGAAAAAATGCTCTAAATCACTACTGATTAGAGAATTCAAATTAAAACAAGTCTAATGTATCACCTCATACCTATCTAATATGACGAAAAAGGAAAATGCTGGAAGTTGGAGGGGATGTGGGAAAATTGGGACACTAATGCACTGTTGTTAGAGTTGTGGACTGATCTCACCATTATGGAGAACAATTTGGAACTATGCCCAAAGGACTATAAAATTGTGCATACCCTTTGATCCAGCAATACCACTGCTAAGTCTATATCTCAAAGACATCAAAAAAAAAAAAAGAAAAGGACCTATTTGAACAAAAATATTTATGGTAGCTTTTTTTTGTGGTTGCTAAGAACTGGAAATTGAGGAAATGTCCATCATTAGGGAATGGCTAAATGAGCTCTGGTATATGATTGTAATGGAATGTTGTTTTGCTATAAGAAATAAGAGTAAGATTATTTTTCAAAAACCTGGGAAGATTTACATGAAGTGATGTACAGTAAAGGGAACAGAACCAGAACTTTGTACACAGAAACAGCAATACTGTATCATAAAAAACTGTGAATGACTTAGCTATTTCAGCAATAAAATGATCCAAAACAATTCCAAAGGTCTAATGATGAAGCAAACTATCCACCTCCAGAGAAAGAACTGATATTGCTTAAATACAGACTGAAATGAAGCGTGCTATTTTTCACTCTTTCATTTTTTTCTTTTATTTGAGTCTTCTCGTACAAGCCTAATATGTAAATGTTTTATATAATTGAAAAAAATGATTAGGTACTAGTTTTAAAAAGAGAGAGGAAAAAGTCCATCAGTGGAATAGATCAGGTAATCAACATATAGAAGCAACCAAACCCACTAGCATAGTGTTTGATAAAACCAAAGACCCTTGTTACTGGGGAAGGACTCATTATGTGACAAAAAGTCTTGGGAAAACTGTATAGTAGTGTAGTAGAAATTAGGCAAATACCCCACACCAAATACCACAATAAGGTCCAAATGAATACACAACATACATATAGTCACATCATAAGCAAATTAAAGGAGCAAGGATGAAATTAATTTTTGGTTCTATGGATAGTGGAAGAATTCAAGATTAAATAAAGAGGATCACATGATAAAATGGAAAATTTTGATTATATAAAATTTAAAAGTTTTTTACACAAACAACTATAATGTAGCAAAAGTTAGAAGGAATGTAGGTAAATGGGAAAAATCTTTGTAACAATTTCTCTGCTAAAGGTCTCCTTTCCAAGATACAGAAGGAAGTGATTCAAATTTCTAAGATTAAAAGCCATCCCCAATAAATAAAAAGATATAAACAGATAGTTTCTCAAAAGAAAATATCCAAACTATCAACAAATTGTGGTATATGTCTAATAAAGAAACATTTTTGTGCCATAAGAAATGGACATTTTTCAGAGGAAACTGATACCTACATTTAAGGCAGATTGTAATCTCATTGGTTTTACTCAAAGTTGGGCCTGTTTGGTTTTATTCTGGAGGTGAAAACTAAAAACAGGGTAGGGAGACCCAGCCCAAGTTGAATAAGTCCAATCCAGTAAACATTTATTCAGCACCTAATATATTCCAGGCCCTTAGCTAACCGCTGAGGATACAATGAATAAAAAACATAAAAATACAAAAATTTAAAAAAAAAAAGGAACTTCCAATCAAATAGGGGGAGACAAATGAAGTATGCAAAAAATAATTGCTAGGAGAATCAGGGAGGAAAAAAAAAGGATGTTGCTAGGGAAAATGAGGCAGGCCATGCATAGCTGGACATTCCTCTCTGCATCAGCTCTCTGCCTGGTTTCAGCAAATGAAGGCAGGAAAGCTGGATGGGTAGGGAAATACTAGAGGGTAATCAGCATAGTGGCATTTTGTCCCGTGGAGCTGAAACCAAGCATAGCAACACATACTAAATAGAGTGAGTCCCCAAGTCTAGTTTCTGCCCTTTACAAAGGAAAGCATTAGGAGGAGTTTGGTACTCCACCAACCAGCCCTGGCCACTGGACCCAGATGGCTCTGGAGGTGAAAGTGAGGTGAATGACCTTGCACAGCCCTCCCTCCCTCAAATCCAAGTCAACTGCAAGTCATGTCACCATTTCCCTGATGCCTTCAAGAACAAAAGACAAACACAATACAACAACAACCTCCAGCCAGAGGGAAGAGGAGGCTAAGAGGCAGTAACATTCCACGTATGAGTGAGCAACGTGGTGATGATATTAGAGGTGATGAGTTGAACCTTGGAGTTATCTTGTTCAGCAGAGTTGAAACCAGGCAGAGAGCTGATGCAGAGAGGAATGTCCAGCTATGCATGGCCTGCCTCATTTTCCCTAGCAACATCCTTTTTTTTTTCTCCCTTATTCTACTAGCAATTATTTTTTGCATACTTCATTAAGCTGTTAATCATATGTTCCTTGTGATAGCTCTCTTCATTGTTACTTAACTTTTCATGTATTTATGATTTTATCCTCTACTTGACTGCAGAGTCCCCAAAGCCACCTCACTTGTCCCCTTTACAATGCGTAGCATCACCCTGTGTGCAGTTAGTGCTTCTTCATGCTCTGGTCTCACTGATTTTTATTTTTTTCTATCTCTGCCATGTTTCAGGCCCTGTTGGTTTGTGCTCTGGTCTCACTGATTTTTATTTTTTTCTATCTCTGCCATGTTTCAGGCCCTGTTGGTTTGTACAACATTGGACAGACTTGTTGCCTCAACTCTTTGCTTCAGGTGTTCATCATGAATCTGAATTTCACCAAAATCTTGAAGAGGTGAGTCCTTTTCCTGAATAGTTCATCAGTATTGGACTGAGAATAATAAATAATAAATTCATATTTTCTTTTATGTTTACAGGAGAATTTCAGTTGTTCATGGTGAGCTGGGGCCTGCTGAGTTTGATAACCATTTATTAAATATCTTGTATCAGGACTGTGTTCAGCTCCAGGGATACAAACACATATCGGTACTCGATTGGTCTCTTCCCTCATTGCCCAGCCATGTCCTTAAGTGGCTGGAAGAGGGTGAATTCAAGCAGAGACCCCCTGGGGGATTCAGTGTCTATTTTTTGTATTGTTGACATCTCTTAGGACAGTAAATTTAAAACTAGAAGGGATATTAGAGAGCATTGAGCCCAAAGTTATACAGGTGGTGAGTAACAGAGCCAGGATTTTAAGTCAGGGCCACTGACTCCAGATCCATCATTCCTTCTGGTAACTGAATTTCTCAATTTCAAGAACACCCAAGTAACCCCCTTGTTCTGCTTCTTTCTTCCAAGTGCTTGATCCTGGTCCTACTTATTTAGTAGTTTGGGCTACTCAGTTCAATTTACTTCAATTCAGCAAACATCCATTAAACATTTAGAGAGTGCTAGGCCTGGAGTCAGGAAGATCTGAGTTCAGATTTGGCCTCGAGAACTTACTGTGTGACCCTGGGCAAGCCACTAAACTTCTATTTGCCTCGGTTTCCTCATCTGTTAAATGGGGGTAACAATAGCACCTAGCTCCCGGGGCTGTTGTGAGGATCAAATAAGATAATGTTTGTAAAAGCACTTTGCGTGGTGCCTGGCGCATAGTAGGTGTTATATAAATGCTTATTCTCCTCCTTTTTCCTTTTCTTTGCTCTGTAACCTTCCCTCCACTGCCAGGTACTGGGAATAGAAAGATAAAAATGAAGCAGTCCTGCCCCTCATCTTCTACTGGGATAAACAATGTGAAGATTGTTAAGAAAATGCAGAACAAGTTGGAATAAATAAAACATCAGTGTGACACAGGCTACTTGGCCCCTACTGCCTGAAGACCCAGTGTGCCACATTTTGCCTCTGCCCCGGGGTCCTCTGACACTCTTAAGGGGGTTTGATGCAGATAAGCTCTCTGCTTATGGTGCCAATACTCACAGATGGTTTTCCTTCAATTTTAGGTGTGCTCTCCAGAACTTCAGTTCCATTTAAGCACTAATAATCAGGGCAGGGGGTGGTTGTGAAGAAATTATTTTGTCTGTTTCCTTGTCACATTGTTTTGAGCGAATCTCTTCCAGGAACCCTCACACTATGTGGCTCCTCTCCTTGTTTAGTATCCCGGTGCCCAGGGAGCTGGAGGAAGGGAAGGAAAGTTTCCTATAAGAGTCTTTTCTTGATGGCCTCACTGTTAATGAATTACTTTTCATTTTATTGATGTCCTGGGGCTTGCCTTTGTTGTTGCTGAGTCACTTCAGTCATGTCTAACTTGTGACCGCATTTGGAATTTTCTTGGCAAAGATACTGGAGTAGTTTGCCATGTCCAAACCAGGTCATTTTACAGACCAGGAAACTGAGGCAAACAGGGTTAAGTGACTTGCCCAGGGTCATGTAGCTAGTAAATATCTGAGGCCAGATTTGAAATCAGGAAGACAAGTCTTCTTGACTCCAGGTCTGGGACCCCCTAGCTGCCCTGGACTGGCTTAGGCATGCCCAGATTTCTTAACATGGAGGTTTCCTAGGTTCCCTACCACATGGGTGAGGGTAACCTCCTTTGATTGACTGCATAGCTGGAAAGGTTGCTTGTTTGAAACTGGCCAGACTGGGAAAGTCTGTTTCCTGAAAACTTTTCTGCTGCGTCCAGAAGGTAAAGATCACAGTTTACTCATTGTGTGGGAGCCATGAATTAGATCAGTGAAACCATGAAATGAACCACTTCCTTCATCTGCTTTGTTCTTTTACTCAGGTTCTGAGAAATGAGTGTGGGGGTATTTGTTCCTATTCTGTTGTTTTTCTATGAGTTCTTAGATGCCGTAGTATGATCCTCTAACTCTTGCAGAAAATCCACAGTTTGGTTTACATGAATCTAGCAGAGATGTTGACAACAACTCTAGGCTCTCAGAATGGCATTATGGTCCACACTCATTCTTGGGTTGGCTTTTAGTGTAATAGCAAGGAAGGGCAGGGGGTGGTGATGGTGGTGAGGAAATTATGGTGTATGTCTTCTTGTTGAAAGGCCATTCTTTTGAGCTGATCTGTTCTAGGAACCCACACAATGTGTGACTTTTCTGCTTTTTCAGTATCACAATGCCTAGGGAACTGGAGGAGCGGAAGAGAAGTGTCCCCTACCAGCTACTTCTGCTCTTGGAGAAGATGCAAGATAGCCGGTTGAGAGCAGTAAGACCTGTAGAGCTGGTATTGTGCCTGCAAAAATATAATGTTCCATGTAAGGAAGTCAGCATTAGTACTATTGTTTATGGTTGGGACAGACAGGGTGTTTCTGTGCATGTGTGTAAGGGTGGGTATAAGAGACATTCAGGGTGATTTGGTAATCGAAAGTGCTAAATCCAGGAATTTAAGGATCTTTGGTTCTGCCATGTTGAGAGACATCAGCTGTTAGATTATCTCTGCTAAGGAGAACCACTTTTTCACTGGAAATGGATGGAAGATAGGCACCTATGATTTCATTGGTGCAGGTAGGGAGCTCCCAGCTGAGGGGCCTTCATCTGCCGATACAGTCTGGCATCTTCTATGCAACTTACAGCAATCTTGGAGAGTTTCCTAGAGTACTGAGTGACTTTCCCAGAATCACACGGCCAATATTGGTCAGAGGTAGGACATGACCCCAGATCTTCTTGATTTTAGGGCTGGCTTTCTATCCACTATGGCACAGAATAAAAATAATACCAACAGGCAATGGATACTCCAGATAAGTAAGATGATAGTAAAAACACTTATCTGTGCTTGTCTCCTTGATCACGTGAACTACATTTTAGCTCTTGAAAGAATTAATGCTGTGATTGCTGAACCATTGAAAGGTTGTGGGAAAGGAGAGAGAAACTATAAGATTTGAGAAGAACAAATGTTCTTCAAATATTTTAAAGTCTCTAAACTATAGGCTAGTGAACTTCATTCCAATTCCTGGGAAAACACTAGAATGGGTCATTATGAAATCTGATTACAGAGAACTAGCATGACTTTATCAAGGACATATCATGGAAGTGAATGTTGAAAACTAAAAATAAATAATTTAATAGAGAAAAATATATCATGTCAGACTAACCACATTTTCTTTTTTGTCTGAATTATTAAACTAGCAGATGAGAAGAATGCTATGGATACAGATTACCGGGATTTTAGCAAAGCATTTTGATAAAATACTTCACACCGCTTCCTGTGGAAAAGATAGAAATGATAATAAAAATAATGAACATTTATATGGTGCCTGTTATGTGCCAGTTGATGATAACATATTTAAATGGATTCAGAACTGGTTGGCTGGCTAGATATAATGAATTATATTATTTTATTGGTTTGATGTTAGTTTATCTTTTTTTTTTTTATCAACAGATGAACACAAAGCTAGAGGGACAGTTAATATATTGTATGACTGTCTGCATCCAATTTTGGCAAATTAGAGCACTGGACTAAACAATAATAATAATAGAATAGTATAATAATAATATAATAATAAGACGAGTTTCAAGAGGGATAAGTATAAAGTGTAACATTTGGGTTAAAAAAAATCACCCTCTTGTATAAAAGGGAGACAACAGTTGAGCTAAAGAAGATCTAGGGCTTTTAATGGAATACAAGCTCAATAGGAGTGTCATGTGGCAGTCAAAAAAAAAGTTAATTCCATTTTGGTCTGAATTAAGAGATACAGAGTATCCAGGGATGGCTAGGATAGTCCCTTTGGGCTCTGCACTTGTCAGATCTCATCTGGAATATTGTACTCAGTTCTGGGAGCCACAATTTAAGAAGAACATTGATAATGTGGAGAGTATCCGGAGGAGGACAAACTAGAAGGTTCAGGAGTTCACATCATATGAGTTTTGGTTGAAGGAAATGGATATGTATATCTCAGAGGAGAGAAGACATACGGGATTATGACAGATGTTTTTAAGTGTTGAAAGCTTATCATTCAAAGGACTTATTGGACTTGTTATCTCTGGCTGCCTGGGGCAGAGCCAGGAGTAGAAAGTTGATGTTTAAAAGAACCAGATTTAGGCTCGATGTCAGGAAAAACTTCCTAATAATTAGAGCTGGCCAAAGATGGAACGGGTTTCTTTGAGAGGACACAGGTTTCTGTTCCTTGGAGGTGTTCAGTCTGAGGTTGTTTGACCACTTGTTCGTCCAGGATGCTAGGTAGTGTTACTGGCCTTGAGAATCAGGAAGACCCAACTTAGAGACTTCTGAGCTGTGTGACCCTGATTACGTCTTTGTAGCCTCATTCAGTCGGAGTTTCTTCATCTGTAAAACTGAGGACCTTAAAGGGCTATCTAAATGGTAATGATTGTCAATGATTCTTATTTTTGTTCTTATTTATATTACATTAGAGGCGGGATTTCTTTGGGGTATGATTTGTACTAGATTACGGCTGAGGTCCCTTGCAAGTCTCAAATTTCGTGTTTTTATGATTCTTTGCCCTAGTTAGACTATAGCTGAAGTATAGTTCAATTCTGGGTTTCATTTTAGGAATGAGATTAAATAAACTAAAGAGCTTCCAGAGGAGGGTAACTAAGAGAATAAGGGATAGAACAACTCTGATTTTTCCAATAAACTGAGGTATTGTGTCCTGCTCTGGGTACTACATTTGAGGAAGGATATTGACAAAAAGAAGCATATTTACCAGTGTGGTGAACATGGTAGATGAGGGTTAGTTAAAGGAACTAAAAATATTTAGCCTGTAAAAAAAAAAGAGTAGATGTAGGGAAGACTTCACTTTCAGCTATTCTAAAGGAGAATGGGCTGCCTTTGGGAGGTTAGTGGGTTCACGCTCACTTGAGGTTTTCAAGAAGAGGCTACATGATCATCTTCCTGGGATGTTGTATAGAGCGGTTTCTATCTATTTGGGATTATAGAGTCATTTCCAATTCTGATATTCTGTTGTGGGAATGGAGATGGGACTCTAAATTTAGGGCAATGAGTTGCCATTTTTGTGAAAACATGTCAGAATGATGTCCTGTACAAGCAGCTTCCCAAATGGAGACCAGCAGGAATGAGAAATGAGAGGAGGACAAAAGCCAGCTGTCAGCCGGCTAATAGGCCTTTTTCTCTCTTTGGCAGTATTTGTTGAACATGATGCTGCTGAACTCTTCCTGACCCTCTGGAACTTGATTCAGAGTCAAATTACAGACTCAGAGCTGGTAAGGACAGAATTCAAAAAATTAAAAATGCTATATATTCTAGAAGTCAAGAAATAAATATTTATTAAACACCTACTAAATCCCTGGTGTCATGCTAAGACTGGGGACATAAAGAAAGGCAAAAGACACCTTTCTTTTGAGGAGCTCTCGAAACCTAATGGGAGAGATGACATGCAAACAACTGCATATAAACAAGGTATATACAGGATAAATTAGAGAGAATTCACAAAGGAAAGGCAGTAGAATTGAGGAGGAATGGGAAAGGTAGAGAAGGTAAGAGAAGAGAAGGAGGAATGAGGTGGTTTAAATTCTTAGAAAAGTGTCTTGTTCATTGTAGGTGGTCAGCAAAATTTTTCTTAAATGAATGAATGAAAGGCAATGTGAAGGATGGCGTTTATAGAAATCAAGTATTGGAGCAAGAAAAACACAATCCTTGCTCTTTAGAAGCTTGTCATTTTAATTAGGGATAAGGGAGAAGATAAAGGAAGGCCAAAATCAAGGGAAATGTTTGAGAAGAAGAAGTAAAGGGAAGAAATAGAGCAGATAAGCAGGTTCAGTTATTGCATGAGCCTCTAAGATGTCTCTTTCTTTTCGCAGTCAGAGAGGCTGAAGACCTTGTATACTGTCACAATGCGGGAGTCCCTGGTTTGTCTAGACTGCAATGTGAAGAGGCACAGGGAGAGCAGCATGCTGATCCTTTCTCTCCCTCTTTTTGATGCTGACTCACAACCTCTGAACACTCTGGTTAGTGTTTTCTCTTGGAGAATTTTCTGTTGCAACTTCAGCATAGTCTATGTTCCTATTGATTGTCCCTGTACTTTCTTTAGGTGAGTCACATAATTTAAGAAGAGAGTTTTAAGATTCGTGGAGAAATCAGAAGAGACTTTTAAAAACAATTAATTAATTGATTTTTAGTTTGCAACCTTCATTTCCACAAGATTTTGAGTTCCAAATTTTCTCCCCATCTCTTCCCTCCCCCTCACCCCGATATGGCATGCATTCTGATTATGCCTTCTCCCAGTCTGCCCTCCCTTCAATCATGCCTCCTCCCCTTATCCCCTTCCCCTTTACTTTCTTGTAGAGCAAAATAGATTTCTTCCCCCCCCCCATTTATTTATTTATTTTTAGCTTTCAACATTCATTTCCACAAGATTTTGAGTTTCAGATTTTCTCCCCATCTCTCTCCTACCCCCACCCCAAGATGGCAAACATATTGATTACCCCTTCCCCCAGTCTGCCCTCTCTTCTGTCTTCCCCATTCTCTCCCTTCCTCCTTTCCCCCTCCTCTTTCACCCAGGTCCCACAGAGTTTTCCCATTGACCTTCTATGCTGCCTTTGGCATTTGTGGATTGAGAAGACTGGAAACTGCCACAGCTGCCAGTGACTCAGTTCCCTGAGTCCTGCTCCAGCCCTGTCTGCCGGCTGGTTGTCTTCTTCTGCTTTGGAACCCTTACTATGTTTAAGATTTATTCAGATACTCCTTAGCTTTCTCCTTCCGCGGCTAAACTCATTCTTGTTCCATTTCTTCCTTGTATATCTATCATAATCAGCTTTCCTAGACTTGTCTCATTTTAGGCTTCAGGGCTGTGCTTAGGGTAGAATGTGCATAGTTCCAATCATAGCATTTCCTACTTGAAATACTCTTATGTCTTGATAGTACTTGATGCAGCCGAGTTTGCAAAATCTGGGTTATTCATTTAGCCTTTGGGTACCCTTGATAACTACCAGCTTAGATTTATATAGGGGGATGGCTTTCCATTTCAGTATGCCTCTTTTTCATTTGTTTACACACATTAATAAGTTATCTAGGATTCTTCTATTAGATTTGGCTAAATGGTTTGACTTTTAAGTCATTCCTTAATTATTTTACTTTTTTTGGTCATCTTTAATCTCTTTCTTCTTCCATTCCAATTCCTTTCTTCCCCTGATACAAATCCTTTATGTCTATTCTTTCACATTCCATGTTTTAGAAATCATGGTTGATTGGCTGAGCACAAATACTATAGTCATTGGTGTATAAGAAATGATAATAATTTATATTTTTATTGGGCCTTATGGGTTATAAAGTACCTTACTTAGGATCATAGAGGTAGAGCTGGTAGAACCTCAGAGACCCCTTCTTCAGAAGTCTAAGGCCATCTTTTACAGATGAGGGAACTGAGGCCCAGACAGGTAAGGTGACTTGCCTTTTCACTAAGGAAGTAATCAAAATAAGTGGGATTTGAACTTGGATTTCTTCTCTACTAAGCACCCTCATAATTTACACTGGTTCATTGGTCCTGAGGAAGAGATAAATGCTTCCTTGTTCTCGTTTGTAAAGTGGGGAAACTGAAACTCAGTTTATTCAACTTGTTTAAGGTGGCACAACCAGTAAGTAGAGGGGGTAGGGATTGACTCCAGGTCTTCTGGCTTTAAATCTGGTGTTCTTTTAATCATGTGTACCATGCTGGGAATCAAAGTATTATGTCTAATTATATTAATTATATATATGTTAATAATTCCTGATTATTAAAGGGGGAGAGCTAAGGAGACAAAATAAACACACGCAAAATGAACAAATCCAAGAATGAACACGTAGCTGCTACATTATGTAGTACAGACTGGTTTTCTTAGAAAGCTATTTTTTTTTCTGACTGAAACTTTATAGTTCAGAGAAAACCATTTTTATTTTTGAAAGTCTTTTGGGGGTGGGATGGGACATCATGACATTTATTTTATTTTATTTTTTAAGGACCTCCCCACCCCAAAAAAAGTCTTTTTTTTTTGAGACCACAGTAGGACAAACTAAGTGTCCAATGAGGACAGTGCTACTGCCTTCAAAGGCATGTAGCTGCTATCTGTCCCATTCCTAGAATCATTGTAAATCATCAGTGCCTTTCTTCCTTGTTTTCAAATACAGAGTCAGAGTGTACTGGAAGGGGGAAAGGATTGGGCTCCTTGAAATGGCCCCTATAATGGACAGAAAAATCCCCATATTATAGAATGTCTTTATAGTACAGAGGCAACCATCCAAAATATATCCATGTTCATTTGAAAAAAATGTATTGATGACTTTTTTTGAGTAAAATTTAAAAAATTATAAACTTGACAAACATCAAGAAACATTTACATTTACATGTAAATGAAACAAAAAACAAAAAAAATGCATGACTTTATCCTCACAGTTTTGATATACCCTAAAGATATATATTAAATTTAACACAATAGTACTAGTCAGACAACAAATATTTATTTAATTTTTGGAGGGGGAAAGGCAAGGCAATTGGGGTTAAGTGACTCGCCTGAGGTCACACAGTAAGTGTTAAGTGTCTGAGGTTGGATTTGAACTCAGGTCCTCCTGACTCCAGGGCCTGTGCTCTATTTACTGCACCACCTAGCAGCTCCAACAAGTATTTATTAAGTGTCTACTATGTGCTAGGTACTGGGCTAAGTTCTAGGGATACAAAGAAAGGTAAAAGGCAGTCCCTGCTCTCAAGGAGCTTACAATCTAATGGAGCAGACAATATGTGAACAGCTATTTACAGACGAGCCATATATAGGATAAGTGGGAAGTAGCCACAGAGGGAAGGCACTAGCATTAAGGTGGACCAAGAAAGGCTTTTCCTAGAAGGTAGGGTTTTATGTGGAGCTTGGAGGCCAGGAGGTGGAGATTAGGAGAGAGATTCTCCCAGGCATGGGGGACAGTTTGCATAAATGCAATAGCAAGGAGGCCAGTGTCATTGGAGGGCGGAGTGTGTGGAGGAGGGGTATGAGGCAGACCTGCACAGCCTGGCAGTAGGTAAGGGCCCAAATCAAAAGAGGCTGAACTTCTTTGGGCTGCAGAGAGGTTTTTAGTGATGCATTTTCCAAGTAAAGGTATAATTAATGATTAAATAATTTTGTAATGTCAACCTGTTTCAAAGGTTTGGTTAAAGGAAACAAACAATTAGTAATATAAAATTACAGCATTTATTCATTATTCCCTTAAAGCTAGCTTTACTACTTGTTCATGGAATGCAGGACTAAAGTCCTGATTGACAAACAAAAGAATGAGAGAGCTTAAGTACGTTTTAGGACCATCCCAATTAGGGGTGGCTGAATTACACAAATTTATGATCCCCATAATGTTTAATCATTGTATGAAAAAAGAAATTTCTTAATTGGATAAATTATAAATACAAAAAAACAAGAGAGCTGACAAAGTGTCAGTTGAAATTATGATTCTGAACATCTGTGTTTCCTTTACTATTAACATTTCATAATAAGGTATATGTTCAGAAAATCTTAAGAGAAAGTCTCATTACTCGAGTTAATGCTTCGTCCTTAAGGGCCATAAAGTTGGCCTCTTCTGGTTTGTTGACATAAGAAGAGGTTTTCTCTGAGCTCACTCAGAGAAACAAGACAAAGTTGGGTCTGAATTGGAAATTTATGATCTCTGGATGCCTGTGTTAAATCCTGCTCTCAGCCTTATCTGGTCTCTGGAGTGGCTGAGATAGAAAGAGAGCTTTTTTGTAAAATGAGGCAGAGTAGTCTCTTTGATAAATTCAAACTTTAGCCAAAATATGATATTAAATGATTATCAGTAAATAAACCATGTTTTAAAAAAGAGAAATCTGAATTAATTATACTTATTACTCAAGATTTTTATCATGAAATCACATTAATGTTAAAAAATTACTTTATTAAATGGTGCAAGTTTTAATACATTTTTCAGGTTTTCTTACTGTTTACATTTAGTTAATGGGATGTATTACACTTCTTGTCAGCAATAAGTTTATCATCAGCTACCCTTTGCTGCATGGTTATACAGGACAGATTTATATTCTCAAAAACGCTTTTTTTTAATGAAAAAAAAAATTCAGAAACTGCAATCAGCAAACACTTCTTCATGAGGTCATCTTCAGTAAAAGACTTCCCCGCAGCAGCAATTTCTCTAGAAATCTGAAAACTAACTTTAGTAGCCACCTCATTTTCTGAGTTTACTTTCTTGAAAAACCATTGTTCCCCACTGACATTTTTCGACAATTTAGATGCTTTAACTTGTTTTCCATTAGTGTCCAATTTGCTTAAGTCAAGATGTTTTGATTCAAAATGGTGATGAAGATTGTATTCCTTCAGAGTGGCTATTACTCAGAGAACAAGGCATAATATTTTGTCTCTCATATAAGTAAACAAGTATCTATTTGTCCACTTTTTATTTAGATTCAATCTTCTGGCTTTTTTTATCACCCATTTTACAAAATCACCCCTAAAATTTTAATGTTAGAATCAAAAAATCTCCACAGCAACTTCTCACATACAAAGAAATACTGAACTGAGTGTTTGACCTTGGAGAGAGTGCCAGACACTCATGTAACTTGGAAGGTGGTTGTATGGTGAGGGCATGGCATAGTGGGCATCAGCTGCATTGGTGTTGACATGTGGCTGCACTCACTTTGTCCCTGTTCAACGCCACCAATGACCGAAAGCACAGGGGAAAGATACGACTCCTACTCCTCTCAGACTGGAGACAGACTGACCATGGTTGGTTGCCATCCACTTATGTTTTCAGCATGTATATTGTTCTCCTGGTTCTTACTTCACTCTACTTTAGTTCCTATATGTTTTCCCCTCCTTCTCTGAATTCTTCGTATTTATCAGTTCTTATGGTGCAGTAATATCCTATTATATTCAAGTACCTCAATTTGTTCCTCCTTTTCCCATCTGGTGAACATCTCCTCTTTCCCCTCTAGTTTTTTACTACTACACAAAGGGAACCCATATTGTAATAAAGAGATTGTGGTGGCTTTAGGAGAGGATTCTCACCTTCCATTAGCCCCCAAAGCAGAGCTCCTTGGTAAGTATCTCAGGTTGGAGTTGAGGGGGCTGGGTAGTTGTGAGGAAGAAGAGGATGAACCTGATGAGATAAAAGTCAAGGTACTTGTTTGACACCATATTTCCCTTTATGTCTTCTGAGACAGGAGGATTCCTTACATTGTTTTTTCCAGCCCAGGATGTTGTTGGGAAAAAACAAGTGTTTCTGTGAGAAATGTGGGAAGATGACCTCTTGGCAACAGGTAATTAGCTCTGTGTGAGGGCCTGCCTCCTTCCACCAGACTTGTTATTCCAATGATGCCCTTGTTAGCATTTTAGGATATCCCTGGCTGAGATAGTTTCCCTATAATCTCTTCAGATCCTTGAATTCATTCCCTCTTGCGCCGCTGGACCCTGGCTTGAATCTGAATCCATGACAGGAATAACGTCACTATCACAATTGAAACAGGGATTTTGACAATTGTTGCCACAGTTCATCAGAGCATTTCATTCTCAAAAAAAAGGAATGTCAAAAGGGGAAAAGAGAGAACAATGAGGGACAGACAATCTCTTTAAGGTTGGACTCCTTTCATTAGTTGTGCTGGACAAATTCCTTCTATGACCAGAAAATAATTGAATTAGTTGGGTAGACTTTCTAGTGTGGTAGGCTAATATTGATCTTTCCTAAAATGCAAAAAACTATAGGCTAGCTTGTTGACAATTGGGTAGATATCTCATTTGCTCTAATCCTGATTCTTCCTCCCAAGGTCAATCAGTGGGATGAAATCCAACATTCTCATACTGGACTGACTTTTCATCCCAGTACCTTTCTTCCTCTAATAGTATGGATTTTTACTCTTCTTAGTTTTCGTGTTTCTACTTCTCAGACCCTGAAGGTAACCAACTTGCCCCTAACTCTGACATTACACATTATGCGGTTCTCCTCCAAGAAGTCCTCCAGGACTGAGAAGATCATCCATCTGCTGAGTTTTCCTAAAAGCCTGGATTTCAGTCAGGTCCTTCCAACAGAACAAGACTGGTGGGATTCTGAAGGACAGGTAGGGGATACTGCTAACCCCAGTCAGAGAAGTGATTGAAATGACCCACCCTTTCAGAGAGGACACCTTTGAGCATCTACCTTGGTCTATGTTTCCATGCCCTCTACCCTAGTCAGTAATAATGGTCACATTTGAACTCGGGTCCTCCTGACTCCAGGGGAAGGGGAAGGGAATAAGCATTTATTAAAATGCTACAGGCACTGTGCTAAATGTTTTACAAATACTATCTCATTTGATCCTCACAAGATCCCTGCAAGGTCAGTGCTATGATCCCCCTTTTATAATTGAAGACATTGAGGAAGACAGGAATTGAGTGATTTCCCAAAAGTCACAGAGAGGTTGGATTTGAACTCAGGTCCTCCTGACTCCAGGCCCTGTGTGCACTCTGGCACCACCTGCCAGTTTTTAGTAATTAGGACAGTCAGTGGCCAAAAAACCTGTTGGCTCCTTGGTGTTATTCGTGGATTCATATCTTGCAATTAATAAGTTCTTCAATTAGTGTCAGTACATTTGTATGTAGGAAGAATTTTTCTTTCTCAGTCCTATTCCCTCTAAGTTCTATTCTAAGAAGATACTCTCCATTTCTTTGAGGAAAATGATTATAGAGACATAGTCTTAGAGCTGGTGTGCACCTCTGAGATTATCTAACCCATCCAACACGATTTTCCAGATGAGGAGAAACTATCTCCAGAAGTTAAGTGACTTGGCCAAGGTCATACAGGTAGTAAGAGGCAGAACTAGGATTTGAACTCAGGTTGTCTGACTCCAAACCCAAAACTCTTTCCATTATAGATATGCCTGGCTCATTCAGGAATCATGGATGCAACTAGAAACAATGAAAACATGTTACTTTTAAGGGGACTGGAACTTTAAGTTACTACAGCTATCTCCTAGTCCCAGGCTCCTTCACAGCAGAATGTTACCAACAAAGCAGCAGTAGTGGCTACCATTAAGTAGTGCTTTAAGGTTTGGGTCAATTGTTTATATGCATACACACACACATATATATGTTTGTTTATATGCATATATGTATATGTTTATTACATATCTCATTTTATCCTCATTATAATCCTAGAAGTGCTATTATTATTTCTTTGAAGAACATAGTATAGACAAGCAGATAGGTTTTTTTTTTTTTGCTTTTTGCTTTTTGGATGGGGAAAGGTGGGCAATTGGGGTTAAGTGACTTGCCCAAGGTCACACGGCTAGTTTTGTGTTAAGAGTCTGAGGTCACATTTGAACTCGGGTCCTCCTGACTCTAGGGCTGGTGCTCTATTCACTGCACCACCCAGCCGCCCCAATAAGCTGATTCTTACAAAACATATAGTCCTTCTATATCCCCTGCAGACTATTGCCTAAAAGTGTCATGAGGTACCTCATTGTGCTTTGTTTCCTTCCTTCCCAGCAGTATGAACTTTTTGCTGTGGTTGCTCACATGGGGACAGCCAGCTATGGACATTACTGCGCCTATATCTGTAATCCTGCTGATGGCAGATGGTTCTGTTTTAATGACTCCAGTGTCTGCTGGGTGAGGAATTTGGCTTCTTACACTAGGTTAAACCACACTTTCAGAACATCCATACCACTTTAATTGAAATTAGAACATATTAATGGAACAGAACCAATATCAGATGGGCTCACGATGTCAAAAATGTTTTGGGTCTACTTTTTGGGATTTGGAGGGGTCCCTTTTGTGGTTTGGGAGTCTTTTAAAATTAGTCTCTAGACCCTTTCCTCAGAAAGGCCCCTCTGCTGAATTTATCTGTTAGGGGCCAGTTCCAAAGATTTGAAGATTTAGATTCATTGTCTCTGAACTTTGATGCATTTGCGGGGAGCATAAGGATGTCAGAAGAAACTGTGACAAAGAATTGTGTTATATGAATACTAATTGAAGTTAAGAAACACAGACTCAGAAATTACATAACGAACAGACTAAGCAAACTGCTATATAGACTTAGTCAGAAAGGCTTTGCAGAAAGGACATTCTATAATGAGATGTTCCAGGGTCTTGGGATGATTAGTGGTGAATATGGTGGGAATGAGCAAGCCTATATTATGTAGGACCATGCTTTGAGCATTTAATAAATATTGGCCGTTTGGCTTTATCTCCTTGTGTTTTTGTAGGCAACGTGGGAAGATATCAAAAGGACTTATGGGAACTATAATTTATATTGGTAAGAGAAATATTTGTTTCATCAATTGTACAAAAAGACTTGAGATTCTGTAAGGCCCTTGGTGTTAACAGTGTCATGAACCTGAGTTTTTTGAGCAACAAGTAGGCTAGGAACATTATTCACTCATCCATTCCTTCCTTTTTATGTATTATAAAAAGCTGTCAAAAGAAAACTCAGATAATGAATTGTAGTTTTCAATTTGCTATGTCAACAAAACATTGCAAAATATTGCCCTCTCTCTTGTATTAGTTGGCCATGTGATTGAAAAGGTGATTTATTATATATACTAAAAGCTTCTCTGTACTTTATATCCTAGAGTAGAAAATATTCTTTATTATTCAGCACACCAGATAAATTCTTGAGTGTCCATTGTCAGGGGTGGATATGAAGGGATAATTTAACATTGAAGTGGGAGGGATAGCTATTTTTTGGAAGGGTTCTGGATTTTTAGGGGTGCTATTGTAGATATAGGCTATATTGCCAAAGGATGCAAAAGAACAGGAGAGAAGATAATACTCCTTTGATTGGTGTATTACCAGTGATCATAAAAATAATGCCTAGGAAATGGCTTGATACTAGCACTAGACTATTCCTTCCAAACTCTTGGATTAACTTACTGAAGTTTTTTCCTCTATTCCTCCTTCTTAGGGGAGAAACAGCCTATCTTCTGGTTTACAAGAAGATTGAGAGCCAGTTGGCTAGCTCTCCAGCTACCTCCATGATGGTCAGCTAATACGAGAATCCTTTTCTACCTTCAAAGCATGTTGACTTTTAAAAAAGGATTCTTGGTGTCTTCACTATTTATAAGGAAATCATTTACATATGTAGTTCTGAGAGAACTTAATCTTGGTTCGTACCCATATAATTAAGTTTATTATAAAGCACAGTTATTTATCAAATTTCACTGAACTTTGTATTTCTTCCTTCTTTTCTTCCCTCCTGCCTTTATTCCTTCCTCTTTTTCTTCCTGCCTTCCTCAGCATTCCTGCCTTCCACAATTGTCCACTGAACACCTACTACATGAGAGGCACTGTGCTAGGTGATATGATAAACAAACACATGGTTCCTGTCCACAAGAAATTTTAAAAAGATATTGCCAACAGGCAATCACAACTTCATGAAACTTCTGTGAAAAGTAGGTTTATTTTTATAAGAGGAATGCATGTGGAACCCAAAGACTTTGCAATCCATACATAAATTTGCTATTTATTTTTTTAAATTAAATTTTATGTTGCTTTTTAGTTTACAACATTCATTTCCATATGATTTTGAGTTACAAATTTTTCTCTGCATCTTTCCCCTACCCACCACCCAAAAACAGCAATCCCGCTGAATACCCCCTCCCCCAATCTGCTCTCTACTACATCCTCCCCTATCCCCCCCTCTGACTGTCTGGTAGGGCAAGATGGATCTCCATACCCCAGTGCTTATCTATCTTATTTCCCAGTTGCATGTAAAAAAAAATAATAAAAAAAATTTTAAACATTTGATTTTAAAACTTTGCATTCCAGATTCTTTCCCTTATTCCCTCTTCACTCACCCTTACTGGGAAGATAAGCAATTCAATATAGGTTGTACATGTGTAGTTATGCAAAACATTTCCACAATGGATATATTGTGACTATATTTCCCTCCATCCTATTCCCCCCCCCCA